>JAAGEH010000029.1:462837-520498 GCA_011751065.1 Lasiurus cinereus | reverse complement strand
ATATACATATACATATACATATACATATACATATACATATACATATACATATACGTGTGTGTGTGTGTGTGTGCGCATGTGTATTTGGACAACAGTGTGGGTGTGGTGATAGCCAGAGGGAAAGGTGTTGGGGGTAGGTGGAGGTGGGCAAAGTAGGGGTGGAATGGGGATGGAAAGAGACTTTGCTTGGGGTGATGAACACACGATGCCATGTGCAGATATTTCCATTGAGTTGTATACTTGAAATCTGTATGGTTTTGCGAACCAATGTCACACCAATAAATTGAAGTTTTTAAAAATCATACCTAGCCCTAGCCAGTTTGGCTCAATGGATAGAGCATCGGGCTGTGGACAGAAGGGTGCCAGGTTTGATTCCTGTCAAGAGAACATACCTCAGTTGCAGGCTCCCGGCCCTGGCTGGGGGCATGCTGGAGGCAGCCAATCAATGTGTCTCTCTCACAATGGTGTTTCTCTCTGTCTTTCCCTCTCCCTTCCACTCTAAAAATCAATAAAAAAAAATATCTCCAGGTGAGGATAAAAAATTTTTAAAAAGCAAGTCATGCTACCACTTCTAAGAATATATCCCACCAATCAGAAGGGATATATGCCCCCTATGTTCACAGCAGCACAATTCACCAGAGCTACGATCTGGAAACAGCCTAAGTGCCCATCAGCAGATGAGTGGATCAGAAAACTGTGGTACATCTACACAATGGAATACTACACTTCTATAAAGAAGAAGGAATTCCTACCATTTGCAGCAGCATGGATGGACCTGGAGAGCATTATGCTAAGTGAAATAAGCCAGACAATGAAAGAAAATACCACATGATCTCACTCATTTATGGAAAATAAAGGACATTATAACCTGGTGAATAAAAAGATAGATACAGAGGCAGTAAAGCACCGAACACACTGTCAAACTACAGTGGGAAGGCTGGGGAGTGTTGGAGAGATGGTGAAAGAGATCAACCGAAGGACTTGTATACCTGCTTATAAGCACACCAATGAACACAGACACTGGGAGGGTAGGATGAGGGCATGAGACAGGGGGTAGGGGAGGCTGGGGGAAGGTCAATGGGGGAAATAAAGGAGATGTATGTACTAATATATGTAATACTTTAAACAATAAAATAAAATTTTAAAAAAGAGAAAGTCACGCTTAGTATAAATCCCTCCCAGTACCCAGTTTAGGTCCTGAGCTACAGGTAGATGATTTTTTTTTTAGTTGTAATTATTTTGTTCACTTTTTTTTGTAGTAGTATGTTTAATTTTCATAAACAATTGTTTCATATACAATATACCTTGTTTCTAGGTTGCCTTAATTATCTTCATTTAACAGCTGCAAGATAGTCCACTCGGCTGAGGCACTATATTTAATTATCCTATTATTGGATACCCATTTCTCATTCACAGTGAGTCTTTAGATCTGCAAATGAGTTGAGTGTGGAGATAGAGGCTTAACTGCTCTGCCTAATAAAGTCAGAAGCTTTTTTTTTTTCAGAAGTTTTTTTGATGTCCTTTTAGAGTTTGAGGATTTGCGGGGGAGGGTGTTTCTTTTCTGTTGGGCTGCAGAAGAGAGGTAAGCAACTTGTTGGAAATCTGGAGCCCATGTTGGAAGAAAAGTGGAGGAGCATTTTAAAAAGAGAGATGCATCATCTGGAATTTAAGGTATCAACTATATGAGGGCCTCTGCTGTCACTGCCACAGAGCAGACTGACTCGGAGACATAAGTAGGGAGTATTAACATGCTATTCTGCATGTATCCAAAAAAGCCACTACCCAACGGATTCCCTTTCACAAAGGCAAAAACAGGATTTATGTGGGAGAAAGAAGAGAGAGGAGAGAAGAAATGGCAGACATTTGAAAATGGTGGTGTTTGCTTTCTTTTCCTTAGCATCTACCTCTCCTGATGCTAATCAGCTGCCAGTGAACCAAGAGGCCGGTGCAGATACCTACCTTTGGAAGGCCACCGGGAACACATCTGGAGTCAAACCAGATTAGCTCCTGTTACCTTACTGCAACTAGCAAGAATTCACTCCAGGGACCATGGGGCATTTTTGTAAGAGGGACCAGGGAGAGGGTAATTACAGGATTTAGGCAGGTGTTGAGGGATTCTTTTTGTTTTCTTAATTAATTTGAGAGAGAGAGAGAGAGAGAGAGAGATTGATTTGTTGTTTATACATTCATTGGCTGATTTTTTTAAGTGGCATTGCTCTTTCTTTAAAAATATGTTTTTATTGATTTCAGAGAGGGAGGGAGAGGGAGAGAGCGATAGAAACATCAATGATGAGAGAGAATCATTGATCAGCTGCCTCCTGCATGCCCCACACTGAGGATCAAGCCTGCAACCCAAGCATGTGCCCCAAATGGAAATAGAACTGTGACCTCCTGGTTCATAGGTCGATGCTCAGCCACTGAGCCAACCAGCCAGGCCCATTGGTTGATTCTTGTATGTGGCCCTGACCAGGGATGGGACCTGCAACTTTGACATAGCAGAAGGACACTCTAACCAACTGAGCTGCCCACCCGACCAGGGCAAGTGCCAAGGGACTCCTAAGGGCATGTTCTGAATCCCATGCAGAAGCAATATAGTAATTCATAATTTTCTTTTCTTTGAGAGATGGGAATATTAAGAAGGGGCTAGAATTTCAATTGGTAAAGGAGCAGCAGTGCATCTTGTGAGCCAAAGGTGGGGGATTGTTCATCCGTTTCCTTGTTAAGAAGTAGCCTTGTTTCTGTCTACTCCCAACACGGACATTATTTATTTTCCATGAGCGCTATTTATCTTCATTTGGTAACATTAAAACCTAGCTACCAACCCTAGCTGGTTTAGCTTAATGGATAGAGCATCAGTCCATGGTTCAATTCCGGTCAAGGGCATGTACCTCGGTTGCAGGCTCTATCTCCGGCCCTGGTTGCTATGTGTGCAGGAGGCAACCAATCAATGTGTGTCTCTCACATCAATGTTTCTCTCTGTCTCTCCCTCTCCCTTCCATTCTCTCTCTAAAAACATTTAAAAAAAAAAGCTAGCTAGCTACCAGCAAGGCTGTCCTCAGTTTCTCCCGACAAGGTCAGCTGGCAGGACATTAATCTACAGCAGGTCCAGGTCTACAGCAGTCAGAGCAATCTGCCCTTGAACTGCTGGGTTGGTCGTCGAGGGAATGACTTTTGTTGTTTGCAGACGCACCAGGACGTCCTAGGAGTCTGCTGTCGTGTGTCTGGGAGAGGCTGTTTCTGAGATATGTCTGCCGGTGTCCTTTGAAGGCGCCTGCCTTTCAGTTACGCTCTCATCCAGTTTTTCTGAACAGATGCACACACGGGGTCTTAGCTTCAGTTCCCTGCAAATGCAGATGCCCAGGCAATAGCATGTGTTCAGGTACTTCACTTTAGGCCAGTGGTTCTCAACCTTCCTAAGGCCACGACCCTTGCATACAGTTCCTCATGTGGTGGTAACCCCCAACCATGAAATTTTGCTACTGTGATGCATCGTGATGTAAATATCTGCATTTTCCGGTGGTCTTAGGCGACCCCTGTGAAAGGGTCGTTCGACCCCCAAAGGGGTCATGACCCACAGGTTGAGAACCGCTGCTTTAGGAGCTTCTTCCTTTTACCAAGAGTGGCTCAACCCCCCGAAGGCCTGCCTGAGGCAGGAGCAATATACAAAATCCACCTCAAAACGCTCCCCCCACGACCTGGAGGAGGGGAGCCTTTGCCGCCAGGCTATCCTCATGTGGACTGGCCGGAGTGACGGAGCAGCCCGCACGGTGTCCCCTGCCTGGCAGATGTTAAACATTTCTTCAATGTGCAGGAGATTCATGGATAAATTGAAACATTGGTTCTTGCTTTTCTGTTTTGTTTTGTTCTTTTTTTAAAAATATATTTTACTGATTTTCCACAGAGAGGAAGGAAGAGGGATAGAGAGCTAGAAACATCAATGAGAGAGAGAGACATCGATCAGCTGCCTCCAGCATGCCCCCCACTGGGGACGTGCCCGCAACCAAGGTACATGCCCTTGACCGGAATCGAACCTGGGACCTTTCAGTCCTCAGGCCGACGCTCTATCCACTGAGCCAAACCGGTTCTGGCTTGTTTTGTTCTTTCATTCTCTCCCAAGGATATGTTTTTACTACTTTTGAGAGAGACAGGAAAGGAGAGGGGTGGGGAGAAACTTCAATCAGTTGCCTCTCACATGCACCCTAGCCAGGTATAGAACCTGAACCCTTTTGGTGTGTGGGACAACACTCCAACTTAACGGGGCCACCTGGACAGGATAAAAAAATATCGCCCCCCCCCCGCGAGTTTCCAGTGATTTATACGACCACCACGTTAGCAGGATCAAGTCCTACAGAGGTTGAAAAGCCTTACACCTGACCTGGCTGACCTGGCTTTGCCTAGATGGCGTTCCTGGCTTCCTAGAGCTCCGATGAGCAATCAGCCAGAGCTCTCTCTGCCTCCCCCTCTCCCCGGCCACAGAGTGAAGGTTCTGTCTTTGTGGATGAAGGCCCTCCGCAAATGCATCTCCCCACGGACCCAACCCACTGTGGGCTCAGTAACGAGAAGAGGAATCAAAGAGAGGAGGAAGCACCTGGCCGGTGTGGCTCAGTGGTTGAGCATCAACCTGTGAACCAGATCAGGGTTTGATTCCGGGTCAGGGCACATGCCTGGGTTGCAGGCTCGATCCCTAGTGTGGGGCATGCAGGAGGCAGCCAATCAATGATTCTCTCTTATCATTGATGTTTCTCTCTCTCCCTCTCTCTCTCCCTTCTTCTCTGAAAACAATAAAAACTATTTTTTTTTAAAAATAGAGAAGGGAGAGAGACTAGCGTTAGCCTGCTCGCAAGCCATCAAATCGGCAGCTTCTTGGGGAGCTCTGGACAACACACCCCCTGTTTAGCAGTATGACCGCTGCAAAACTCTGGACAATGAAGTATAAGCATTTAGCAGGTTAAGAAACACTGGCCAGAACTGGAAGGAGCCCAGAATGTAATGATTGAAACTGCTAATGTATATAAATAGCTGAGCCAGTTTGTCTCTTGTTCAAAATCCTATTCTATTTGCGAGCAATTTTCCTCCACTTCAAACTCTCTCATTACATACCCTTTCATTCACAATGTTCATTCTCCCTCCTCTCGTAATTTAACCATCCACTAATCATTTCTGGGATGGAAACACATATTCCTAAGTGAAACTCGTCTGAAAAGCTGAATTAAGCAGACAGTGGGTTTGTTGCTGTAATTTCTTGTCCAATGGTTGATAGAATTGCCAATGAAGAACTTTTTCAGTCTTAAAAATAATCCGTTATCATGTTTATGTGCAAACTAAACTTTTGGGGGCCAGATGGGGGTTTATATTTCAGTAATTAAAGTAAAAAAGGACAAATAATAAGAATATGTTGCCCCGCCCTGACCGGTTTGGCTCAGTGGATAGAGCGTCAGCCTGCAGACTGAAGGGTCCCAGGTTTGATTCCGGTCAAGGGCAGGTACCTTGGTTGCAGGCACATCCCCAGTGGGAGGTGTGCAGAATGCAGCTGATGGATGTTTCTCTCTCATCAATGTTTCTGACTCTGTCCCTCTCCCTTCCTCTCTGTAAAAAAAAAATCAATAAAATATATTTTTAAAATGATATTTACAAAAATGACTTAATAGACTATAAACATACAGTGCAACTCTCATTCCAAATAAAAGGACATATGGATTTTAGCCTTGGGTCTTTTGGTTACTAGTTAAGTGACCTTGAACACGTGTCTGTATATTCCACCAAGTTTGTAAGTCCATTTGTAATAAAAAAAAACGATAGAAATCGGATCAACAAATGCAAAGAAGATAATAGCAAAGTGGTCGTACGTAAAGGAGGGAAAATTAATGTGGTGGGGCAGGAAAGAAGTCAGATGTTCTCCGGCTCGTTTTGTCTACGCTGGGGTGTCTCTAGCTTCCCCTAGAGCTCCAGGGACTATCTAATCAGAGTAATTTATGGTCTCCTTCGCAAAACTAACCTCTCAAGGACGTCAGCAGTGAGCAAGACCAGCTAAGGCTTTCCTGTTTGAAGTTGAGAGATAAACTAGCATTTGGCTCCAAATTCTCTCATCTAAAAAATTTTCAACAGAATCTACATATGGTCAATGATTCCTACTGAATCCAATGTCATCCTTTATCGCTCTTGAGAAGTAATGTCAAAGATCTGAGTATTTTGAGAGCCTCTACTCCCTTCTGTCCTTACAAAATAAAAATTGCCCAGGCTATAGAATGCATGCATGGACTGCTTAATTCTCTACCCCTTCCCATATTCACAGCCTTTTCCATGTAATTTTTTAAAACTTACTGAGTTTAAGAGAGGGAGAAAGAGAAGAGAGGGAGAGGGAGGGAAAGAAGAAGGGAGGAAGAGAGAGAGAGAGGAATTTGCTGTTCCACTTATTTATGCATTCATTGGTTGCTTCTTGTATATGCCCTGGCCAGGGATTGAATCCAAAACCTTGGCTTATCAGGACAACGCGCTAACCAACTGAGCTACCCGGCCAGGGTTGCCGTGCAGTTTTGTTGTGGCCTCTGCTCTGGCACTCAGCCAGGTGCAGAGCCTGCATTTGTGGGGCCCGGTGCAAGATGAAAATGAGGCACTCTGTTCAAAAAGCAGCAAATGAGCCCTTGCCAGTTCGGCTCAGTGGGTAGAGCGTCAGTCTGCGGAGTGAAGGGTCCCAGGTTCAGTTTCGGTCAAAGACACGACCTGGGTTGCAGGCTCGATCCCTGGCTCTGGGTGGGGCACGTGCAGGAAGCAACCAATCTATGTGTCTCTCTCACATCGCTGTTTCTCTCTCTCTCTTTCTGTCTCTCCCTTCCCTTCTACTCTCTGTAAAACTCAATGGAAAGATATCCTCCTGTGAGGATTAACAACAACAACAAAAAAAAAAACAGCAAATGAGTGCCATGTCACCTACTAAAATACAGAGCTTTTTTCTTTCTTCCACAGTCTGTCTCTCTCTATCTCCTCTCTCAGCTTGTCATGGCAGTTTTATTTGCTATTTAATGTCATTCTAAGTAAACACAAATTTTTTATCAGCATGAATTTTACACTTCATCTTTATATTTTGTAAGAAGTGACACCTGAGGCCAGAACACCCGTGCAGAGCACAGGAGGCAGGGACCCCTGTGCAAAGATAAATATGCCGTGTCTCCCCTAGACTGAGGACTCCTAGACTAGGGGGACAGTGGCATATTTATCCGTGAGTCCCGGTGCTGGGCATGGTGCCTGCTACATAGTAAGCAATAAATGTATATTTAAGGGGGAAAGGGAGGGAGTGAGGAAGCAAATGACTTTGAAAATCAGTTCTGCTTGTGAGAATGTGGAGAAGTTGGCACACTTACACATCGCTGGTGGGAATGTAAAATGATGCAGCTGCTTTGCAAAACAGCCTGGCAGTTCCTCAAAAAGTTAAACAGACAGTTCCCACAGGACTCAGCAATCCCACTGCTAGGTACATAACCAAGCGAACTGAAAGCCTATGTTCACACAAGAATTTGTACATGGATGTTCATAGTAGCATTATTCATAACGAGAGGCCCAGTGCACAAAATTCATGCACTGGTAGGGTCCCTAGTGGCTGCTGGCTGGGGCCTCCGTCCCTTTTCCTAGCCAGCTCTGCCCCCTGGTTGAACTCCCAGACAACTCCTGGTCGAGGGGACAATTTACATACTACGCTTTTATTATATACGATAGGCAAAAATTAAAAACAAGTCAAATTTCCATCAACTGATGAATGGATAAACAAAATGTGGTCTATCCACACAATCAATTATTATTCTGGGGGAAAAGAATAAGGTGCTGATTCATGCTACAACTTGAATGAACCCTGAAAACACTATGCTAAGCGAAAGAGGCAGTCACGAAAGACCACATATTGTATGATTTCATTTGCATGAAATGTCCCAAATAGGCAAATCTATAGAGTCAAAGCAGATTGGTGGTTTTAGGCGCTGGGCAGAGGGTAAATTGGGGACTGGCTGGGTACAGAGTTCCTTGTTAGATTAATGAAAGTGTTTTAGAATTAGATAGTCATGCTGTTTGCACAACTTTGTGAGTATACTAAAACCACTGAATTTTATGGTATGTGAATTATATCTCAATTTGAAAAAAAACACACAAAACAGGACTGCTGAGGTCCATTTCTTATTAATGGTTTGACCTTTGAAAAGTATGTCACCTCTCTGAACTTAAGCTTTCTCAACTACAAAGTGGCGAGAAACAGTACTTAACTCATAGAACTGTTTGTGAAGATCAAGTTGGAGAGTCTTCAGGGTTTCTGCTGTTACCCACTGCCCGCAGGTTCAGAAGGATCCCTGCCCGGGTTTATGGCAAACTGGCACAGTGGGGGAGTGGGTTATGGAGGAATACTAGGTGGTCAGGTGGAGCTGGATGAAGCTGCTTCTTGGGAAGCGCTCTCTTCCTTGGGGGAACCAGGTGAGACCCAGGGGGGAAAGAACGAAAAAAATGCCGCCTGCCCAATCTTGGCTGCGCTCTAGGCTGTAAGGGGCAGAGTCATAGGGCTTCTCGGGATTTCTACATGGTCCAGCTGCCTTCGATACTTTAGTGTGGAACAGTGTGAACAGTGTACATGATTTCTGCTGCTTCCAGACACTCAGCAGGAATAGTTTCAGAGAGGAGGGGGGAGCCCCAATGTCTAGCTCAACCAGAGCTAAACAGATTCATGTGGCACCCCCGGACAGCAAGGATCAAATACCTGTACAAACAGAATGTCCTGGAATTTTATTTGCTCAGAATTATTTTTTAATATATTTTTCTTGATTTCAGAGAGGGAGGATGAGGAAGAGAGAGAGAGAAACATCAATAATGAGAGAATCATTGATCAGCTGCCTCCTGCAGCCACCCACTGGGGATGGAGCCCCCAACCCGCGCATGTGTCCTGACCAAGAATTGAATCGTGACCTTCTGGTTCATAGCTAGACGCTCAACCACTGAGCCACACCAGCTGGGCATGCTCAGAATTTTTTAAGGAGGGTGAGTGGTAGAAATAAGGAGTGTTTTCCTATTTCCACCAGGGGGCGCTGTCTGCCTCCTTGGTCATCACACCAGTGCTCCATAAGAAGTACATATGGAGTTAATTGGTACCATGTGACCAATTTATTATAGGAAAGTTTTAACACCATGAATGTGACTCCCCCAGTCTGCACTTTTCATCCTAAATTTTCCTCCAAACCCTGGTTCCACATTTTCAGACTTCTGGTTCCTATTTCTGCCTGGATGTTCTGCTGACACCCGGAACTCACTATGCCCCAAAGTGAGCTCATCATCCTTCCCTTCCAAACTGAGTTTCTTATCTCAGTATGCAGATCTAGGACAGCCAGTTCTATTCTGAAGAATGTGAACTGCAAAAGGGTCCTCAGCTGAAACCCAGCCACACTCTGTTCCCCAAGTCCTGCACCCAGGAGAAAGCAGCATCTCACTCTATTCTGCACAGAGTCCCACAGCAGCTAGTGGCGGTCCTGGGCCCCACACTCATCTCAGGTTTTCAACCTGGTCATTTGCCTATAATTGCTTTTCCCTATTCCATGTCCACCACCATCCCCGAGCGTCAAGATCATATTTTTTTCCTGAAGATCCATCACCAATGTGGCCACTCCCAACTTTAAGTCAGCTCTTTTCCATCCAAATTTTAATATATTTTATTGATTTTTCACAGAGGAAGGGAGAGGGATAAACAGTTAGAAACTTCCATGAGAGAGAGACATCGATCAGCCGCCTCCTGCACGCCCCCTACAGGGGATGTGCCTGCAACCAGGATACATGCCCTTGACCGGAATCAAACCTGGGACCCTTCAGTCCGCAGGCCGATGTTCTCTCCACTGAGCCAAACCGGTTTCGGCCATCCAAATTTTAAAAATACCTTGCTATACTCTTACTGCAGCATTTATCCCTTTCCAATTGATACTCAGCTATTTGTATGTTTGTGTGACTAAAAACCCACAGCATTAAATTTACTGTCATAAACATTGTATGCATACAGTTCAGTAGTATTGAGTATATTCACCCTGTTGTGCAACAAATCTCTAGAAATTTTTCATCTTGCAATATTAAAACTTTACATCCATCAAATACCAATTCCTCCAGCTCTTGATAATCACCTTTCAACTTTCTGTTTCTATGATTTTGATTACTCTAGATACTTCATAGAAGTGGAATCATACAGTATTTGCCTTCTTGTGGCTGGCTTCTTTCATTTAGCACACTGTCCTCAGAGTTCAACCATGTTGTAGCATGTAGCATATTCTATTATTATGTATATACTACATTTTCTTTACCTCTTCATCCGTCAATGAACATTTGGATGGATTACTTCTACCTCTTTGCTATTGTAAATAATGTGATGAACACAGATGTGTAAATATCCTTCTTTGAATTCTTTGGGATGTATACCCAGAAGTGGAATTGCTGTATCATATGGTAGTTCTAGTTTTAATTTTTGAGGACTTTCCATACTGCTTTCCATAATGGCTGCACCATTTTACATTTCTACCCTGATGCACAAAGGTTCCAACTTCTCTGCGTCCTCATCAGCACTTATTCTCTTGTGTTCTTTTGATGATGTTCTAGCTATTTCAGAACAAGTCGCTGTATTTGTTTCCTAGAGCTGCTGTAACAAAAGCCACAAACGAAGTGGCTTAAAACAATAAAAATGTATTATCTCATAGTTCTGGAGGCCAAATGTCCAGAATCAAGATGTTGGCAGGTCTGGTTCCCTCTAAAGGCTCTGAGGGAGAATCCATTCCCTGCCTCTCCCCTAACCTCTGATGGCTGCTAACAACCTTTGGCATTCCTTGGCTGGTACCAGCATGAGTCTAATCTCCTTTTACCTCCTTCACGTGGCCACCTTTTCTCTGTCACCTCCTTTTCTAACTCTTATAAGGGCACTGTCACTGGATTTAGGGCCCATCCTAATGGAGTGGGGGACACAATTCAAGTTGTCATTGTAAGTTTCTTGAGATCGGGATCTATGTCATGTCATCTTTGTTTATCCCCAAGTGCCTCGTACAGTGCCTTAAACAGAGAGAGTGCTCAATATGTGTACTGAGTTAGGAGGTGAATGGACTGATAGTTGGCCAGATGATGGACATTTCCTATCCTACTAGACTGTCACCTACTGCAGTCAGAATTGGGAAGTGTGCATTCAGGATTCACATACCCCATAGAAACTTGATCATTCCAGGTATGACTTTAAAAATACAGCACGCAGCCCAGCCAGCATGGCTTAATGGTTGAGTGTCATCCTATGAACCAGGAGGTCATGGTTTGATTCACAGTCAGGACACATGCCTGGGATGTGGGCTCCATCCCCAGTGGGGGGCATGTAGGAGGCAGCCAATCAATGATTCTCTCTCATCATGAATGTTTCTATCTCTCTCTCCCTCTTCCTTCTTCTCTGAAATTAATAAAAATATATTTTTTAAACAGAAAATATATTTCTTAAGAATACAGCACACAGAGGGTTCAATTTCTCAAAACTGATTCTCACAATCCGGCCAGCATGGCTTAGTGGTTGAGCATTGACCTATGAACCAGGAGATCATGGTTAAATTCCGGGTCAGGGCACATGCCTGGGTTGCAGGCTCAACTGATCCTGTGGGTTGTGCAGGAGGCAACTGATCAGTGATTCTCTTTCATCATTGATATTTCTCTCTCTCTCTCTCCATCTCCCTTCCTCTCTGAAATCAATAAAAATATTTTTTAAAACTTATTCTCACTTTAAATGAGTGAATTATATGTTATATAAATTATATCTCCATAAAGCTATTACCAAAAAATACAGTGCACAGCCCGGCCAGTGTGGCTCAGTGGTTGAGCACTGAACTATGAAATAGGAGGTCATGGTTCAATTCCCAATCAGGTCATATGCCCAGGTTTCAGGCTCAATCCCCAGGAGCGGGGGGGGGGGGGCATGCAGGAGGCAACTGATCAATGCTTCTCTCTTATCACTATTGCTTCTTTCTCTCTCCCTCTCCCTTCCTCTCTGACATCGATAACAATATATTTTTTAAAAATACAGTGCACAGAACTCAATGAAAAAACAGCGTTTCATAGCTATGTAGCTTCAATGAAAAACTTCTCTTAGTTTCTTGCAAATAAGTCCCAGATGAAGTCTGTCTGGCCTTGGGAGATTAAGGTAAACTTGGCCTCAACCCCATGTTTCACAATGAGAGTCCACAGCCCTCCCCACCATTTCTGCAGATTGTCAACTCTCTACTTCATGGTCCTAATTTGTTGTTCTTGTGTGTGTTCTGATTCCTTTCCTTGCCAAAGGTCAGACCCTTTACCAGATGCTGCGCAAGATCGCCAATCGCCTCCCAGCACAAGCAGCTTGTAAACTCAGAACTTCACTAAAGATTTGGGGGTGACACAGCACATCCCTCTTGCCCACTCACTCCACTTTCTCCTTGTACTTTGCTCTTCTTCCTGACCCTCTCTGGTTTTGAACATAAATTCCTCTCCTGTCTCATGCCAGGCAGTTCTGCTCACACTTCCATCCCTTGACATCTGAACTGGCACTCTGAACTGGCTTCTTTTAAAAAATGTAAGGCAGGAGGGCAGATAAGGGGAGGGGAAGGGAAGGAGAGGGATAAAGGGAGAGAAGGAGAGAGGGACAGGGAGAGGGAGAGGGAGAAGGAGAAGGGGGGGAGAGAGAGAGAGAAGGAGAGGGGGGGAGAGAGAGAGAGAGAGAGAGAGAGAACCAAAGGATACTTTGAAGGAACTGGGATCTTCTCAGAGGAATTCTCCTACCAGCTATTAAAATAATATTTTCTCTTCTTGTATTTTATAAATATTAATCAGTTAAAGTTGGACATTCTTTAAGTTGGGAGGGAGCTTCAACAACAGCCTTTGGTCCACTCACTGTAGACTTCCCCCAAACCTTGGCCTTCTTACCAGAATGAAGCAATCCTCTTCTGGAGTTTACATTTAATTATAATTGCAACTGTCATGATGATTAAGCCTCTCCCTTTGTCATTGTCTTTTCTTGGCATCATTTCTTTGGCTCAGCTTGCATGCTATAGACCGCGTATGAATCACAAAGAATCTGTGCTTTTTAACTGTGGCGAAACCATAGGCAGCTTTTTGTTTATTTCCAGAATCAGTTCCAAAACAGCTGTTAAATGTTCATCCTTGGTTTTGTCATCTTATTTCGGGGAATTGTAACAAGCAGCATCTTCTGTTTTTAATTCTCCTGAAGAGAGAGAGAGAGGGGGGAAAAAAGAAACTCCCAAGATGGTGTGCTGAGCATAGGTGCTCCTTAATGACTTGTTTCCTCTCGTTTCCTTAATCAGGAAATTTCGTAGTTCGGCAGGGGCGAGTTTCCCATGAACGTGGACCTGACTTACAGCCAAGCTGTGGGAAACACTCACCCATGAAAACAGCTTGCTCTGCAAGCCTCCGAGTGTTCCAAATCAAGGCCAACCAGAAGCTTCCATTTGACACGGTGGTGAGGAACGCTTGTAAATGTTTTATGGTTAGCGAGGGTTCCATCTCAAGTAAAATCAATCAGCTGAAAAGTACTACATGAAATCGTCAGTCATCTGGTAGATGGCACGCAAATTGGCGGGTGCGTTCTACTTTAGGGATATTGCCTTCGTAAAAACGGCTGTTGAATGACGGCCACACTTAATACCTTGTGGTATGAAAAAAAAAATACTCGGGAAAATCAAGACAAATTGTGCCTTGCGTAGGTACAAGAGAGTGCTTCGTTTAGAATCGTTGCTGGAAGGCTAACAGCTTACCTAAATGGCATGAGCCATGTGTAATGTGTAAATGGCTTTTTACCCATGCTTTTCACATCATGGCTGTCCACTAGAATAACCTGAGGAGAATTCTGGGGGACAATAGTGGTGACTGGACCGGACCCCCCAAGATTTTTATTCACTGGTGTCGAGGGAAACCCGGTCAGTGGTCTTTTTCAAGCGCTCTCCAGGAAATGCTGATGGACAGCCAGGGTGAGAGCCACTGCTTTCTGAAAGTCACAACTACATGCTGTGTAGCGGCACACGTGTCCTAGTGTGCACACTTCAACAGGTCAAGCATTTTCCATGTGCCTGCCTTTTAAGTAGAATTTGTTCTCCTAGCAGAGATAATAAATTAGCCCATGCCAAATAATCTTTGGCAAACCTCACTCTCACTGATGTGTTCTTTCTTCTCCTCCTCTTTCTTCTTTTTCTTCTCTCTCCCTCTCCTGCTCTTCTGTACACGAGTTTCCTTTCTTCTTTCACAGTTTCTGAGCTTTTACATGTCTGCTGTGCTACATACACCCCAGATGGAGCGTGAGTCTCACAGAATTAAACCTCTCATCTTCCTGAGAAAGAGATTCCGAGGGCCTGGCTTGGGTAGGTTCTGGACCTCAGACAGTTATCTGTAACCAATTACATAGGAATATCCGTGCAAACACTCCTGCGGGCGGTTATCACCTTGAACAATAGGAGAAGGGTGGGGGCGTTTAATGGGACAATTGCTGGTGGCCAGGGAAATCACTGGCTTGGGGGCTAGATAGACACCTCTTGTCCGCTAGAGAATTCAAGTTAGGTAGCAGGGAATGCGCATCTCTACTCTGTCCGTTATCTTTTCTTCCTGTTCTTTCTGACTAGTTTATCTGTGGAAGATCTAGTGGCTGTGGCCTCTAAACCCATACCATATGGGAGAAAAAGAAGGGAAGAGGAGAAGTACTTTTATGCCCCAGAAAGAAGAGAATTAGATCAAGGAAACAATAAGTATATTTTAAGCATTAAAGCATGACAAATTATTTCCACGAGGAGAACTGGATTAAGAAAAGAATAGTACATATTAAGCATGAAGGCTTGATGGATTATTTTAAATCACTGCCTTTGAGTCAGTTTTTTTTTCAAACCAAATGACTCAGCCACAAGGAGATTCTTTTGTTATATGATCAATCTTACTTTATTGCTAATATGGCAAGTTCAGATGGTGATGTGGTGCTGGTTAAACGTTGCATGGATGAAGCAGCCTGTTTCTCTGTCCTTATGCTTCTTTTTGAAGCATTAGCTTCCAACAGTGATGCCTGAATCTATAAAACAGACCCATCGTATGATTGAATAAAAAGTAAGTGGTTGAGCCATAACTGGTGTGGCTCAGTGGATAGAGCGTCGGCCTGCAGACTGAAAGATCCAAGGTGTGATTCTGGTTAAGGGCATGTGCCTTGGTTGTGGGCATATTCCCAGTAGGGGGTGTTCAGGAGGCAGCTAATCGATGTTTCTCTCTCATCGATGTTTCTAACTCTCTCTCCCTCTCCCTTCCTCTCTGTATAAAATCAATAAAATATTTTTTTTAAAAAAAGTAAGTGGTTGAATTTAGGTGTCAGATTGTAAATTTTTGTTTGTTTGTTTTTTGTTGTTTTTTTTTTTAATCCTCACCCAAGGATATTTTTCCATTGATTTTTTTTTCTCATTGGACCTTTTTTTAAAAAACATTTTTATACATATCTCCCCATTGCCCCCCCTTCCTCGCAGGCGTGCCCCAACCCCCCAGTGTCTATGTTCATTGGTTATGCTTATATGCATTCATACAAGTCCTTGGATTGATCTCTTATCTACCTCACCTAACCTTAATCTTCCTGCTGTAATTTCAAAGTCTGTTTGATTCTTTACTGCCACTGTATCTATCCTTTTGTTCATCAGTTTATAATGTTCTTTATTATCCACCAATGAGTGAGATCATGTGATGCTTCTCCTTCATTGACTGGCTTATTTCACTAAGTATAAGGCTCTCCAGTTCCAACCAGGTTGCTGCAAGTGGTAAGAATTCTTTCTTTTTAATGGCAGCATAGAATTCCATTGTGTAGATATACCATAGTTTTCTATTGGCGAGGATGCGGAGAAAAAGGAACCCTTGTGCACTGTTGGTGGGAATGCAGACTGGTGCAGCCACTCTGGAGAACAGTATGGAGTTTCCTCAAAAAACTAAAAATGGAGCTCCCATTTGACCCTGTAATTCCACTCTCAGGAATTTATCCTAAGAAATCACAAACACCAATCAAAAAGGATTTATGCACCCCTATGTTCATAGCAGCACAATTTACAATAGCTACAATTTCTATTGATTTTTAGGGAGAGTGGAAGAGAGAGGGAAAAACAGAGAGAAACATCAATGTGAGAGAAACACATTGACTGGCTGCCTCCTGCACAAGCCCCAACCAGGGCCCGGGCCAGGGAGGAGCCTGCAACCAAGGTACATGCCCCTGACCAGAATCGAACCCTGGACCCTTTAGTCTGCAGGCCAATGCTCTATCCACTGAGCAAAACCGACCAGGACTCATATTTTTAAGTTTTTATGGAACAATGTTACGCAAGATAGAACAATAGATATATTTAGGAAAAGGTCATAGGTATATTGGTTAACATTCTGGCTTTGTGGCTTAAGGATTCAAACCCTGGTTTCTGCCTCTTTACCAGCTGTGTGATCTCCAACAAAATACTTAATTTCTTATCACAAAATAGGAATAGGAATAGCACAGCCTCTGAATAGTTGGGCAGCATTTACTTGAAATAATGGATTGTATCGCTTAGGGACTGTACTGGACTGCAAATGACAGAATCTCGGAGTAAAATACGCTGAGTGACCAGATTATTATGATCTCTGAACGCATAATAATCTGGCCACTCCATGGATATCCTATATAATAAAAGGCTAATATGCAGATTGTCCCCTCAACCAAGAGTTCGACCATCAGGCAGGCCGGCCAATCACCCATGTCCCCTCCCCCTGACCAGGCTAGCCGGATCCCACCCATGCACAAATTCATGCACCAGGCCTCTAATTTATTTACACACACACACACACACACACACACACACACACACACACTGAGTGGCCAGATTATTATGCGTTCAGAGATCATAATCATCTGGCTATTCAGTATAGTTGCTTCAGAAGACCAGGAGATTAGTTTTTCTCATTCACCAAACTCAGAGGCAGGTAGTCACTGACCTTGGTTGAGGGACTCAAGGCTTTCAGAACTGACATCTTGGTAGTTCCCATCTTTCTCTCATGGTTCCAAGATGGCTGCTGCAGTGCCAGCTATCATATCCACGTTCCTGACAGCGGAAAAGAGGAAGGGGTGGTGATTCAATCAAGGCAGCAAAACTTTCCCAGGAGAGTTAACAACTTTAAGCCAAGGCAGGTTAAGTGCTATAACAAATAAGCCCCACTCATCAGTGGGTTAACACAACAAGTTTATTTCTCTCGCCAAGGTCAATTGATAGCAGGGGGTGGAGGTTAGGAGAGAGGGAGCAAGGCTGCTCTGCGTAGTGCCATCGTGCAAGGTCCAGTTTAGCATACGGGGCTTCCAGGGTCATGAATATCCCACCAGCAGACAGTGGAAGAGAGAGCACAGGGAGTTGTGTAGGAAGGTTTATGGATCAGGCTAAGAATCGAGGTACTGTATTTTTGTTCCTATTTTATTGGCTAGACTTCAGTCAAGTGAGTCCATCCTATATAATAAAAGCCTAACATGCTAAGTGTCTGGTCAACAGGGCAGCCATTCAACCAATCAAAGCCTAATATGCTAATGATATGCTAAGGCCGCTCAACTGCTCCCTAAGACATGCACTGACCACCAGGGGGCAGACTCTCAATGCAGGATTAACTGAGATAATGAGCTTGAGTAGGCTAAAAGCATTATTTCGTACTTACTATGTACACAATATTAAAATAGAATCCCAAGTGGAAACAGCTCGGATGCCCATTGTGTTTATTTCCTAGGACAACCATAACAAAGCACCACCAACTGCAGCTTAAAACACATTCATTCTCTCACAGTTCTGGAGGCTCGAAGCCTGAAATCAACATGTTGGCAGGGCCAGGCTTGCTCTGAAGGCTCTAGGTGACAACCCTTCCTTTCTTCCCCATCTGGTGGTGGCTGGTAAGCCGCGGTGTTCCTTGGCTTTCAGCTGCCTCACCCCCAGTGGCTGCTACTCTGTCATCACATGGTGCTGTCCCTGTGTGTCTCGTGTCTCTCCTCCTCGTCTTATAAGGACACCAGTCATATTGAATTAAGGGCCCGCACTACTCCGGTAAGACATCATCTGCCAAGACCCTATGTCCACGTTAGATCATATTCTGAGGTCCTGAGGGTCAGGACTTCAATGTATCATGGGGGTGGGGGGATGGTGACACAATTCAACCTATAACATTCATAAAACGATGATTGGCAAAATAAAATGTATTCTATCCATATAATGGGATATTGTTCAGCAATAAAAGGGAATGAAGTATTGATGCATGCTACAACCTGGAAAAAAAACCTCGCAAACATGATGCTAACTGAAAGAAGCCAGACACAAAGGACCACGTACTGAATCATTTCATTTAGCAAAATGTTCAGAACAGATGATCTATACAGATGGAAAGTAGATTAGTGATGGCTAGGGCTACAGAGGGGTTGGTGAGTCACTGTCAAAGGGTATGGGGTCCCTTTTAGGGGGCACAAAAATGTTCTAAAACTGACTGTAGTGATAGTTGTACAAAGAAAATGAAGAAATGGAACTTCACAATTGTAAATAAGTTTAAGCCTCTAACCTTCAATAAATTACATTTCCAGGTCCCTGAAAGAACCTATACAGATCATCCTATAATTGCTGCTGGAGAGTTTAAAGGAATCATGTGTTAGGAAGGAAATAAGACTCCCAGGCCTTCTTTCCAGCACTCTCCCCCAAACTCCTCAGGGGAGGAGGGGGAGACTTAGCTGACCAAAGGGGATTTGGTGAGAACTGACATCCACTGGGGTCCAATTCTGTGCTCTTTGCTCAGGATCTGAAAGTCTCCCTAACTAGAAATGGGATGATTTCCTCAATCTACAGCAAGGGTATCACCCTGTATCTTGACTTAGCTCCATGGTTAGCCCGCTGCCGTCATTAGCAGGGGTAACCACCCCGATTTCTCTTCCTTCAAACCTAAATTTGCACCTCAGAGTTCTCTCTTCACAGGTCAACTTTAGCAAGCTATTCAACATCCTATTGTAAAAATTTCCACCCAGTGATCCCTGTAGTGTATCAAAATGATACTCAAACGTGCGATATCTCTTTTGTTCTAGTCGGACTGTTATTTAAACTTACTTCTCAGGCCTAAATAATCCAACTCCATTGCATCTTCCACAGAGGAGGGGCCGGTCTTGCTTCTTTTCACAGAGAAAAGGCAACGGAGAGCCGCTACGCTGCCCCTGCATGCTGCCACAGTCCTGGCCCAGGGTCCGGGGCTGCCTGAGCTACAGAGAGAATCAGACCCAGAACCTGCTCTCAAGGATCTTGGGATCAGCTTGACGGCCGTGTGACTGGCGAGTGAAGTAGAAAGAACTAGTGCGACTGAGACTTGTAACTCCAACTGCCTCCAAAACTGCCCCGGGTCCCTTGTATATCCTTGTGTCCCTCTCTAGATCTTTTTTAAAATTGATTTTGAGAGAGAGAGAAAGGGGGAGGGAGGTAGAGAGACAGAGAGCCACTTGCTGTTCTACCATTTATACATTTGTTGGTCGATTCTTGTATGGGCCCTAATCAGGGATTGAGCCGGCAACCTTGGCACGTCAGGACGATGCTCCAACCAACTCAGCTACCCGGCCAGGGCCCCTCTCTGGATCTTTAATGGTTTGGTGAAGCATTCCGATGCAAGTTTATCTGCGTCTCTCTTCTCTCTACCTCCACCTTTGAATAAGTAACACTGCTTTTTTTAAATTATTTTTTAATATATTTTACTGATTTTTTACAGAGAGGAAGAGAGAGAAACATCAATGAGAGAGAAACACCCATCAGATGCCTCCTGCACACTCCCTACTGGGGATGTGCCTGCAACCAAGGTATGTAGGTGCCCTTGACCGGAATCGAACCTGGGACCCTTCAGTCCACAGGTCGACGCTCCATCCACTGAACCAAAAGGGTTAGGGCAAGTAACACTGCTTTTTAAGGTGACTCCTCTCTTCCTTCAGCCCCCAATTCAGCGGGCAGTTTCTTCTGTTTCCAGCTGCCCCAGGGCTCAGGATACAGGTCTGTTGCATTAACAGGAAGAAAATGGGACTGAGAAAAAGTTTGCCTGATTTGTAAAATAAAAATGAGTTTCGATCCCAGTGGCTTATGCATTATTCTCGTAAGGACTGGATTTTACATCGATCACCTTTTCCATGCCAGTCAAGTGTGGAATGTGCTGAAGTTAGAAATGTAATTGTGTAGACATAAAAGATTGCATTTCTAAAACCATCATCGGGACACTTTTCTCAAGATGCTATCTCGGGGTCCTTCAGAGCAATAACTGGACCAATTGAGATGTAACAGAAGCAACTTAAACGCTATGCCTCGTTTACTTCTGGTGAAGCTAATGTGCTTCAGAACAAGACTATTGCTCATGACATAAGTGACTGTCAGAGAGGCTGAAACGCTTCAAAACCATTAAAACACCAGCCATGCCTGCTGTTCAAATATTCCTCCACTTCTAATTTAAGGCACCCACACCTAATAATGTAATTGTGTTCTCCTCTCTGAGAGCTGGAATCTAGGGAGGCCAAACGCCTGGGAATTACGGACTTTTGGGGCGATGGGAGTCCAGAAGACAGATGAGGTAGATAAAACATGTTATTTTATACTGGCACATTCAACATTTGTGCTCAGTGATCGTTTATGGGTTGAAATGTATTCAAAGACAAAAGTACCTGAAGTGTGTTCTCTGGGCTGAATGGAGGAAAAGGTTGGGGAAACACATCAGCCACCTGGAGATCTCAGTTCAGAAACCTGCCCTGGCTGGTTGGGCTCAGTGGAGAGGGCATCGGCATGTGGACTGAAGCGTCCCGGGTTCGATTCCGGTCAAGGGCACATGCCTGGATGGCAGGCTTGACCCCCAGTGTGGGGTGTGCAGGAAGCAGCCAATCAATGATTCTCATAGTGATGTTTCTTTCTATCTCTCTTCCTTTTCCTTCCTCTCTGAAATCAATAAAAATATATTAAAAATAAACAAACTCAGAAACCTGTGTGGCTGGCTTGGCTCTGTGGTTGAACGTCAACCTATGAACCAGGAGGTCACAGTTCAGGGCACACGCCCAGGTTGCCGGCTCAATCACCAGTATGGGGCATGCAGGAGGCAGTCGATCCATGATTCTCTCTCATCATTGATGTTTCTCTCTCCCCCCCCCACCTCCTCTCTGAAGTCAATAAAAATATATTTAAAGACAAATAAATAAATGAACTCAGAAACCTGAAAGAGACTCACGCACCTGTCCTCCAAGCTATTTTCCAGGTTAAATTTTCTCTAGAGTTGACTGCCCATTTTTGAATCAGGAAGTTGTCATCTCGATAAAACAGCCCTCCCCCATACACCCAGAATGCACACTTCTCTTCCTGAGGAGCAAGAGGGGCACAGTTTGAAAAAGGCAGCAGGAAAGGGCAATTTTAAAAGCCAGTGCTGTGAAAGGTGATGCTCGAGAGGGGCACCCTTTAGGTTCAGGGACCCCATTGGTACCTCGGGGCTTAGACTGGGACATAGTGCCAATTCAAACTGTCACACAGTCCAGGGAGAGGGGAAAGCCTAACTCTGTTTCTATTCTTTCATAGAAAGCAATACTGTAGTTTAAATTAGCAAGGCGCTGCTGAACCACTATTTAAAATGCGTTTGCACTGACATCCCAAAAAGGGTTTTTCCCCCCCTGTTTAATTGCACTGTCAGTGTGGAATGCTTTCACTTAAAACCACTCTGAGGTAGACCTTTTAATAGAAAGTGACAATTTCAATTGCCATGATAACAGCGTAAATGGTGCTTAAAGTCATTACTAAACTGATGTCACAGTTGGCTCCGGACCAGTTTGTTTAAAACCAAAGAAAAGGTGTTGGGGGAAGGGAGGAAAGTAACTCAATGGTGAATCATTAATTCCTTTTCTATTCATTGTAATAACATTAGCGGTGATGAAGTCATCCGGCTCCCAGTGGATGCAATGCACATTGCTATTGAACTCCACATTATCCCGTTCTAATGTTGCCCTGATTAAAGCCGAGACCTCAGGAATTGCTCCGGTCACAGGCACTTCTCTGCAGTTACTTGGTTTTCTTTCCTCACCCCCACGGTCCAAAGAGGAGAGCTGTGGCTTCCATTTGCTGGGTGGAGTTTCAGAAGCATAAGTGCTAGATTGATCTATCGCCTGTCTTTCCTCTCCCTTAAATAAGTATGATTCTCCCGGAAGCTGTTAGAAATGCTCTCACTAGCTTTCAAGGAGCTCTTCTCTGGCCCCCGAGCTGAAGGTGTCATGTCACGTGAGTTGAGGTCAAGGCCACCTGAGCAGTGCCACTGGTCAAACCTGATTGGTTTAAACATACCAACTGGTTTGCTGAACCAGTGAGGTCACATCTGGGGGCCCACTGGGTGGGGGCACCATAAAACCTCAGGAAGTGTGGCTCTGTGAACCTGGAAAGGTGCTTATACGTGGATTAAGGCTGAGTCTGGAGCACTAGGGACAATGGGAGGGATGGTGACAGCGGCTGGGAGAAATGGATGAGGAACAGAGAAGCCCGTGGGATTGAGGGCCACTCAGTCACCTTCACAGGCTCTCACTCAGATGTCTCAGTTCTGAAACATCCCCCCCTTAAAAGTAAGTTAATCATTAGGCACAATAGGTAAACTAGCTTATTATAAAATTACTAGAGGCCCGATGCATGAAATTCGTACATATATGGGTAGGATCCCTAGGCCTGGATGGCAATCAGGACGATCTGTGGGGTGACCGGCAGGGTGGTTGGGGGGGCCCCCCACCAGCACCCACCTTGGCCATCCTTGCACCACCTGCTCACTGGCCCTACCTTTCCCTCCTCCTCCCCCCGCCACCACCAGTCACCTCCCTCTGTGGGGCTACCTGCCTTGGCTGGCCTGGGACCTGCGGGATGGGGACAGCTCCTGCATTGAGTGTCTGTCCCCTGGTGGTCAGTGCACATCATAGCAACCGTTCCACCGTTTGATCAATTTGCATATTAGGATTTTATTATATAGAATTTAAAAATGCAAGGTGTGGCCCTGGCCAGTAGCTCAGTTTGTTAGAGCATTTTTTCGGATACATCAAGGTTGTGGGCTCAATCCCCAGTTAGGGCACATACAAAATCAACTAATGAGTGCATAAATAAGTGGGACAAACAAATCAATGTTTCTCTCTCTTCCTCTTTTTGTCCCTTCCACTCTCTCTAAAAAAATAAAATTAATAAATAAAATACAGGGTATACAAAAGTAGGTTTACAGTTGTGTATATGCAAAACAGAGTTGATTCTTGTATTATTATTTATTATTATATTATTTTCCATATGAACACCTGTAAGCCTACTTTTGTCCCCACCCTGTATGCTGCATATTCCTTTTTATTATATAAAAATTACCTCAAGGAATCAATAATTGTAACTGGGTTCACAGCAGAAAAATATACTTCACATTGTAAACTTAAAACACTATATTTAGGACTGGGTTTCTGAGGTTTCCTGAGCTCATGCAATTTCAGGATTCTGGGAATGATGCTATACCTTTAAAATTTCCCCTAAATCAGACATTATAATTTCTGCAATTTCCATTGCACAAAATTGGAAGTGATCATGGTCACCATCTGGGACATGATACTAGGGTCTTAATTTGGGGTCTTGGATGGGTTACAGATAGACCATGAAAACCATACACACAAGAGAGAGTTCATTTCATCAGAATTAGACAGGAGCTTGCAAATCAAAAAAACAGTTAAGAATCATTAATCCTGTAATAATCTGAATAATAAAGATTTAATTTAAAAAAAGTAATAATCTGAATAATAAATATTTAATTTAAAAAAAAAGAATCATTAATCCAACATTACTTTACTACAAACACAAAACAAAACAAAAAATAAAAAGACCTTAATTTAAAAAAATAATAATACCACAAACACACACACACACATACACACACATAGACAACATATACACATACATATATACACATGCATACACACATATACACACAAAAACACACACATATATACACACATACACATACACAAATTTAAAAAAATAAAAACAGAAAACAGAGGCCTGGAGAGGCCTGGAGAGGTCCCTGATAGCTCTTGGCCAATCGATAGAATCCTGGTCTCTGATTCCCAGTCCCAAACAGCTTATTAATTTTTTTACAATTCTTCCTTTTGCAAAGCAATGCATACTGTAATGCTGTGCTTTTCTGAAAGCCGCTCTCCTGGCAGGCTCAACTCCCTGGGACACATCTGTCCCTGGCAGAGGCAAAAGTGACCTGGGAGCCACTAAAGTTAGTCACGACCCTCAGGCCCGTTGGTCCATGAAAAAAGCACCCCAGCGATCACCTTCTATGCCATTCATTTGCTTAACAACTTAGTGAGCTAAATAGTTATTGATGCTCTTTTTTTCTTTCAGGAATAAGAGAAAGTTTCTTTAGAAAGTGACAGAGGTAGAAGTGAGCCAGCTGGGCTGTGGAGGCTCAGGAAACAAGTTCCAGAAGCAGAAGAAGGGCCCTTGGAGGCTAGGAGAGGGGAGGGAAAGGCGGAAAGCACCTAGCAATGCTTTCTTTATACATAATTCAGACAAATTCTGTTCTCCAGTTTCAGGGAAATAACAGCAAGTTAGCAGCAAGAGGACTGCAAAAGGCAGGGACAGTGATCCCAAATTGTAAGAGATTTGCCCACAGCTTAACAGCAGAGGGAGAGCGAGACACTCATATAGTGAAGACTCTGAGCCACGAAGCCGACAGCAAATGACTTCTCACAGTCTGTCTGGTTTGCTGAACCAGTGAGATCACACCTGGGGGCCCAGTGGGTGGGGGCGCCATAACATCTGGGAGGGCACACAGGCTTGGGCACAGTGCATTTTAGAAAGCTCTTTATTTGAGGGATTAAACTGCATGGCATGTGATGAAAACACACGTCCACTCAAAAGCTTGTACAAGAATATTCATAGCACCGCCATTCAGATGAGCCAGAAGGTGGGAACAATGCAAATGTCCATCAACAAATGAACGGATATATATATATTCATCAGCAGATGCCTGCAGCATAGCCATTCAATGGAATATTATTTGGCCTTAAAAAGGAAAATATCACATGACCTCACTCATTTGTGGATAATAAAGAACATTATAAACTGATGAACAAAAAGATAGACACAGAGGCAGTAAAGCAGTAAAGTTAGGGAGAGGTGGGGTAGATAAGAGATCAACCGAAGGACTTGTATGCATGCATGTAAACATAACCAATGGATGCAAGACACTGGGGGTGAGGGCATGTATGGGAGTGAGGGGGAGGCCAATGGGAAGATATGTACACATGTAATACCTTAATAAAAAATGGACAAAAAAGGAATCCTATATGATAAAGAGATAATATGCAAATTGACCCTCACACCCTTGTGTCACAAGATGGTCACGACAAGATGGCTACCCCCACATCATCACAAGATGGCCATCCCTACATTGTCATAAGATGGCCGCTCCCACGTTGTCACAAGATGGCCAGGAGGGGAGGACAGTTGGGGGGGACCAGGCCTGCAGGGTAGGGCAATTGGGGGTGATGGGGCTGGCAGGGAAGCAGATAGGTATCAATCAGGCCAGCAGGGGAATGGTTAGGGAGCTATCAGCTGGCAGGCAGAGTGGTTAAGGGCAATCAGGCAGCCAGGCAGGCAAGTGGTTAGGAGCCAGTAGTAGTCCCAGATGGTGAGAGGGATGTCCAACTGCCAGTTTAGGCCCGATCCCTGTGGGTCTAAAGTGGCAGTTGACATCCCCCAAGGGGTCCCAGATTGGAGAGAGTGCAGGCTGGGCTGAAGTACACCCCCCACACACACACACCAATGCACGAATTTTGTTCATGGGGCCTCTAGTGAAGTAATGATGCTACAATGTGGATGAACCTTCAAAACATTATACAAAGTAAAAGAAACTAGGACCATATATTATATGAAATGTCCAGAATAGGCAAATCTATAGGCAGAAAGTAGATTAGTTATTGGTTAGAGCTGGAAAGGATGGGGGGAAGGAGACGATAACTAAAGGATATAAGGTTTGTTTTGGAAGTGATTAAAATGTTCTAAAACTGCCCTGGCCAGTGTGGGTCAGTTGGTTGGAGCATCATCCCATGCACCAAAGGGTTGCAGGTTCGATTCCCAGCCAGGGCACATACCCAGGTTGTGGGTTTGATCCCCAGTCAGGGCACATGTGGAAGGCAACCAATTGAAGTTTCTCTCTCACACATCAATGTTGCTCTCTCTCCCTTCCTCTCTCTATAAAATTAATGGAAACATATCTTCAGGTGAGGATTTTAAAAATAATAATAATACAATGTTCTAAACTTGACTGTGGTAATAGTTCTACATATCTGTGAATATACTAAAAGCCATTGAAAATATTAGCCATCTTAGGGAAGATAATTCAAGATGGGGGCAAGGGAGAGAGGAGGATGTGTGATATAAATAAGCTCACTGTGTTTTGAAAGGCTTAGTCTTGGTGGAGGAAAGTAAGTGTTGGTGTCCAGAAAATGGGGTAGTCAGGCTGGCCAGCTTCACTCAGTGGCTGAGCATTGGCCTATGAATGAGGAGGCCACGGTTCGATTCCCAGTCAGGGCACATGCCCGGGTTGCGGGCTTGATCCCCAGAGTGGGGCATGCAGGAGGTAGCCGATCAATAATTCTCTCTCATCAAAGAGTTTCTCTCTCTTTCCCTCTCCCTTCCTCTCTGAAATCAATAAAAATATTTTTTTTTAAAAAAAAGGAAGAAAATGGGGTAGTCAGTCTCTTGGGTTTAAGCATCAAAGGAGAGAAACTGCCTGCTTGGCGGGGAGTGGGGGCCGTACAGAAGACAACCTAAAAGTCTTGAGAAAGGGTATGGCCCCTCCATTGTCTCTGGGGATACAGGAGGAGCCCTCTGGCGCCACTGAGATCCCCAGGAGTGGAAAAGAGACAGCAATTGTGAGTTTCACGAAGCACAGACATCTGGCCAGCCTGGCCCAGCGCTTCTGAGGCATCATGGCACTGGAGGGGCCCAGCTTGTGCAGCTGATGGGACCAGGCACTAAGAACTATGACCTAGGCAAAGGACTTACATGCATGCATATAAACCTAATCAATGGACACAGACAACAGGGGTGTGGGCATGAATGGGGGGTGGGGTGTAAAGGGGAAGTAAGGACACAGATGTAATACCTTAAGCAGTAAATAAATTTAAATAAAAAAAAGAACTATGACCTCGGAAGCCATGAGCCGAGCACCCTGGGTTGGACAAGTCACTGATGGGGACAACTCACGCCAGGGATAGGAGCTGGACCCAGGGAATGCCACAGCAGCATGTGTTCGTGACACTAGGAGGCAGCAAGTACCACTGCGACAATGCCAGCACCGGGAGACAGCTGGGACACTCCATCTGGACGGTGTAAGGCCCACAATATTCTCAGACCACCTGGAGGGGAGGGGAGGAGCTCAAATATTGATGTGGGATTTCTTGTCCACCCGGCACTTGTGATCCTGAGTCCATCTTTTTTTTTTTTAATCCATTTTATTGATGTTTTACAGAGAGGAAGGGAGAGGGAGAGAGAGTCAGAAACATCTTTGAGAGAAACATCCATCAGCTGCCTCCTGCACACCCCCTAACTGGGGATGTGCCCACAACCAAGGTACATGCCCTTGACTAGAATCAAACCTGGGACCCTTCAGTCCGCAGGCTGATGTTCTGTCCACTGAGCCAAACCGGTTAGGGCTGCATCCATCTTAACTGAACTTGGTAGTTGAAGTTCACACTGGTGGCAATGACAAGGAGAAACCCCAGAAGCTGGACAGAACCTGGAATTTATGACATGGTTGCACAAGCATTATCTCATACGGTCCTCACAAAAGCCCTGTGGGGAGACCGCTGGTGGATGTCATTCTTCTTAGTGGAGCCAAATGAATTGCCCAATCGCAGATAACAAGTGCTGAAGCTCTGGCTACAGTCGGGCGTTTTGACCCTTAATCCAGTGGGCCTCCTATTACGCCCGGATGCCTTCCAAAAAAATTTAAAAAAAAAAAGAGGGAATCAATAAAAATATTTTTTAAAAAAGAGGGTTACATAGGCTGCCAAACTCTTCAGAATTTCCCTTGCCTGGAAGGAAGGAGCCTCGTCCAGGGCCATATTCCTCAACAGCGTCAGCGGCTTTCCTTCCTTTCGTCCAGGGCGCACGTGGGAAGAAAGCTGCCCTCGATGCCGCCGGGCTGTCCAGCTGCGCCCGGCTCAGGCAGGCGCGGGCCCGCAGCTGTGCCCACAGCGCCTCCTGCCCGGATCACGTGCGCCCTCCCCGGACCCTGCCACCTCCACTCAGCACACCCTGTCGCCGAACGCTCCATGGCCCCAAGCGGATGCTGCGCTTTGCCTGTTGGGATGGCTTCAACATTCCCGGTGTCTTGCACCATTAATTATCCGAGTCACTGCTGTCCATTCTGTCTTCCTCACTACCGTGGGAGCTTCCTTTTTCACCCGCTTTTTTAAAAAATATATATATATATTTTATTGATTTTCTACAGAGAGGAAGGGAGAGGGATAGAAAGTCAGAAACATCGATGAGAGAGACATCGATCGGCCGCCTCCTGCACGCCCCACACTGGAGATGTGCCCGCAACCAAGGTACATGCCCCAGACCGGAATCAAACCCGGGACCTTTCAGTCCACAGGCGGACGCTCTATCCACTGAGCCAAACCGGTCTCGGCTGTTTCACCCGCTTTTGATTCCCAGGGGGGTCTGGTGCAGAGAAGGGGCCGGTCAACCGCTTGGAATGAACGCTTAGTCCTTTCCAGCACAGAATGGGTGCTCAGCGAATACTGGTTCATTACCCGATTGGCAGATTTACGAATTCTCAAAAGAACTCCTCTGCCCTCAAATAAATAATTAGTTCAAGATCCTCCGCACCTATGCACGCGCAGTGACAAACCTATTTCCTCTGGGGATGGATTCAGGCCTCTACCTCAGGACGGTTGTGTGACCTCAGAGAGGTTGTTAGACTCCGGGTTCCTCCCTGTGAATTGGGGATGAGAAATAACAGATCTTATCACTTAGAGCTGTTATGGGGATTGAGTTAACGTGTGCCTGAAGCACAGATAAATGCCGCCTGTTAAGATGTGGGTTCGATTCCTGGTCAAGAGCACGTGCCTTGGTTGCAGGGTCCCCAGCCCTGGCAGGGGTACCAACAGGAGGCCATCAATTCTCTCTGTCTCTCCCCCTACCCCCCTCCTTCCTCTCTGTATAAATCAATGGGAAAAATATCCCCGTGTGAGGATTTAAAAAAAAGAATCCAAATTCAGGATTACACCTGGCCTGCCTAGATGGAACATACAGTCCACTGATGCCCCGGGCTCCCCTCACGCCCCTTAGTCGAGTAGATAAAAAGCAGATTCTAAAATCACCCGCAAGAGGAGGAAATGAAGGGTTAACAGCTGCTTTTTCTGGGGACATTTCCCTCCCTCTTCAGGATGGGCCTTTAAAAAGGGAATGTTCTGGGACTTAATTGAGCTATTAGAGTCACAACAGGTCGTGACATACTTCATTCAATGACAGCAAATCATCTCATCACAGCAACAGGATTAGGAATGTTCTCATGCCCCCAAATTGCCAAAAGCTTTATAGGTCTGGGTGGGTGTCGTTTTAGGGAGGGGGCCACTTCACTACCAGCCATTTCCTCATTCAATCTATCATTCAAACATTGATTTATCCGCTTATTCAGTTGTCTAATAAATACAGGTGACCCTTGAACAATGTGGGGGATTTGGGGTGCCAAGTACCCACACAATCTAAAATCCACAAGTCACTTAAGTTCCTCTGCACCCCACCCTCACCCCCGGCCGATTCCCAACATCTACTTATGTAGCACCAACTATGTGGGGGGGGGCATACGATAAAATGTAACTGCTACTGCCAGTACGAGGATCCACACCCTTGATCCTCCGGAATCCCAAAAACTGATCATTTACTTTTCCTAATACTTTCCACCCAGTCACTTACAGACAACAGACAAGATAAAGGAGTCAAATACAGTGGTACCTCGAGATACAAGTGCCCTAACATACGAGATTTTTGAGATACGAGCCGTCGAGCGAGCGATTTTTGCTTTGAGATAGGAGTCATCGCGCGGATCGGCCGGCTGCACACGACCCACCAGTTTACCGCGACTCGAGCGTCTCATAGTTTCCCACGCCTCAAGGTTACAGAACGAATTAAACTCGTGTCTCGAGGTACCACTGTAAATAGCATTTGTAGATAGCGATGCGCGCTAAGGGGAGGAAATGAAGCAGGAAGGGGAGGGTGAAATGTCAGGGGCGGGTGCTGAAATTCTAGCTGAGCTGGCCGGGGAACCGAACTCTGTATCCATCAAGGTTCTCCAGAAGGAAGAGACCCAGCAGGGTGGGAAGAGGAAACAGGAGAGGCGGGGAGAGTTTAGGGAGTGGACTCACAGGAGTGTAGGCCTGGCACTCTGAACTCTGCCGGGCAGGCCTCGCCGAAGACCCACGGAGAGTGGACTTTGCAGTCTGGAGGCCAAAGGCAGTCTGGAGCCAGAACTCCTTCTTCCTGAGAGAACCTCAGGTTTTTGTGTTTTTGTTTGTAATTTTTTTCACTTGAGGCCTTTAATTGATTGAATGAGGCCCAACCTGTTAGGGGAGGTCAATGAGAGAACATGAGTGCCAGTTGACCCTCGAGCTGGCGGGGGGCAAGTAGAGGCTTCCTCACCTCCTCCCCCGTCCTTGGAATGTCTGTTCTGCCCTCTGTCCCCACACCATGAACCTGTTTCCAGGACGCAGCCTCCAGAGAAATAATTGGTCGCCGAGACCAGCGGAGCTGAATATGTGACTGAACTCTGTTAAGGCCTCTGTGCAAACGAGTGGGCAGGGCGGGTGCAGAGATCTACCCGTCGATGGCACCTAAGACAAGTATCGTAGGCAAGTCCCCTTGCTTACGTAAGACACCGGCAGCCTACCAGGCTGGAGTGGTCTGCCTCTGCCTTGGGTCGCTCCTTTCCCTCCGTCTATGAGAGCCAATTGCAAGCCAACACACCCACATTAGAGAGGGGAACCTGCTTTGCTCAAAGTCTACGAAGAAAGGGGCTTTGGGGCAGAGACGGGTTTGGCTCAGTGGATAGAGCATCAGCCTGCGGACTGAAAGGTCCCGGGTTCGATTCTAGTCAAGGGCATGTACCTTGGTTGCGGGCACATCTCCAGTAGGGGGCGTGCAAGAGGCGGCTGATGAATGTCTCTCATCGATGTTTCTGACTCTCTATCCCTCTCCCTTCCTCTCTGTAAGAAAATCAATAAAATAAATTTCTTTTAAAAAGGGGGGGCTTTTGGGAAAAAGAATTTCAGAAGGCGAGTGAGCCAGGCAAGGGAGTCTCTGGAAAGAAGAAAGCCGGTGGCGGGAGAAGCACCGAGCTTTGAAACGGGGGTCTGCCGGGCACCCTGCTCAGTCAGGAGAACAGGGCGGGAGTAATGGAGAAGGAAGCAGAATTCGAGGGGGCAGAGCATGAGGGGCCTTATAGGTCTTCCTAAGGACTTGGGTCTTATTCTGAATAAAATGGAGGGGAGGTTGCAACAAGGGAATGATAGAGGTTTTAACCAGATTACTGGCTGCGGTGTGAAGAATGGACTGCAGGCCCGGTGGGCGTGGCTCAGGGGTTGAGCAGGGACCTCGATTCCCCAGTGTGGGGTGTGCAAGGGGCAGCCAATCAATGATTCTCATCATTGATGTTTCTCTCTCTCTTAAACATTGCACTGACAAAAGAAGCCAGTCACAAGGACCACATATTTATATAATTCACTTATATGAAATATCCAGTTAGGCCGGTCCTTAGAGATAGAAAGTAGATTAGTGGTTCCCTAAGGCTGTGAGTGATGGGGGATTTGGGGGCAACTGCTAGTGGATGTGGGTTTCTTTTGGGGGGGATGAAAATATTCTAGAGTTGATTGTAGTCATTGTTGCACACTTCTCTGAATAACTAAAAGCCATTGAATGGCTTTAAAACACTTCGTGCAGGGAGGTTGTGTGAATTCTATCGCTCTGAAGCTGTGAAAATGTGACAGTCATTGATTGGTTACCCCTTGCACGCCCCACACTGGGGATCGAGGTTGATGCTCAACCCCTGAGCCACGCCCACTGGGCCTGCAGTCCACTCTTTTTTTTTAAATATATTTTTATTGATTCTTTACAGAGAGGAAGGGAGAGAGGGATAGAGAGTTAGAAACATCGATGAGAGAGAGACATCGATCAACCGCTTCCTGCACGCCCCCTACTGGAGACATGCCCGAAAACCAGGATGCATGCCCTTGACCAAAATCAAACCTGGGACCTTCCAGTCCGCAGGCTGATGCTCTATCCACTGAGCCAAACTGGTCTTGGCCTGCAGTCCATTCTTAACACACACACACACACATATAGATAGATAGATAGATAGATAGATAGATAGATAGATAGATAGATAGATATAGATATAGATAGATAGATAGAGAGAGAGAGGACTGTAGGTGGGCAAGAACAGAAGCAAAGAGGCCACCTGGGAGGCTATTACCATAATCCAGGTGAGAGGCTGGATATGGGTTGAGAGAGACAGAGCGGAATCAAGGATGACCCCGAGGTTTTTGGCTTGAACCAGTAGGGCTGCTGTTAACTAAGGCGGTGACGTTTGCAGGAGTACTTTGGAGTGGGCTCAGTACACATCAAACATTCTGTTTTGGACAAGTGGGGGTGCTAACACATATTCTAAATGGAGACATTAAGCAGGCAGTTGGAGGTACAGGTCTGGAGTTTGGGAGCAAGATCCAGGCTGGAGATACAAATAGGAGAGTTACACACAGGGGGCCTTTAAAGCCCTGAGACATTAAAACTTAATGATGTCACCCAGAAAGTGAGAGTAGGTACACAAAAGGTCTAAAGATTCAACTGTGGCCAAAACCGGTTTGGCTCAGTGGGTAGAGCATCGGCCTGTGGACTGAAAGGTCCCAGGTTGGATTCCGGTCAAGGGCATGTACCTTGGTTGAGGGCACGTCCCCAGTGGGGGGCATGCAGGAGGCGGCTGATGGATGTCTCTCTCTCATCGATGTTTCTCTCTATTCCTCTCCCTTCCTCTCTGTAAAAAATCAATAAAAATATATTTAAAAAAAAAAAAGATTGAACTGTGGGCCTCTTCAACACTTGGAAGTTGGAAGGAGAAAGAGAAAGCAGCTGAGAACGAGGGACCACAAAAGAAGAAGACAAGGTGAGTGGGGTATTGTGGGAGCCCAGGAAGCAAGCGTTTGAGGGAGAAAGTGACCGTGTCCGATGTGACTGCTGAGGACTAAGTGGTCACGGGAATTAGCGGGGTGGGGGCCGTTTGTGATGAGGGGACTTTGGGTAGAGAGATGGGACAAAACCTACGTGGGTGGGCTCCGGGGAGATCAGAAGCAGAGGACGTGGAGATGGTGACCAGAAGCAGCTCCGCTGTGGAGGAGAGGAGCAATAGCAGCACGTGTGTCTGCTGCCGAGCACGGCCCACAGGAGAAAGCTGGTGCTGCAGGAGACCGAGGAGGCATGCTGCAGCCTTGGCCGTGAGCGGGGGCCTGCGCTTGGCCAGCGGCGTAAACAAGCCGCCCGCCCGCCGTATCAGAGAGAAAGATCATGCGGGGCCAGATGCGGGCGGGAGGGCAGCTTCGGTGCTGGAATCTGTGGCAGCTCGCTCCTAAAATTCTTTCCATTTCTTTAGCGAAGGGAGAAGCCAGATCAAGGGCAGATGAGAGAGTGAAGATACGGGAAGGATCGCTTGGAAGCTGGAGGAGAAAGCTTTTGAAAAATCGCAGGGCTGAGCCTTGCTTGAATGTCCGTGAGTTGGAGGTGAGTCCAATAGTTAGAGCACAAAACACACAAAGCCTGGAGCCAGCTAACCCAAAGGCTCGGGGTCACAGTGAGATCCGTGTTCATAGAAGGGAGGGAAGAGGAGCATGCAAGGGACCCCAAGAAGCCTGCTGCAGGACATGAGGCACCCCATCCTGTGGATCAGATAAGAACTGGGGGTACCAGTCATTTCCCATGTTGGCCAGTCTTTTTTATTTAATATATTTTATTGATTTTTTTACAGAGAGGAAGGGAGAGGGATAGAGAGCTAGAAACATCGATAAGAGAGAGACATCGATCGGCCGCCTCCTGCACACCCCCTCCTGGGGATGTGCCCACAACCAAGGTACATGCCCTTGACCGGAATCGAACCTGGGACCCTTCAGTCCGCAGGGAGACGCTGCATCCACTGAGCAAAACTGGTTTCAGCTGTTGGCCAGCTGCATGTCCTTGTGAGGCCTGCCGGTGTGTCCAGAAAGCACTCCTTCCATCTTGCCCATTTCCGGCCTTGGGATGGGTCAAGCAGACCTCCCCCCACCTGAGTGGCCGGCCCTGCTCCTCTGTGGCCAGGGTGAGCGTGGCAGTGCGGTGGGTCACGGGACAGCTAAGCGGAAGGAGAACGAAGGCCCACTCTAACCGCCCCCTCCAGGGCGCTCCATGCGAAAGGCAGCGGTCAGTCTCAGCGCAGTCCCTGAAGCAGCAGCAGTTTTTCGTGGGAAATTGATAGAAAAGTCCATTCTCGGGCCCCATCCGAGGCCTGCTTCATCACAGCCACGGAGGCGAGGGCCCAGCCAGCTGGGTTTTAACCAGGTCATTCTGTGTCACCAAGATTTGAGAGCCCGTGTTTGGAGAAAGCGTGGACACGCTTCTATTTGCTCTTATCCAGGAGTGCCATCTATTGGGCAAGCTCCTCAGATGCTGGGCATTGCCTTTTACTTTTCTGCATTGAAACAACTTGACAAACCGCAAACAGAAGAGCAACCTTCTTATGGCCGTTCACTTTATGGAAACACTCATCGTACCTGGCTGTAATGAATATACTCACTCTTTTCCCCCCCATTTTCTACCCACTTCCCATGGATTAGCCAGGTAGAACACACAGCTGTTGTTTTTACTTAAAATTTCATTATAGCTGAAACCGGTTTGGCTCAGTGGATAGAGCGTCAGCCTGCAGACTGAAGGGTCCCAGGTTCAATTCCGATCAAGGGCATGTACTTGGTTGCGGGCACAACCCCAGTGGGGGGCGTGCAGGAGGAGGCTGATCGGTGTCCCTTTCTCATGGATGTTTCTGACTCTCTATCCCACTCCCTTCCTCTCTGTAAAAAATCAATAAAATATATATTTTTTAAATTTTTCATTATAATACCATTACTTAGTCACAGTGGCCACATATTTTCAATGTAAACTGGTCTGACCAAGCATAAACAAACAGGTGAAGACAATGTGGCCTAATATTTGGAAATCTTTGAAGTTTGTTATCGTAACACAAATCAGTCCATCATTCCATGGTTTTAGATGTTTGAGCTATCGCCGGCTTTCAGTAGTTATAAATAATAAAGCAATAAGTATCTTTTTACAATAGGCTGGGGTGGGGTGGGGGCTCAAAAGGTTGAAGTAATACAGCAGTATTTGAGGTAAGTCAACTAGAAATAATCCCAATGTGTTTACAAAAGAATTGGTAAATTGTGGTACAGTCATCACAAGTGCTGTTAATGACAAGCTTTAAAAAACCAATTGTTGCCGAAACCGGTTTGGCTCAGTGGATAGAGCATCGGCCTGAGGACTGAAAGGTCCCAGGTTCGATTCCAATCAGGGGCGCATGCCTTGGTTGTGGGCACATCCCCAGTGGGGGGCATGTAGGAGGCAGCTGATCCATGTCTCTCTCATCCATGTTTCTAGCTCTCTATCCCTCTCCCTTCCTCTCTGTAAACAATCAATAAAATATATATTTTTAAAAAATTGCCAGGGGATTTTGTCAAGGTTGTGGCTTTCCAGCATATTTGGAACACCCGCCTATGTTGGTCCTGCCTCCATGGAAGAAGCCAGAAAACTTGCTTTGTCCCAGAGGTTCACACGTGACCTAGGGTTCATCCATAAGGCGTACGGAAGGAAGACTTTGATTCAAAAGCGAGTCATGTGAAGCAGGAAACCAGTGGAATCCACTGTCTGCTGAGGGTGGCACTGGCTTCCAGCATTCAGAGGTTCCGGTATCTGGTCCTTAGCATCCACGGTGCAAGCTGTGGGTCTGTGTCCAGTGGCCTGCACCTGGAGGTGTGGTGTGACCATCACTCCTGGCGGAGTCGCCTTTCAGCCTCTAGCCCTCCCAGAAACCTGTGGACTATTTCATTTTCTTTAACAGATTACCTTTCTGCGTTTGTGTGCATCCTAGTACTTTTGCTGAGGAACAAGTCAGTGGTCATGCAAATCAGAGGAAATGCTTAGTTCTAGGGGAGAGAGGGGATGAATACTGACCTTGGAGAGACACCGAGAACTTCTAGAAAGCTGGGGCTCATCTATATTTTGGTGTGGGTGGTGATCACATGACTGTATACATATGTAAAAGTTAGTCAAGGTATATAGTGTATTAATGTCCTTTAAGTACTTTATTTCATCTTTCAATAAAAAGTAGAGAATTCCTTGCTTTTTTAAATAGATTTTATTGATTTTTTACAGAGAGGAAGGGAGAGGGATAGAGTCAGAAACATCGATGAGAGACATGGATCAGCTGCCTCCTGCACACCTCCTACAGGGGATATGCCCGAAACCAAGGTACATGCCCTTGACCGGAATCGAACCTGGGACCCTTCAGTCCATAGGCCAGCGCTCTATCCACTGAGCCACACCGGTAAGGGCTTCCTTGCTCTTTAACTGTTGGATTCTGTCAGTTACAGCTAACGTCCTCACCTAAGGAAGATGGTGGTACTCGCCACTGGAAGGCCAGGCTCCCACTGCAGCCACCATGTTCCTGTGTGGCCGGTCCCCCTGCAAGTTAAGCCCCCGGGAACCCCCTCTCTACAGGAGAGAAGTCCACAACCAAGCATTGTAACCCCAAAAATATTACAAGCTGAGGAATTAAAAAATGTAGCTGTTGGATGTATCAGCGAATAACAGGTTGTTCACTGCTGAGGAATAAGTCAAGAAGCTGAGAGGTTACAGTGAGAAGAGATAAAGGCATGAAAAGAATGAAGAGATGTACGTGTACACGAAACTGTAGATACAAGATTCCTCTAAAAGTCATTTTCAAAAGGAGATAAAGCAACAATTCAAAAAACAGTAACAGTCAAGAAATTCCAGGAATTGAACCCAAGTCTTAGATACAGAAAGACCTCTGGGTGCTAATCAGTATTTTTTTTAAAAAACATGTAGACACTGTGGCAAATTTTCAGAACAAGAAAGATAAGGAGCTACCTCAAAGCTATCAGAACAAAAAGAGCTGAAAAAAATGAGGAGGGGATTGACGTAAGCATTCCTGATGAAAAAATAGTGATAACTGCTGGAATGAAGGGAGAGTTACACAGGGGTTCATTACATTATTCCCACTACTTTTCTGTAAGATTAATTTTGTTCATAATAAAGTTTTCTATTTCTTCTTCTTCTTCTTCTTCTTCTTCTTCTTCTTCTTCTTCTTCTTCTTCTTGATGCAAGAAGATTATAGAGTAACATCTGCAATGTGTGCTGAGGGAAAATATCTTCGAAGTTGGATTCTATATCCATTTATATTGTCGAAGAGGACAAAATAAAGACATTTTCCATTACAAAGACTCCAAAATGTTAACGCACCAGATGCTCCCGAAGAACTTCAACAAGGAGAAAAATGAAATGAAAAGAAGCAATGGGATATAAGAAGCAATAAACAGCAAAGGGATCAAGCAAAGTATATGATAAATCTAAATTATTGTTGCTTATAAAATTGATGGTCTTTAGCCCCAAATTGTGACTAAAATTCAAGCTCTATCAACAGGGACATGGTAGGAGAGGGAGGGAGGGGTAGAGACCGGGAAAACCAGAGCTTCTAAGGGTCTAATTTTGCCTGGGTTGGTTATACAGAAGGTAACTGACCTTTAAAGGAATGTCCCTCAACCTGTACTCTGTATATAAATCATCTGGGTTTTGTTAAGGAGCAGTTTTGGATTCTGCAGGTCTCAGATGGGCCTGATATTCTGCATTTAAAACACAGGTCACATGGCCCTGGCTGGGTAGCTCAGTTGGTTAGAGTTCTGTCCTGATGTACCAAGCATGGCACATACAAGTCAACCAATGAATACATACGTAAGTGGGACAACAAAAATCAATGTTTATCTCTCTCTTTCCCCTCCCTCTCTCTCTCAAATCAATAAAAGAATATTTAGCCCTGCCGGTTGCTCAGTGGTTAAAGCATCAGCCCTCGGACTGAAGGGTTGTGGGTTCAGTTCTAGTCAAGGGCACATTACCTCCGTTGCAGGCTCAATCCCTGACCTGGTCAGGGCACGTGCAGGAGGCAACTAATCAATGTGTCTCTCTCACATCAATGTTTCTCTGTGTGTCTCTCCTCTTCCCTTCCACTCTTTCTAAAAAAAAAAAAAAATCAATGGAAAAAATATTCTCTGCTGAGGATGAACAAAAAAAAAATTTTAAACACGCTCTACAGAATGTGTTTGGAGTGGCAAGGCTTTAGACTATATTAAGGTTAAGAAATGTGTTGACTCAGAGTGAATATATGCTAAATTTCCCTCACTGTGTTCCCAAAATGTAAAAATGATAGATGCATTGTCTCAGGAAATACTCAGGGACATGATTTTTTTTAAAAATCATGGACCAGAAGAGAAATGGAAACCCATACCATTAAGTACAAGCTTAGTACGTGGGCCCATAGCAGACATGATCCAGACAGTAAAATCTGAAATTTATTTTTGTATTTTTTTCATTTTTAATTTATTTTTCAGTTTTATTGAGGTATCATTGACATAGAGCATTGTATGCATTTGAGGTGTGCAGCATAATGGCTTGCCTTACATAAATTGTGAAATGATGACCACAATAAGTTTACTTCACATCCATATCAGAGAGATGCAAAAAAGAAAAAAAATGTTTCCTTGTGATGAGAACCTCCAGGATCTACTCTCTTAACAACTTTCAAAGAGACCGTTTAGCAGTATTAACTACAGTCATCATATTGTACATTACATCCCTAGTTCTTATGTGTCATATAACTGGAAGTTTGTACCTTTTGACCACAGTCTGAAATTTCAACTCCAGCCAAGGAATAAGGAACCACCGATCTCCGCGCCCCCCCCCCCCATTCCGAGTGGGGAAGCCAATGCACTGAGCACATGCTCCCTCGGCTGTATCTGAAGGCTGGACCAGTTCTACGGATCTGCTCGGGAATGGAGCTAGGAACAGAATGCTTGCTTGCCATGGAGCAAGAAACAGAGATTTGCACCAGCCACCAGGTATACATCTCGCGTGAGCTGCTGGTGTGGAACTGTGACATGCCCACAAGGCAAAAAGCCAGGAGCCATTCTGTCTTAAGAGACAATCATAGGAAGGCTCCTGAGCCATAGTGGCGCCAGGTCAAAGGCTGACTATCCAGGAGGTCCTGTGCTCAGGCTGCTTTCTCCCACTGGTGGGGAGACTTGAGTCTTCCTGCCTCTTCTTCCTCTTTGTGGCTCTGTCCACCCACTGGGTTGCAAACCGATCTCCCAAGCACCTTGCAGTTACTGATAGGTAAAAAAAAATTGTGGGGTCTTAAAAATAGTGGCAAAGTAATGAACAACATAAACTGATGAACAAAAACAGTTCCAGAGACAGAGAAACATAGATCAGACTGTCAAACCTCGGAGGGAAGGTAGGAGAGGGAGAGGGTAAGGGGGAGAGATCAACCAAAGGACGTCTATGCATGCATATAAGCATAACCAATGGACACAGACACCAGGGGGGTGAATGCATGAGCAGGGGCTGGGTGGGGGTAATGGGGGAATAATGGCACATATGTAATACCTTAATCAATAAAGAAATTTTTTAAAATGGTGGCAAAGTAAGTGGAAGCTACACTGACACTCTCCCAGGATCAAACTGGAAAGACAACTAAAACACAGAAGAGCCAAAACCGGTTTGGCTCAGTGGATAGAACATCAGCCTGTGGACTAAAGGGTTCGATTCCGGTCAAGGGCATGTATCTTGGTTGTGGGCACATCTCCAGTAGGGGGCATACAGGAGGTGGCTGATTGATGTTTCTCTCTCATCGATGTTTCTCTCTATTCCTCTCCCTTCCTCTCTGTAAAAGTCAATAAAATATATTTTTAAAAACACACACACAAAAGAACCACCATGAAAAATCCACTGTAGAGAACGTTGATAACCAAGGATGGAAAGTAGAGACCAAAGAGAGACCAGTAGGAAGAGCAGAGATGGGAAAGCACTGGCCAGGCTCCCACTGACAGCAGCTGAAGGCCCAGAGGGGCCACGATGTGCAACAGGGTCTGCTTTTCCTAGCCCCAGGGCCAGGAGGAGATCAGGCAAAGACTCAAAGCCTCCAGAGATAGGCCTCTGTCTGCAGTCTCGTCGATTAGCCTCAAGATATGAACTACAAGGTCAGGCAAGAAGTCTTTCAACAGGATGTAACTGCCTTTCCCTTTGTGGCTCTGATGTGGGGGGTTCCCACAAAGAACCCTGGAGTCTAAACCCCAAGCTGAGCTTCCAAGCCCAGAGAACCAGAAGTGAGAAAGGTGTCCACAGAACATCCGACTGTTTAAAGGGTTGCTGTCTGCCAGCGAGATTCAGCTGGAAATGCAAGCACCCTCTTGAAGGGCCAATGCATAAAATGTGTTCAGCTGAGAGGTGTTAGCTTGACACGCAGGTAGACAGGGCAGGGGTCCAGTGCAAAACAAAGGCAGGGGCAGATATAGCAGTTTGAGCAGCCTAATCACAGAAACCAACCATGCTGAAATAATAGAATGTTCTTGGACACAGAGCAGGAAGTATGTGAAACCAAGGAAGGGCCTGTAACAACACGGAGCACTTCGCATAGGAACAGGGAATGTTCATGTCCTTTCCTTGGCAAGAACAATGAGGGAATCAGGTGGCAACATAGGTAGATATAGAGCAAGCTTATAGCACATATATACTCCTAGACCGACTAGCTTCACTGGAAACCATTATTTGGGTTCCCTCCCCATGCGGGGAATGTGATTCTGCTTGTAATAAATTGTCCATGCTTTTGCTTAAATCTTCTGGTCCACAGTACTCATTCTTCAGGGTTGTGAGACACTGAGGGAAAAACCTCAGTTCACCATTCTGGTTCTTACAGCCACTCACCTTGGGCTCCAACAGAGAGAGGGCAGAGTGGACTGGATCTGTGTGAGGAGAATCCAGGTTTGGGGGCTTTGGGGTAGGAGCTTGGATGGCAGCCACCCCAGTTTCCTGTGCTGAGTCATCCCCTCACACTGCGGAGGACATCATTCTCTGGGGACCTTTCCTAGCCAGGCAGTTTTGGCCTGGGGGAAAGGCAGTTGCCACACCCTGTTGAAAGACCTCTTGCCTCTCTCTGTGGTTCATACCCCGAGGCTAATCAAGGCTGATAATAATCACACTGCAGGAAGAGACACATCTCTGGAGACTTTGAGTCTTTGCCTGATCTCCTTCTGGGCCCCAGGGCTAGGAAAAGCAGACCCAGGTGTACATCTTGGTCCTTTCCAAAGGCACTCAGCCCCTGCAGAGGGGGCCGCAGGGTACTCAGGGCCGGTCAGAAACAGCATCTGACATTTTCCAGCAGTAGAGGCTGGGAGTTGTAGCAGATCTCCCTAATACACAGACACAAACCCAAACAGGCAACCAAAATGGGGAGACAAAAAACAACCCCAAAATGAAAGAACAAGAGAATTATCCAAAAGAAGAGCTAAACAAAGTGGAGATAAGAAATTTATCTGATAAAGAGTTCAGAATAACAATGGCAAAGATGCTCAACAGCATGAGAAAAAATATAGTAACTTTGAAAAAAGACCAGTCAGAAATAATGACAGAGCTCTAATAAAAAAACACATTGGAAGGAATACACATCAGATTAGGGAAAGCCGAGGATTGGATCAGTGAATTGGAATACAGGGTAGGAAAAAATCAATCAGAACACCAAAAAGAAAAAACAATTAAAAACAAAAACAAAAACAGGACAGCTAAAAGGAGCTGGTCCACAGTACTCATTCTTCAGGGTCGTGAGACACTGAGGGAAAAACCTCAGTTCACCATTCTGGGACTATATGAAATATAACAATATTTGCATAATAGGAGTGCCAGAAGGAGAAAAAAAAGTGAGCAAGGGATAAAGAACATGTTTGATGGAATAATGGCAGGAAACTTCCCTAACCTGGTAAAGGAAAAACTCACACAAGTCTAAGAGGCACAGAGAGTCCAAGCAAGAAAAGCCCAAACAGGCCCATGCCCAGACACATCATAATTACAATGCCAAAATTAAAGACAGAGAATCTTCAAGACAGCAAGAGAAAAGCAATTTATTACCTACAAAGGAGCTCCCATAAGGTAGTCAGTTGATTTCATATCAAATCTACAGGCCAGAAGAGAATGGCATGAAGTATTCAAGGTAATGAAAAGCAAGGATCTGAAATCAAGATTACTATATCCAGTAAGGCTATCATTCAAACAAGATGGTGATATAACCCTGGTAAACATATATATATCCAATATAGGAACACCTAAACATATAAAATATATATGTAAAAATAAATATATAAAAAGACTTCTAGAGGACTTTAAGGGAGATATCAACCACAATACAGTCGTAACAGGGTATTTTAACACCCCACTGAATGCACCAGATAGATCTTCTAGACAAAAAGTTAACAAGGAAACAGTGACTCTAAATGACATATTGAAACAGATGGATTTAATTGACATTTGTAGAACATTTCACCCCAAAGCTGCAGAATATACATTCTTCTCAAGTGCACAGGGGTCATTCCCAAAGATAGACCACATCAGGACACAAAACAAGTCTCTACAAGTTCAAGAAGACTGAAATCAGATCAAGCGTCTTCTCAGATCACAATGAAATACAATTAGAAATCAACTACAGTAAAAACACTCAAAAACATTCAAACACATGGAGACTAAAAAGCATGTTATTAAACAATGAAGGGTTATCAATGAAATAAGAAAAATAAAAAACTTCCTGGAGACGAAAATGAACGTACAACAACCCAAAATATCTGCAACACAGCAAAAGAAGTTTCTAGCACTCTAGGCCTACTTCAAAAAAAAAAAAAACAAGAAAATTAATAATAAACTATTTAACTCTAAAACTTAAAGAATTAGAAAGAGGCCCTAGCTGATTTGGCTCAGTGGACAGAGCGTCAGTCTGCAGACTGAAGGGTCCTAGGTTCAATTCTGGTCAAGGGCACATGCCTAGGTTGTGGGCTCAATCCCCAGTGGGGGGTATACAAGAAGCAGCCAATCAGTGATTCTCTCTCATAATTGATGTTTCTATCTACTTCTCCTTTCCTCTCTAAAAATTTATATATATATATATATATATATATATATATATATATATATATATATATATATATATATATAATACACACACACACACACACACACACACATATATATATATATAGAGAGAGAGAGAGAGAATGAGAAAGAAAACAAGAAAAGTCCAGTAGAAAGAAAGAAATAATAAAGATTAGAAATAAATTACATAGAGACTTAAAAAAATACAAAAAAATCAAAGAAACCAAGAACTGGTTCTATGAAAAGATAAGCAAGGTTGATAAACCATTAGCCAGACTCATCAAGAAACAAAGCGGGGGTGATGGTATTGAGGAGATATGGACACGTAATACCTTAATCAATAAAAAAAAGTTGAAAAATAAAAGAAACAAAGAGGATCCAAATAAATAAAATCAGAAACAAAAGTAGAGAACTAACAACTGACACCACAGAAATACAAAGGATTATAAGAAAATACTATGAACAACTATATGCCAACAAACTGGACAATGTGGATGAAATGGACAAATTCCTAGAAAAATATAGTCTCCCAAAAATGAATCAGGAAGAATCAGAAAACCTGAACAGGCCAAGAACAACAGATGAAATTGAAGTAGTAATAAAATTAAAGAAAAACTCCCAGCAAACAAAAGCCTTGGTCTGGATGGCTTCACAGGGAAGTTTTACCAAACATTCAAAGAAGAATGAATACCTGTCCTCCTCAGACTATTCCAAAAAAATCTAAGAGGAAGGAACACTACTTAGCCCTTTTTATAAGGCAGCATTATCATAACTCCAAAACCAGATAAAGACACTATAAAGAAAAGGAGCTACAGGCCCCCTGATGAACACAGATGCTAAAATCCTCAACAAAATTCCAGCAAATGGGATCCAGCAGTCCATCAGAAAGATCATACACCATGACCAAGTGGGATTTATTCCAGGGATGCAAGGCTGGTACAATAATCACAAATCAATAAATGTGATACATCACATAAACAAATGGAAAGACAAAAGTCACATGATTGTATCAATAGGCCCCAAAAAAGCATTTGACAAAATCCAAAACCCATTTTTGATAAAAACTCTCAGCAAAGTGGGAATACAGGGATCATACCTCAACATAATACGGACCATATATGACAAACCCATAGCAAACATCACAGTTAGTGGGAAAAAACTAAAACCATTTCCCCTAAGAACAGAAACAAGACAGGGATGTCTGCTTTTACCACTCTTATTCAATATAGTACTGGAAGTGCTAGCCATAGCAATCAGACAAGAAGAAAACATAAAGGGCATCCAAATAGAAGAGGAATAAGTAAAACTCTCATTATTCGCAGATGACATGGTATTGTACATAGAAAACACTGAAGACTCCACCAAAATCTACTAGATTTAATAAATGAATTTGGCAATGTAACAGGATACAAAATCAACACAGAGAAATCAATGGCATTTTTATATACCAATAATGAATTCTCAGAAAGAGAAACTAAACAATCCCATTTACCACTACAACAACAACAACAAAAAGATACTTAAGAATAAATTTAACCAAGGAGGTAAAAGACTTGTACTCAGAAAACTACTACAGGATTTTGGAAAAAGAGATAGAGGAAGATATAAACAAGTGGAAGAATATACGTGGTCATGGATTGGTAGCATTAACACCATTAAAATGTCCATACTACCAAAGCAATCTATACATTCAATGCAGTCCCTATTAAAATACCAATGGCATAGATCTAGAACAAATAAATACTCCAACAATTATATGGAACAAAAAAGACCCAGAATAGCCACAGCAATCCTGAGAAAGAAGAACAAAGTTTGTGGGATCACAATACCAGATATCAAGTTATACTACAAAGTCACTGTACTCACAACAGCCTGGTACTGGCACAAGAATAGACCTATAGATCAATGAACAGAACAGAGAACCCAGAAGTTGATCCAAGCCATTTTGCTCAATTAATATTTGACAAAGGAGGTAAGAACATACAATAGAGTCAAGACAGTCTCTTCAATAAATGATGTTGGGAAAATTGGACAGATACATGTAAAAAAATGAAACCGGACCACCAACTTAGACCATATACAAAAATAAACTCAAAATGGATAAAAGACTTAAATGTATTAGTAAGTCGTGAAACCATAAAAATCCTAGAAGAAACCATAGGCAGCAAAATCTCAGACATCTCTCGTAGTAATATGTTTACTGATACATCACCTAGGGAAGTGGTCAGCAAACTCATTAGTCAACAGAGCAAAATATCAATAGTACAACAATTGAAATTTCTTTTGAGAGCCAAATTTTTTAAACTTAAACTATATAGGTAGGTACACTGTTATTAACTTAATTAGGGTACTCCTTCAATCGCACTGTACATGCGCGCCCGCACATGGTATTTTGTGGAAGAGCCACACTCAAGGGGCCAAAGAGCCTCATGTGGCTGGCGAGCCACGGTTTGCCAACCACTGACCTAGGGCAAAGAGATAAACAAATGGGACTACATCAAAATAAAAAGCTTCTGCACAGCAAAAGAAACCATCAGCAAAACAAAAACGGGGTCCATTGTATGGGAGAACATATTTAGCAATGATACATCTGATATAGGGTTAATATCCAAAATACATAAGGAACTCATACAACTTAACAAAAGGAAGACAAGCAATCCAATTTAAAAATGGGCAAAGGACCTAAATAGATACTTCTCCAAAGTAGACATACAGATGGCCAAGAAACATATGAAAAAAATGCTCAAAGTCACTAATAATCTGAGAGATGCAAATTAAAATGACGATGAGGTATCACCTCACATATGTCAGAATGACTACCATCAACAAATGACAAGTACAGATGAGGGTGTGGAGAAAAGGGAACCCTAGTATACTGGTCAAGGGCACATGCCTAGGTTAGAGCAGAAATATATGACATATGGTGGGAATGCAGACTGGTGCAGCCATTATGCAAAACAATATGGTGTTTTCTCAAAAAATTAAATGTGGGACTGCCATTTGACCCACTGGTCCCACTTCTAGGAATAGATCCTAAGAAATCTGAAGCATCATTTGGAAAGAATGTATGCACCCCTATGTGCATAGCAGTGCAATTTACAAAAGCTCAATTTGAAAATAGCCCTAGTGCCCATCAGTAGACAAGTGGATAAAAAAACTGTGCTACATTTACATTATGGAATACTATGCAGCAATAAAAAAGGAATTTCTTATCCTTTGAGACAGCATGGAGGGACCTGAAGAGTATTACACTAAGTGGAATAAACCAGTCAGAGAAAGACAAGTATCACTTGATCTCACTCATATGTGGAATCTAATGAATAAAATAAACTGATAAACAAAATAGATCCAGAGACATAGAAGCATAGAACAGACTATCGAATCTCAGAGGGAAGGCAGGGGAGGGTGGATAGGTGGGAAGAGATCAACCAAAGAACTTGTATGCATATATGTATGACCCATGGACACAGACAATAGGGTGGTGAAGTCCTGGGGGTGGGGGTGGGGGACTGGGGCAAGCTAGAAGTGATCAATGGGGACAAAAATGGGACATGTGTAATACTTTCAATAATAAAGATCTAATTTTTAAAAATATATTTTATTGATTTTTTACAGAGAAGAAGGGAGAGCTATAGAGAACTAGAAACATCGATGAGAGAGAACATTGATCAGCTGCCTCTTGCACACCTCCCACCAGGGATGTGCCCGAAACCAAGGTACATGCCCTTGACAAGAATCGAACCTGGGACACTCTACTCACTGAGCCAAACCAGTTACAGCAAGATCTAATTTTTTTAAAATGAGAGAGTCCAAAAAGAGAGAGAATCATAAAACCAGTTTCCAGGGATAGTGAATGGGAGAGAAAAAAAAGCTTCCATGAAGATAAGCATTCAAAAAACAACAATGACAAAGGCCACAATGAAACCCAGCGTCACAAAAGGAAGCCAGCATGTAAGAGGAGTCACCCAGAACCGAGTAGAAATAATAGGACAATCTGACCAAGATTTTCAAATAAATGCATTTAAAATCAACACACAAAAAAAGCAGGTGGCTACGAATCAAGAACAGACGAAAATCTTGGAAATGTTTTTTGAAACACTGCAACAGTGTTTTAGATGGCGGATTACTCAAGGTCCAGTCAGGAAAAGAAAAATCTCTCTAGGTATTTCCAACAAAAAGAACATACCACAAGGAATGTATTACACAGGTGACAGAGGAATGAGAAGACAGGAGGGGGCCGTGATGTATCCCAGAGATTTTACCAAAAAGCAGGAAGCTACTACCATCCCCTATGGCTGAAAGGACAATAAAGAAGGTTGTTATCAAACCCTAGCATTTCCAGCCATCCATGGGAACTAGAGTCACAGCTGCTGCGGCCATAGACGTTACAGCTTCTGGCAGGCGATGGAGGCTCAAAGGAGACACAGTGGCTCCCAGATACATTACCCAAAGCCAAGACAGAGGGAGAGAAATACCGCAGTCTCTCCCCTCCCTCTCCCTCAAGGCATCTGCCAATACCTTCCTTTGGCCAAACTACCCAGAAGGGATCACGGGATGCATAGTTCCTTGTAACATGGAACACACTAGGTTAGGCAATGAATCTGAGACCAAACTCACAAATGGCCCAATAGAATGAAATAAACAAGAGAATGGGCCACACAAGGTGAATTGGTGATTTAGGAACCAGAGCTTCTGAAATCACTCAGAGGCAGCACAGTCACGGAACGAATGAAAATATGAAAAAGTAATTAAGGGCGAGGAGGCTAGGTGGAGAGGCACCAAAACATATTTAATGAAAGTTCCAGAGAGTGAAACTAGAAAGAATCAGGAAGTGGCAATATTTAAGGAGATAATGTCTAAGAATTTTCCAGAACTGAAGATAGGCAGAGTCCCTTGATTGGAAAAAAAAGCAGCTATTTCCAGGAAATTAGCTGTATGGTTTGAACATAGCATCCCACTGAGTACATTTTTTTAAGTCTTCAGGGCATTGAAAAGCTAATGAAAGAGTAAGGAAATATCAGGCCAAGAGAAAGCAGGAGCCTCCAGAACAAAACCGTTTCAAAGCCCAGAATTGGTTTTATCCCAAGGGATTTGCTAATAAGGAACACTTGTGCTTCGATTTTAGTGGCTTAAATGGGGAAATGTGAACACAGAACAATGCCTGTGCCTGCCCATGGTAGGGAAAGTACAGGCAGACCTGGGAGATCTTGTAGGTTCCGTCCCAGACCCTCCTCAATAAATCATCGCAAGAAAGCAGTCGTAATCTTTGTGCTGGTGGAGGGTCTTGCCTTGGCCTTGTAAAAAACACAACATCTGTGAAGTGCAATAAAGCAAAACGAAGTAAAACAAGGATGGCTGTAACCGGAGCTCTTTCCCATGTTAAGCTGGGACCTCACTGGTCTTTTTATTACTTCGGCGGGGGGGGGGGGGCTTCGAGAAAGCCTTCCCTGTGAAGTTGTGACCGTGAACTTGCAGTCAGGTTCACGTTGCGTGAGTAGTTCTGGGAAATCAGAGCTGTGTACCTGGTTTAAAGTGGTTCCAGATTGGGACTACCCCAAGAAGAAAAAGCAAAGGCAACATTTTTTTGGGGGGGAAAGCAGCTTCACCCTAGGCTTCAGTGAATCTACAAAATAATTTTTCAAGTGCAGTCATCAGTATAAGGTGGAAAATAAACAAACTTATAGGAGAATAAGTCACCATGAGTTGAACCAGCTGAAACAACAGACTGCAGAATCAGACTCAACCAAAACTTTGGATACAGATTTTTTTTTGGGGGGGTGGGGAGGGTAGATGCTTACTTTATTTAAAGAAATAAAATAGCCCAGCCAGCGTGGCTCAGTGATTGAGCATCAACTGATGAACCAGGAGGTTAGGGTTCAATTCCCGGTCAGGGCACATGCCCAGGTTATAGACTGGATCCCCACTGTACGGGGTGCAGGAGGCAGCCGATCAATTCTCTCTCATCATTGGTGTTTCGATCTCTCTCTCTCTCTCTCTTCCTCTCCCTTCCATTCTGAAATCAACAAAGATGCATTTTAAAAAATAATAATAAAGACATAAAATACATGATTAAAAATATCTACAAGAAAGAAAAAGTATTAAAAAAATGACCCTTTTTGGTTTCCAATACCATTCTCCAATAAAAGGGACCAGGGCTCCTTGGAGAAAAGGTTGTTCTAGGACTAGGGCAGGAAAAATACAAGATGAATGAGGAGCATCTTGAAGTGCCTAAACCAGTGGTTCTCAACCTTTCTAATGCCGCGACCCTTTAATACAGTTCCTCATGTTGTGGTGACCCCCAACCATACTTCATAACTATAATTTTGCTATTGTTATGAATTATAATGTAAATACCTATGTTTTCCGATGGTCTTAGGCGACCCCTGTGAAAGTGTCATTTGACCCCAAAGGGGTCGCGACCCACAGGTTGAGAACCACTGGCCTAAACAATAAAAATAAAAAGGTTCTAAAAACAAAACCCTGGGTGTATTACAAAGGAACATAGGAAACAACCTGAAGGAGCTACTTAATGGCCAAAGCTGGAACAATTGGGACAAGAAAAACAAAGTAAATAATGTAGTGTTGAACTATAGCCTAAAGTTATATATTTAACAGATTTTTTATTGATTTTTAGAGAGAGAGGGAGGGAAAGGGAGAGCAAGAGAGAAACATCTATGTGAGAGGGATACATCAATCGGCTGCCTCCTGCAGGCCCCCTATCAAGGATCGAGCCCAAATCTGGGGCATGTGCCCTGACTAGAATTGAATCTGCAACCTTTCAGTGCATGGGATGACCCAACCAACTAGAGCTAAAGTTATATTTATAAAATAAATATCCATGAGTCCAGCCAAAACCGGTTTGGCTCAGTGGATAGAGCATCGGCCTGTGGCCTGAAAGGTCCCAGGTTTGATTCCGGTCAAGGGCATGTACCTTGTTGGTGGGCACATCCCCAGTCGAGGGCATGCAGGAGGCAGCTGATCGATGTTTCTCTCTCATTGATGTTTCTAACTATCTATCTCTCTCCTTTCTTCTCTGTAAAAAATCAATAAAATATTTTTTAAATATCCATGAGTCCATACTGATGCCCATATATAAAATAGTATTCATTTATAAAATAAAAATTGAAAAAGAATTAATTTTTCAACAGAACAAGTTAGAAGAAAATAAAATATATTTGAAGTGTTGCGAGTAAGTAGCTGCCTATTTCAAATTATATATTTAATGAAAATATCCTTCAAAATGAAGGTGAAAGAAGAATATGTTTGGACACCAGACTGGTGGAATTCATCACCGGTAGAATTCCTGAAAGAAAATACTAAACGGTGTCCTTCAGGCAGAAGCAAAATGATCCCAGATAGATTTGCAGGAGGAATGAAGAGCAAAGAAAGTAAATACATGGGCAGTTCTAAATTCATAGTGACTACGCAAAATGATGATAATGTTTGGAGAGTCTCAACATACAGAACTACAATGGCGGATAGGTCAGGAGGAGGTATAAATGGAATCTTCTAAGGTTCCCTGCATGGTACTGGAAGTAGACAAAAAGACCAGTTAACATCAGACTTTAATAACTCAAAGATGCGTGGTTAATCTCTGTTAAAATGACGACCTAGCGATTTTATTCCTGGGTATGTGCCCAAGAGAAATGTGTGCGCTGAACATGTGCACACACACACACAAAAGCGAAGTGCAGAAATGTTCCCAGCAGCAGGGTTTGAGATAGCCCCAGATGTTGACAGAGAACGGATAAATCGATGGAAATATATGCATCCAATGGAACAAAACCGAATCGAGGAGTGTATCTGTGACAGGAGTGGCCTGACCATCTTTTCCAGCACAGGCACTGGAGTGAATGGATTCATTTGCTTCACTCCGTTTGGAATTAAAAGATTAAAAGTTCCAGAAGACTGAGTCACCGTCACATACGTTAGGCAACATGCTGACACTTTGGCTCTGTTGCAAAGATTAGAGGAAGAATCTGGCAGATGGAGCCTTCAGGGGCCTCTCTAGTTTCGGCGTCAGGAGTCCTGCCAGGTCCTCAATTTATCTTTCCACCAAGATCGGATGCACCTAGGGAATTGCCCAGAAGTCATCGGGCTTGCTATGAGGACGGACAAACCGCCTGGTAGGTGCTGTCCTCCTCCCCATCCCCAAACAGTCCATTCCTTGGGTCACTCATTATTCACAGAACCCACCTTCCCCTAACACACTTTCCAAAATTCTGTTCTCTAAAATGATGTGATCCCCGCTCCCCGCTCCCCTTCCAGCAGAAAATGTACTCACACTTCCCAAAAAGAGACACACCAAAGTCTCAAAGTCTCCTAAGTTTCTGTGTCCAGCTGCGAGATAGAGATCTTTGGATCCGATCTGTTCCTCTTCAAATTCCATCACGATTCTGTAACCGACAACCGACAGTGTAAGGAACAAGTCTCCATCTTCATGTGTATGGAGAAAGGAGTCAGTCAAAGACACGAGAGTCTTTTCAATGTACGGATTTCGCAAGGAAAGGAATGTGAGGATCATCTCTAATCTTTGCTTTTTGCTCATCGTGAGGTTTGCCGCCTCCATCACACAGTCCTAATACCCCTGCCTTGCTGTGGGAGGTGTCCCCGAATGGTAATCCCTGAGAGTCTGTGCCCCGTCAGCTCTGCCTGCTTAGGCGGCCTGTAGTCTTCCATGGATTTACCACGGGAGGGACTCTGCCCTGCCCCCACAGGGCGGCACCAACCTATTTTGCATTCATCGGAGGCAGGTAACCAAACCAACCTCTAACCCCGTTGGTTTAGACTTCACACAGTAGTTATAGGGAGAAGAGGCCAGCAGTTTGTAACCACCGTGGCCCTCTAGATTACTGTCCCTGCTGAAACCAGGGACTCTTCCTCATCCCAGAGAGAGAGGCTGGCCCAGCCAGTGTGGCTCCGTGGTTGAGCATCGAACTATATAATCCAGGAGGTCATGGTTCACTTCGATTCTCGGTCAGGGCACATGCCGGGGCTGTGGGCTCGATCCCCAGTGGGGGGCCTGCAGGAGGCAGCCAATCAATGATTCTCTCTCACCATGGATGTTTCTCTCTCTCCCTCTCTCTTCCTCTCTGAAATCAATAGAAATATTTTTTAAATAATAACAACATTTAAAAAAATAAAACATTTAAAAAAAGAGAGAGAGAGAGAGAGGCTGTGTGTGAGCTCAGTTTCTTGCAGGCTCTCCTGGTGCTCACAGCAATGGGCAGCCAGTGTTCTCAGAACTGGTGGGCAATGCCTCTGGGCAGCTGGCATCCAGGTCAGATCCACACCCTTCCCCACTACACACACACACACATGCACATATGCCCGCACGCACATGTATATGTACACACACGCATATGCACATCTACGTGCACGCACACACATGCACATGCACATACCCACACACACCTGCTCTCCCAAGAGCCCTACAGAAAAAGAGAAAACCTGCCAATAAACACATGGAAAGATTTTTCAACCTCACTAATAACCAAGGGACTACAAACTCAAACAACGAGAAATCATTTTTCACCCACCAGACTGGAAAATATGATATTTTGGCAAGGCATAGGGCACATGGGCACTTTCCGTACTTCCAGTGGCACAGCCATTCTGTCAAGAGATTTGGCAGTGTCGCTAAGCCTGTAGCGTGCATGTTATATGACCCAGCATCTCCCCTGTGAGGAGTGTGCCCTAGGAAACACACTCCGGCACAGACGGGCAGGTGATGCTCACTGCAGCATGGAGTGTAAGAGTCAACGTCCAGAAATAACCTAAAGGCTCTCCTATGACATAGGGAAGGAAAGCATGAGGTTTTCATTTCATAGCCAAGAATGAACTAGATCCATATGTATCAAGTGGGATTTCCAAACTGGATGAGGTGGCTGGGACGGGGGGGAAGCAAGGAGGAGTGAAAAAAGTGAATGAGAGTTCAAGAGAGTATTATTTTTGTAAAGACAAGCACATGCATGTTGATATAATTTTTTTTAAGTTCTGGAAAGTTTTACTCCAAATTCATAATAAAGAGTGGAGGGGGTGGGGAGCAGAGAGGCCTAGATCAGGTTACTCTTGGAGAGGACTTTATATGTATCTATGTCCTTATTTTCACCAGGAGAATGTGTTCGTGTTTTATGCTTACAACTGAAAATTAATAAATAAAGAATAATGCATGTTACTTTGGAAAGTAGATGTGCCTTAAAATGTTCACTCACCTGGTATGTGGTAAAGACCTGCCTTTTGTAACATCCTCTTTTCAGGACTAGAGTCTGAGTGGCACCAGAAGCTTCCAGAAGTACACCCCTGATGATGCGAGGTCTAACAGGCTAACTAGCCAGGCACAATAGAAAGTCTTTATGAGCCAAATTCAAACAGGAAACCTCTGAAGCTTTTGCTATCCATCAAAATAGTGAGCCAGCACTGGCCCTTGAATTGGTGTCTAAAAAATTATCCCCAAACTTAAGGGCTCAAAATAACACTTATTCTCTCACAGCTTCTGTGGATCCAAATTCTTACGGTGCTATGGTCAAGGTGTTGACTGGGGCTGCAGTTTCATCTGAAGGCTCGACAGGGGAAGGTGCTGCTTTCAAACCTGTTCAGAGGTTGTTGGCAGGACTGTGTCTCAAGCTGTTGGACAGAGGATCTCGGTTCCAATGAGGGCTTCGAGTTCTCATTGGTTGTCAGTAAGAGGCTGCCCTCAGGTCCCTGCCATGTGGACCCCCACCCCCACCCCATGGTGTAGCTCACAGCACGGCAGCTGGCTTCATCACATCAAGCAAGCAAGAGGCATCAGAGAGAGAGAGAGTTTGTGATGATGACATAGGTCACCATCATTTGTAACCCAATCTCAAAAGGGACATCCCATCACTTTTGTTATACAGTAGTCTCTTTACTAGAAGCAAATGACTGATGCCTCACACACTCAAGGAGAGACAAGCGTTGTCAGGATCCGGTTCAGAAGCTGCTACCACAGCCCCATGAAGATTCTGTGCTCCGTTTATGCTGTGTTAGAATGGGCCCAATGGGCCCTGGTCGGGTAGCTCAGCTGGTTAGCGTATCATTCTCATAAGCCAAGGTTGTGGCTCAATACCCAGTCAGGGCACATATAAGAAACAACCAATTAGTGCATAAATAAGTCCAATGAATGCATAAATAAGTGGAACGACAAATCGATGTTTCTTTTTTCTCTCTCTTCCTTTCTCTCTAAAATCAATAAATAATTTCTTTAGTGGGGCCAGTGAGAGAGAGGGAGGGAGTGCTCCAGGAATGGAGGAAATAATATCCAAAAGATTCCAGTCCTGGTGTTGTTAGAGAGAATATTAGTAAATCCAGTAGATGGCACCCTTCACTGTATGCGGGCACCCATTCCCTTGAGATTGGCACCTTCAGCCATATTAGTGATTAATTTTCAAAGAAAAATAATACAATTCTAAGTGATTTCTGCGATTTTCTTTTTTTAAATTTGTTGCAGATTTTGATATGCATGGTGTCAACTTATAGCATAGCAATGTGTAAAGCCAGGATCTGAGTATTACTAAGACAGCAGTCGTTTTCAACTGAGTATTACTAAGACAGCAGTCGTTTAAGAGCACCTCGAGTCAGCAACACAGCTGACAAATTCAGCATGTGGCCATTTGTACCTAACAAAAATGGCCACACTATCGATGAACTTTTAAACCTATCTTCATAAGGTTAAAATCTCTGGGTTGCTATAAATCTGAAGGGTCATCTAGCAGTGTTTGCCAACCTATAGTGTGTGACTTATTAGTGGATCAGAAGAGACATTCCTACAGGGCTGAGCAATCTTCTAGGTGGTTAATTTGAGTTTTGAATATTCTCTCTCTCTTCTCTCTCTTCTCTCTCTCTCTCTCTCTCCCCCCCACCCCCAAGGGCTTGTGCTAATGGACAGTAGCAACATGTGTTCTCTGCCTAAAACTTCCCCAGAAAGCCAGCAATCCCCAAGGAGAGCGCTCATTTCACTCCAGCCCTACAATTCTCAAAACAAGCTCCATGCCCAGCCGATGTGGTTCAGTGGTTGAGCATCAACTTATGAACCAGGAGGTCATGGTTCAATTCCCAGTTAGTGCGCATGCCTGGGGTTGTGGGCTCCATCCCCAGTGTGGGGTGTGCAGGAGGCAGCTGATCAATGATTCTCATCACTGATATTTCTCTCTCTCTCTCTCTCTCTCTCTCTCTCTCTCTCTCTCTCTCTCTGTCTCTTCCCCCCCCTCTCCCTTTCCCTCTCCCTTCATCTCTGAAATCAATAAAAGCATATTTTTAAAAAAACAAGCTCCATTATCAGAGCCAGCATCACAGCCACACCAGCAGGAAGTTTCCAACACAAACATGAGCATGCAACCATCACAGACTGTCTGAGGAATTCACTGCCATGAAAGACAGGCACCAAGCTCAACCAACATGGAAAGTACCAGAGTTTGCCTCTGGTATTTGTGGAGAGATAGGGGTGTGTGTGTGTGTGTGTGTGTGTGTGTGTGTGTGTGTGTGTCCTTTCCACCCCACCTTCAGGAGTCTAAAACATCACAAGGCCGAGGTAACAGCAGGAGTGCCTTTAAAACTATGTACCGCACTTAAAAGCTGAGGAGACATGAACTCTTCCAGCATAATTAGGACCCAGATATACACCCACAGGCCGTTATCCTCCTCAGAAACGTCTGAGGCTTTGCTACTCTCTCCCACGGATCACAGCAGTATGATGTCCACTTCCACCTTCAGGATCTAAAGTTCCTCCTCCGCACCACAAGGGGAACTGGACGGCGGTCAGCCCATGACAGAGGTCACAAATAGATCAAGGAACATGAGGAAGGGGCAAGGACGCTGGAAATGGTTCAAGGAGGTTGCTCTCTATTAGCGGAAGGACTGGACATAGGAGCATCCGCTGAGTTGAATGGATGAGGACAACCTGCCAGGTTCTTCTTTAGGCTGCATATAGCTTCGATTATGAAGTAAAGAACCAATGTTGTCAGTTTGGCTCAGCGGATAGAGTGTCGGCCTGTGGACTGAAAGGTCCCAGGTTCGATTCCGGTCAAGGGCAAGTACCTTGGTTGCAGGCACATCCCCAGTAGGAGGTGTGCAGGAGGCAGCTGATTGATGTTCTCTCTCTCATTGATGTTTCTAACTATCTATCTCTCTCCCTCTCTGCAAAAAATCAATAATTTTTTTTTTTAAAGAGAGAAGTCAGCAGTCAATTCCCGATCAGGGCACATGCTCAGGTTGCAGGCTTGATCCCCAATGTGAGGCATGCAGGAGGCAGCCGATGATGTTTCTCTCCCATCGATGTTTCTCTTTCTCTACCCCTCTCCTTTCCTCTCTCTCTCTCTTAAAAAAAATCAATAAAAACACATTTTAAAAAAAACATAACCTCCACAGATGTCCAGTTTCTTAAGATATTAGAGTTGTTCCTGGATGGGGACAGAGGTCTTGTGACAGACATGCCTGCATGCACTCTCAAGACCCCAGGTTCCACCAGGGCCATTAGCCCCTGAGACTGAGCAGCCTCTGAGAGGCTGGCAATAATATTGGCTTTAAAATCACTGACAGAGCTGAAACCGGTCTGCCTCAGTGAACAGAGTGTCGGCCTGCGGACTGAAAGGTCCCGGGTTCGATTCCAGTCAAGGGCATGTACTTTGGTTGCGGCACATCCCCAGTAGCGGGTGTGCAGGAGGCAGCTGATCGATGTCTCTCTCTCATCGATGTTTCTAACTCTCTATCCCTCTCCCTCCCTCTCTCTAAAAAACTCAATAAAATATATTTTTAAAAAATAAAATCACTGACAGGGAACAGTTGCTCAAACATGATCAAATAGTGAGAAGTAGCTCCCTTCCTCTCTGTAAAAAATCAATAAAATATATTTTAAAAAAAAAGAAACGACCAAAGACGGCAGCATGTGGAATCAACAACATATTTGAAAAGGCAACAGAATTCAATGACAGAACACTGTGATATGCAGTGGTTTTGTGGGAGGCTTTGTGCTCGGCCTTGCATCTTAGGGATATGAGTGTTCTGCCACAGTGGAGTCCAGGGTGACAGGAAATAACTAGCTGGACAATGTCACACTCAAACCGCAGCATTTTGCCATCTGAAGTTTGGCCAGCGACTATCTGCTGTAAAACAACCTATATATATGGTATGTGTGCATCAGTATCCTGAGCTGTCTTTTATTCAAAGCAGGTGTTCTTCATTGTGCTTTATGGTATAGTGCCAGTAATAAAAATGTGTATGATAGCTGCAGCATTAGGGCTGACTATATATATATATATATATATAATTGATTTTTTTTTTTA
>JAAGEH010000029.1:381555-462737 GCA_011751065.1 Lasiurus cinereus | reverse complement strand
TATATATATATATATATATATATAATTGATTTTTTTTTTTACAGAGAGGAAGGGAGAGGGATAGAGAGCTAGAAACATCAATGGGACAGAAACATCGATCAGCTGCCTCCTGCACACCTCCTAGTGGGGATGTGCCCGCAACCGAGGTACATGCCCTTGACAGGAATCGAACCCAGGACCTTTCAGTCTGCAGGCCGATGCTCTATCCACTGAGCCAAACCGGTTAGGGCTAGGGCTGACTTTAAAAAAAAATGTTTGCAATAAACTGAAAAACTGTAATGCACTTTTGTGAAAGGATTTAGAAATGGAATTATTAAAGATATCAAACAGATTTAATAGCAATTTTAGATGGATTTCCCTGCAATTATCAGTTTGCTTATATAATAACGGTAGTAAACAGTTTCAAGGAAGCCTCTTTCTAAGGAAATATTACATGTTTAAAGCTTTCCTTTCTTTCTTTTTTTTTGGATGTCTGTGGTTGCATATATATATATATATATCAGAATGGGACAGCTATGACTGCAGCATCTCCGCCCCACCTCCACCTCTACCCGCCCCCCCCCCACATACACACCCGCCCCACTCCCTGGAGAAGACAGCAAGGTCATAAGGGCCAGAAGCGCCAGGAGCAGAGATGACACATCGAGTTGTCTAGGGAACTTTTGAAAAACACTGATGCCCGGGCCCTTCCTGCCGAGATTCAAGTTCAGCTGGCCTGGGCTGAGGAATATTTTTAAATAATCCCAGCCGAAAACCGGTTTGGCTCAGTGGATGGAGCGTCGGCCTGCGGACTGAAAGGTCCCAGGTTCGATTCCGGTCAAGGGCATGTACCTTGGTTGCGGGCACGTCTCCACTGTGGAGCGTGCAGGAGGCGGCTGATTGATGTTTCTCTCTCATTGATGTTTCTAACTCTCTATCCCTCTCCTTTCCTCTCTGTAAAAAATCAATAGAATATATTTAAAAAAATAATCCCAGGTAAATCTGATGTGTGGCCGGAGCTGAGAACCTCTGACCCAGATTAAGGGTTTGTAATCCTAATTTACAGGCAAGACCTATTAAGCCATGTTAGACGTCGTGGCCATCTTCCGAATGCTCACCATGGAAGCCATCGGGGGCAGAAAACAAGGGGACCACAGGGGGTCTCCAAAAGCCCCAAAGCACGGTGAAACGGTCAGAACCCGGGCACGCCATTGCGAGGCTTTGAGGCTCGGGAGACAGAATCCCAATGAACTCGGGCCGGCCTGGCGTGGGCTCCAGGCTGCCAAAAAAGTAATTAAACTCCTGCCAGCAGGAGAAGGCCGGAGACTGAACTGGGAAAGTAGCCCCTGGGTGCCGCTCTGAAACCCCCGGAGTCCCTTTACAGAAACCCTCAAGTCCTTCCTTGGGAAAAGTGCGCCCGGGGCTGCTTGTTATTCACAGGCTCCCCTCGCCGGGTTCAGTTTCTAAGGGAGAAAGATGCTTCTCGCTGTGGCAGCTCTTGGCTGGTCCTCTGTGGCGGAGCATCCACAGCGAGCGCACAGATTGTTTCAAAATGTAAAGACCGCAGAGATTCCGCGCTGGAAAAAGAACAACGAGGGGGGAGAGGGAGGGGAGAAGAAGCATATGGACGAGCTAGCGGAGGGGATGTGAGCGAGCTGGAAAGGGAGAGTGAGAGAGGTTTTCGGAGATCGGTTGCCAGCGGCGGGAAGAGAACTGGGGACGCAGCAGTGGGGAGAAGCAATAGTTAAGACGTTAGATAGGCATTAAAAATGCATTTCCTCTTTGCTTTTTCTCCAGGGACCAAGCGGAGCTGTAAATTACTCATCGTGGATGTTGGCTGCTGACCTAGATTTCTTTGGATGGACGCCTCGCAGTAACTGGATCACATGAGGCCCTGACTTAAATTAAAAGTATTAAGAGTAGATACAACCCAGAGAAAGTGAGTTCGGATTAATTATGCAGATCTGGAGAACGATTAGAGAGGCGATCACATTCGGAAAGCAAGAATTGGTTGTTAAGAAACAAACCAATTTTAAGATGGAAACAAAAACTCTCTCACTGCAGAACAAGTTTTTTGTGTTTGTTTTTTTTTTCTGAGTGGGTCTTCTTAGAACACAGTGTCAGAGGGAAACAAAAGAGCTAAGCACGTGAACGTTAAGAAAACAAGGACAGAAGCATCAGCCTTGGTCTGATGCAAGTTCCAGAGTGGCTGAAGAGAAGAGAGGGGAGAAAATCATAAAACAAATGAGATCAAAATTCCCCAGACGTAAAAAAAAAAAAAAGACACAGTTTTCATATTTAAAGAGTCCAATCAAATGCCAAATAGGATGAGTTTAAATTTTTTATCTGAATCTCTTACAGTGAAACATCAGAACACCAAGAATAAAGACAAAAATCCTTCACATTCCCAAAGAGGAAAAACATCTTGCCTTCAAAAGAGCTAGAAGAATATTCTTCTCAGAATTCTCATCATTGCCTGTAAACGCGGTGAGAAAGGAAAGAATGTAGCCTCCACTATCAAGAGGGAAAACAGAATAAAGACATATTCAGACATGCAACGACTCAAAATTTACCCTCCCAAACCCTTTTCAGGAATTTGGAGAATGTATTCCAGCATGTTACTGTGTAAGCCTAGAAAGAGAAAGACATAATATTAAAGAAGGAGCGAGGATAACGAGGAAAATAAGGAGAAAAAAAATAATTTAAGGCCAGCAGCTGCACAAATAGACCTGGAGGGATACCAAGCCAGTGGAAACAGGGGGAGGAGGCTTCCAGAGAAAACTGTTTGAGAAGAAAATCCAGCCAAGCAAATGCTGAATCAAAAAAAAAATAAAATAAAATAAAAATAAAGAGCTCAGAAATGGCACGGCAGCAGTCGCGAAATGACTGTAGAAGAACACGGTATTTATATAAATGTAGCACTTGCCCTAAACAACGGAAAGTGGTGATCATAAAAAAGAATGCAAATTTCAAACACCGTGAGGCAGTAAAATGAAGCACATCACACACACACACACACACACACACACACACACACACACAAAATGAAAGGTAGATTTTCTATTTCTGGCAATAGTGGACTAACTCGCTGCATACCAAGTCTCAGCAAGTACAACCAGAAAAACGAGGGAAGGTATTTTTTAAATCTGTTTGAAGGTATCAGAGCCAATTCGATGAGGGCTCTGAGAGCGAAGATTTCCAAAAGAGATGAGAATCCCACAAAGATGAGACCAACCAACGTTCACTTCTGGCTGCTTTTCCCTTCAAGGCATTTTCTGATGCTAAAAACGCAGCTGAAAGGCTGGGAAGCTGAGCAGAAGCGATGACTCATAGACCGAGGAGCTGAGTCTCCAAGGGATAGGGGGGAAATTAAAAGTTGAGGGTCCGGCAAGGAAAAGAGGCTCCATATTTTCAACGGGAATCTCAAAAGGGCCATCTATTAGAAATAAGGATAAATCAGAAAGGAATAAGCCCTCCAAAAGACTTCCTCCCAGCTTCAAATCAGTTCCATCCCTGGTTAGAGTAAAGAGGACTGCCTTTCTTTCAGCTGCCAGCCCAAAGCTGAAGGAAAACTATTCTATAAGAAAACACGTTACAGAGAATCCAATCATCTCCGTAATTCTTCACACACCATGTCGAACACGCCATCAGAAATTATTACGAGGAGTATGGCCTAGATGGAATAAGAGGATCAAATTTACCCTCCCACTGAAACAACCAAAAGATGAAAACATAATAATATGAGACACCGGGTTACAAGACACTAGACATTAGGGCAACAAATGACAATAATGGGAAAAGCTGGGAAACAAACAGGGTGTGCCCTCTGATCACCCCAACTACTGCCTTCGGTTTTAGGGTCACAGTGCAGGGAAGGGGAACCCAGGGATAGATACACTGGCAACCTCCCCGAGTGGAGGAGACAACTGAAAATCTGGGGACATCAAAAGAGCTAGAATCTGCAGGAATGGGTTCCAGAGAAGAGAGAGCTGCAAAAGAGAGGACCCCAGCTATCGGCAGAGGGTCCCCCTGGAGTACTTAGCAGAGAAAGAACCAAGTGAAGAGATTAGAGGGAGCAGTACTAGGCCTCAGAGTCTACCCAGGCCCGAGAACACTGTCTGTTCCCACTAAACAGACTGGACAAACTCAAAATTCACAGGGAATCTGGCAGAGGCCTCAGAAGAATCTTGGGTCAACTGTGGAGATAATTAACCCTAGACTAAACATTGTTCGGTTCTGTCTAACAAATCTTAAAAGCAAGACCTGAGAGGCTCAGATTGTTTTCCAAAGTAACTTAACTGTGTCACCGAATAAAGCTCACGAATGTTTCTCAAGATACAAAATGAGATAAATAGTGATGGGAAAAAATTAAATTTAAAAAGAACTACACATCATGCATCACTTGACAAAGTAAAGTGTACAATGTCTGGTGTCCAATTAAAAATTACCAGACATGCCACCCTGGCCAGGTTGCATTGTCCCCTGCACCAAAAGTTTGCGGGTTGGATTCCTGGTCAGGGTACATCCCTAGGTTGCGGGTTCAATCCCCGTTCAGGGAGCATACGGAAGGCAACTGATCCATGTCTTTTTCTCTCTCTCTAAATAAAAAAAAGTCCACACACACAACAACATATCCTTGTGTGAGAATTTTTTAAAAATTACTAGGTATGCAAAGAAGCAGGAATGTACAACCCCAAATGAGAGAGGTGGAATCAATCAATCAAACCAACTTCCAAATGACACACATGTTAGAATTAGTGGACAAGAACATTAAAAGAGTAATAAGAGTATTTCATACACTCAAAAAAGTTGAGACATGGAAGGTATTCTTTAAAAGACCCAACTTGAGCCGAAAACTGGTTTGGCTCAGTGGATAGAGCGTCAGCCTGCAGACTGAAAGGTCCCAGGTTTGATTCCAGTCAAGGGCATGTACCTTGGTTGGGGCACATCCCCAGTAGGGTGTGTGCAGGAGGCAGCTGATGGATGTTTCTCTCTCATCGATGTTTCTAACTCTTTCTCTCCCTTCCTCTCTATAAAAAAATCAAAAAAATATATTTTTTAAAACACCCAAGTTAAGCTTCAAGGAATGCAAATTGCAAAGTCTGAGATGAAATTATAACAAGTAGGATAAATAACAGATTAATAATAGCCAAAATTTTTCCAAATATGATGAAAACTATAAACTCACAGATCCAAAAAGCTCCATGGATTCCAAGCATGAAAAATATGAGAAAAAATATATATGGCACATCATAATCATATTGCTTAAAACCAGTGATCAAGAGAAAATCTTAAAAGCAGCTAAACAATAAAAACAATCACAACAGAAAAACAGCACATTTATTTTTGGCACAATGAAAGCAAGAAGACAGTGAAGAAACATCTTTGAGTATTTAAATAAATCAACCTAGAATTCTATACCAAGTGAAAATATCTTTAAAAAAATAAGGGAAATACAGACTTTTTCAAATTTATAAAAGCTGAAAGAAGTTATCACACAATGTGTGTTTTTAAATTTTTAAAAATGTTTTAATTTTTTAATTTTTTTTAAAATCCTCACCCATGGATATGGTATGTGTATGTGTGTGTGTGTGTGTGTGTGTGTGTGTGTGAGAGAGAGAGAGAGAGAGAGAGAGAGAGAGAGAGAGAGAGAGGGAGATAGAGAAAAAAACATTGATCGGCTGCCTTCCGTATGCTCTCAAATTTTGGCTATTATTAATCTGCTTCAATAATTGGTACTGGGAAAACTGAATATCCACATGCAAAAGATTGAAATTTGACATACTTCTTATTCCATACACAAAAAATTACTCAAAATGAATAAAAACCACTGTAAGACCTGAAACCATAAAACTCCTAGATAACAACACAGAGAAAAGCTCTTTGACATTGGTCTTTGGCAATGACCTTTTGGATATGACACCAAAAGCACAGACAAAAAAAGAGCAAAAATAAACAAATGAGACTACATCAACCTAAAACACCGTCAACAAAACGCTGCTCCCTATGGAATAGGAGAAAATATTTGCAAACCACATATCTGATAATGGGTTAATAGCCAACATATATAAGGAACTCACACAACTCAAAAGCAAAACAACCAATAACCCAACTTAAAAAATAGGCAAAAATTTGAATAGACATTTTTTTTTCCAAAAAAGACATACAACTGACCAAAAGATTCATGAAAAGTTGCTCAACATCACAAATTGTCAGGAAACCGCAAATCAAAACCATAGTGAATTACCACCTCACACCTGTTAGAATGGTTATTATAACAAAGAAAAGACATGCTGGTGAGGATGTAGAGAAAAGAGAAACCTTGTACATTCTTGGTGGGAATGTAAATTGGTGCAGACATTATGAAAAAGAGTATGGAGGTTCTTAACAAAAATTAAATAAAAGTAGAACTACCATATGACCCAGCAATCCCACTTCTAGGTATATATCTAAAGGAAACAAAATCAGTATCTCAAAGAGATATCTGTATTCCCAGGTTCACTGAAGCATTATTCACAATAACCAAGATATAAAAACAATCTAACTGCCTATAATAGATAAATAAAGTAAGTGTTGTATATATTAAGAGATTGTCAGTTTAGATGAAAATACCTGCCAATCTAGAATTCTGTATCTAGCTAACACATCATTCAAGAACAAATACGATATAAAGATATTTTTAGACAACTGAGAAAATTTGCCACCAATAGACCTATAGCAAAGAAAACTCTAAAGAGTATTCTTCAGGCAGAACAAAAATGATAACAGAGAAAATTTCAGAGAAAAGAAGAGCAACAAAAACATGTGGGTAAGAATGAACACTCACTTACATACTAGAGTAGTGGTCAGCAAACCACAGCCCTCGAGCCACATGCGGCTCTTTGGCCCCTTGAGTGTGGCTCTTCCACAAAATACCATGTGCGAGCACACACGTACAGTGCGATTGAAGGAGTACCCTAATTAAGTTAATAACACTGTATCTACCTATATAGTTTAAGTTTAAAAAATTTGGCTCTCAAAAGAAATTTCAATCGTTGTACTGTTGATATTTGGCTCTGTTGACTAATGAGTTTGCCGACCACTGTCTTAGAGGGTTTAAAACACAGAGAGAATTAAAATGTATGACAACAGTAACATTTAAATTGGAGGAACTAATGTGGTTAAGGTGTTCTATAGTCCTTACATTTTCTCAGAGCAATGTGAAAGTACCAATTAACATTTCACTTTGATAAGTTAAGGAACCATGTTGTAATGTCCAGAGTAACTATTATTTTTTAAAATATATTTTTATTGATTTCAGAGAAGGGAGAGATAGAAATATCAATGGTGAGAGAGAATCATTGATTGGCTGTCTCCTGCACGCCCTCTCCTCCCTGTCCCCCGCCCCTACCCGGGGATCAAGCCCACAACCTGGGCATGTGCCCTGACCGGGAATTGAACCGTGACCTCCTAGCTCATAGGTCGATTCTCAATCACTGAGCCATGCTGGCTGGGCATTAAAATGGTAGAAGAAACTTCTTTTAATCTGCAGACTAACAGAAAGGGGGAAGTGGGGTAGTAAAAATCAATAAATATAAAATTAAGCAAGTAAGTAGATGAAATATGCGTCTAAATTTACTCAACAATCTTGGCATCACCAAAGGTGGGAAAAACCAGATCTGTGCCTAATGATGTGATGCAATATGAAGCATTCAGCACCACCTATGAAGTCTTCTTGCCAAAAGCATTGAATATGAACCTAATCAAGGCTTGACATCTAACTACCCCATTACAAGAAACATGAGCAACAGAAGAACAAGTTAAATGGCATTGCAAGGAAGCAAACAAACACAATCTGTGAGACATTCCATACTACAAGAGGCCTGGTTTCTCTGAAAAATCAATTTCATAAAAAGAGGGTAGGTGAGTGAGTGAAGAATTCTTATCGAATAAAAGAGTCACTTAGAGAAACTTGGATATGGATTCAATAATATATGATAAGTAATTATTGTAAATGTTTCTACATCTGATGATGGCGTGGTAGTTATATTTAGTTTAAAGGCCATGTGTTTGAGAAGCACACTTGGGTACTTATCTATGAAACTATATGATATTCAAGATTTACGTTTAAAGCACTCCAGCATAAAATGGGATGGGAGAGCTAGATAAAAGGGGATTGGCAAAATGTTGATATCGAATCTGGATAATGGGTAAACAGGGGTCTGTTATCCTAATCTGACTGTTTTTGTTTATGCTTGAATTTTTTTTAACATTTTATTGATTTTTTACAGACAGGAAGGGAGAGGGATAGAGAGCTAGAAACATAGATGAGAGAGAAACATTGAACAGCTGCCTCCTGCACACCCCGCACTGGAGATATGCCCGCAACCAAGGTACATGCCCTTGACCGGAATCGAACCTGGGACCTTTCAGTCCACAGGCCAACGCTCTATCCACTGAGCCAAACAGGTCAGGGTTATGCTTGAAATTTTTATAAAAATGTAAAAAACATACAGCAGGTTAGGTAAGTATTAAATATATCACTGATTAAAACCATTACAGTTAAAGGACTAAGACTGTAGCATTGATTTTTAAACTTGCTTCTATACTGCTTACAAAAGATTAATCTAAGGCAAGCATGTCAAACTTTCGGCCCTCAAGCCCCATGTGGCCCACAATGAATACTTATTAACGATGATTCTTATTTCAGCCCTTTGTATTCAGAATGTCTCTATCGAAATAAACCTGTTTCTATGACAATAAGCTTTGTGTGTGTGTGTTTTTTTTGTGGCCCACATACTCTTAAACCTTGTTTATTTGGCCCATGTTAGCCTTTGAGTTTGACATGCTTGATAAGGCATGGTGATACCATAAGTTAAAAGAAAAAAAAATTAAGGAAAAGGTTATGATATCTTTGAAAGCACATGGTAAGTTCTCTTGACATTGCAAAGGACCAAGACATCCTTGAGAACAAGAAAACGGGTAGACTTGTCCTAGGAAATATAAGAATTATTTTTAAATTATAGTAAATCATGGGACTGCTATCCAGAATACATAAAGAACTCTTTGAACTCAATAATAACAAGACAGTCCAGTTAAAATAGGCAAAGGATTTCATCTTCTCCCAAAAAAGATATACAAATGGTGAGCAAGCACATGAAAACACTCAACATCCACCTGCCCGGCGTGGCTCAGTGGTTGAGCATTGACCTATGAACCAGGAGGTCATGGTTCAATTCTCAATCAGGACACATGCCCAGGTTATGGGCTTGATCCCCAGGGGGATGCAGGAGGCAGCTGATGGATGTTTTGCTCTCTCATCAATGCCCCTCTTTCTCTCTCTTTATCTCTCTCTCTCTCTCTCTCTCTCTCTCTCTCTCTCTCTCTCTCTCTCTCCCACTTCTCCCTTCCTCTCTCTTTAAAAATCAGTAAAAAATATTTTTTTAAAAGGGGGAGGTACTCAGAATGCTGTTATTCTATGACAGGTGACTTCTGGCTGAAGTTCCTTCTACTAGAGAGAAATAAATCAGGAGAGAAATAAATGATGAGGCCTGTTTCTTCATCAGGACAAGCTGCATATTTACAGACATTACCACTCTCCTGATGTTTTCTTCAAGAGACATTTATTTCAAGCATTTAAAATTCTCAGCACAATAATGATCACACATTGGGGTGTGGGATGGAAGGGATTATTTCTTCTCTGTACCATTTTATGATGACAAGCCAAATCCAGATCTTTTATGTGAATGATGGGAATGTCCAAAGAAGCAAAATGCCAGTTGGAGAAGTAATAATTACACACATCATTTAAGAAAATTTCCTTCAGCTTAAGAGTCTTAACCCCTTAGGAAGAAAGGGCCCGACAAATAATAAATCCCAGATCTGATTGAACACACACACACACACACACACACACACACACACACACACACCCCTAGATAGATCCTAGTGAACTTTTTGATTCCAAAGATGAAGGGAAAAAATCATGTAAACTTTAAGAAATAAAGGAAGAAGCAAAATACACAAGAGAATAAGACTAGTATCAGACTTCTCATAACAATGAAGTTGGAAAAAAACGGAAACATCTTTAAACTGAGAAAGAAAAGGGATTGTGACCAAAAGTTTCTCCCTCCCAACTAAGATACCATTTGTCAAGGCAAAAGTAGTTATTTTGAGGTATTCAAAGCCTCTGAAAGATTATACACCCACATACCAGATGTGAAGGCACAAACATGAAGTATCCATCAATCACAGGACAATTTATTCAGCACAGAGATGTCAAATGGGAAAGATGAAATGATAAGAAATAGCAGTAGCAATAAATCATGGAAAATAGACTTAATGTCTAAATACATAAAATGATTGATATCTGTAAGGCAAGAGATAAGAAAGAACTGTCAAAATAGAAAACATATCAGACAAAGCTGAATTCAAGATCAAGTGTTAAAAAGAACATAAACAGGGAGAAACCAAGATGGTGGCATAGGTAAACACCTAAACTGCTGCCTCGCACAACAATTTCAAAACTACAGCTAAAAGAAAGAACGGACATCATCCAGAACCACAGGAAAGGTGGCTGAGTGGAAATTATACAACTAGAAGGAAAGAGAGGGGCTCACGGAGACTCAGAGGAGCTGCAAAAAGCTAAGGTACGGGAGACATGTGTGTGGAGAGGACGGGAGGTGGAGTGCCTGGCTGGCTTTTTCTAGTGGGAGGGAGACGGAAACTCCTGACTGCACTGAACCCCAGTTCCAACTGCACTGAATCCCAGTTCCAGGTGAGGCTCATATGGGGGAAGTCTAGATTGTCGGGAAAAGGGAGGAGTGCACAGAAACTCAGGGGAGAGCCGCGAAAGGTAGAGGTCTGGAGGCGTATGCACGAGTGCACACAGAGAGGGCTGTAGCAATTACCAAGGGACACTAAGACCCAGGGGCCTCATAGGGCAGGGCTAAAAGGAAGCCAACACTGTCTGCTCAGCCCTGAGACTCTGCCTCATTCAAGCCTAGCACAGAGGCATTTGCAATCTTGCAAGTCTTGTCTCATAAGGCTGTCTCCAGCACAGTTCTCCCAGCATAGACACAGATGATCCTCATAGCCAACTGGCCTGGAGATCAATTCCCCCCAGTAATACCAACAACAATCAAGACTTAACTACAATCAGGCTGTATACACAGTCCACAAAGGGGTGCACCAAGAGAGTCTACCTCAGCTAACTAGGGAGGCAGACCTATGGGGCCCTATAGGACACCTAGCACACAAAGCTACTCTACCAACTCAGGGAAGCAGCGAAAATGTAGAGACAAAGAAACAGATCACAAATGAAAGAAATGGAGGAAAACAAATGACTGGATATAGAGTTCAAAACCACAGTTATAAGGTTTTTCAAGAATTTCCTAAAAAGGTCGATATATTTAGAGAGATCTTTGAGAATATGAAAAAGGACCAACTAGAAATTAAACATACACTGACTGAAATAAAATTATAGTTATACAGAGACGTAACAGCAGATTAGAGGAATGCAAGATTCAAGTAAAAAATTTGAAATACAAAGAATCAGAAAACACTCAAACGGAAAAAAAAAAAATCCAAAAATGTGAAGATAGTGTAAGGAGCCTCTGGGACAACTTCAAGTGTAGCAACATCAGAATTATGGGGGTGCCAGAAGAAGAGAGAGAGCAAGATACTGAAAACTTATTTGAAGAAATAATGACTGAAAACTTCCCCCACCTGGTAAAAGAAATAGACTTACAAGTCCAGGAAGCACACAGAACCCCAAACAAAAGGAATCCAAAGAGGACCACACCAAGACACATCATAATTAAAATGCCAAGGGCAAAAGACAGAGAATCTTGAAAGCAGCAAGAGAAAAATAGTTACCTACAAGGGAGCACCCATACGACTGTCAGCTGATTTCTCAACAGAAACGATACAGGTCAGATGGGAGTGGCAAGAAATATTCAACATGATGAATAGCAAGAACCTACAACCAAGATTACTCTACCCAGCAAAACTATCATTCAGAATTGAAGGTCAGATAAAGAGCTTCACAGATAAGAAAAAGCTAAAGGTGTTCATCAACTCCAAACCAGTATTATATGAAATGCTGAAAGGTACTCTTTAAGAAGAGGAAGAAGAAAAGGTAAAGATAAAAATTATGAACAACAAATATCTATCAACAAATGAATCTAAAAATCAAGAAAATAAAAAATCTGATGAAAAGAATAAACTGGTGAATATAATAGAATCAGGGGCATAGACAGGGACTGGACTCAAAATTCTCAGGGGGAAGAGGGTATAAGTGGTGCAGGAAGAGATTGGACAAAAATCTTACACCTATGGATGAGGACAGTGGTGGGGGGTAAGGGCATGGGGTGGGGGATGGGGAATCAGGTGGAGGGGAGCAATGGGGGGGAGGAACATCTGTAATAAACTGAACAATAAAGATTTATTTTAAAAATTAATAAAAAATTATGGGTTAGCTGCAACATGGAGGCAACTGGTGGAACTGAAAAGCCGGTTTCAGGGGAACTGGTATCAGTGGCACATGCTCTTTCTCTCCCAGCTGAGTCTTATGGCAACGACCCTGATATTGAAATGGCATGGGCAATGAGAGCAATGCAGCATGCTGAAGTCTACTACAAAAAGTGGAGGCCATTTTGTTTGAAGTTTGATGGGGTTATAGAAGACTTCAACTATGGTACTTTGCTACGACTGGATTGTTCTCAAGGCTACACTGAGGAAAACACTATCTTTGCCCCCAGGATACAATTTTTTGCCATTGAAATTGCTCGGAACAGGGAAGGCCATAACAAAGTAGTTTACACCAGTGTTCAAGATGAGGAAGAGAAAGGAGCCAACAGAGGAGAAAAACAGAAAACCAGCAAAGGAGGAGAAAAAGAAAATGAAGCCAACAACGGAATAAACCAACATGGTGAAACATCTATGTAAGGTAGAAAGCGAAAAACTCTCTAGAAACTGTGACTCAAGTCAGTCTATGAGTACCATGGTGTTACTTATACAGATCCTGTGGTTAAATGTATGTTCTTGTTCAATTGAAGGAAATGCAGAAGGACATTTTTTAAGCCTAATTATCAGGAGCTGCTTTGGTTGTTGTGTTGTATGAACTGGGTTAAAGACTATTTGTAGGGTCATTGTTGATTGTTTCTTGGTATATATTTTCTTGGTTCTTCACTGGTCAAGTAAGAAATTTTGTAAATAAATTTATTTTGGTTCTTAAAAAAAATTATGAACAACAAAGTGATAACAAATACATACCTATCAACAAATGAATCTAAAGGTCAAGTGAATAAAAAATCTGATGAACAGAATAAACTGGTGAATATAATAGAATCAGGAACATAGAAAGCGAATTGACTGACAATTCTCGGGGGAGGGCGTGTGAGGGATGGGGTGCGGGAAGAGATTGGACAAAAGTCTTACACCTGTGGATGAGGACAGTGGGAGGGGGTAAGGGCATAGGGTGAGGGGTGGGGAATCAGGTGGAGGGGAGCTATGGGGGGGAGAGGAGCATCTGTAATAAACTTATTTTTTTTTAAGAAAATACAATCAACAAGCTTATATAAAACTAACTAGAGACCAACACTAAAGAGATTAATAAAACTTACTACTTGGAAGTTAAACATATAAAGAGGAAATTAAAACTGATAATGTGATCACTTCATAAGGTCTAATCACTAGGTGGTACAACAGAAACTAATATAATATTATATGTCAACTGTAATTGAAAAAAAAAAACTTAACTATGTAGATCTAGAAACTGATTTAAAAAAAAACAATTCATATGCAATGCGACATAGCTAAAGCTATTTGTGTAGCAAAGAAAATGCACAGCTTTCAAGGAGTCCATTTTAAAATAAATTAAATGATGTTTGAAACATAAGACATTTTAACTAGATCAACAAAATAACCCAGAAGAAAATTGGAAAAGAAAATAACAACGCATGAGGAAACTAATTAAGTAGAAAACCAACAACTATAAATAAACAAAATTGAGAGCTGCTTCTCTGATAACATCTATGAAATGGCTAAGCCTCTGAAAGCCTGTTTAAAGAAATAAAAGAGATGAAATAAAAACATTCAGGATGAGAAAGAAGATGCTGCCAAAACCGGTTTGGCTCAGTGGTTAGAGCGTAAGCCTGTGGACTGAAAGGTCCCAGGTTTGATTCTGGTCAAGGGCATGTACCTTGGTTGCGGGCACATCCCCAGTAGGAGGTGTGCAGGAGGCAGCTGATTGATGTTTCTCTCTCACCGATGTTTCTATCTCTCTATCTCTATCCCTCTCCCTTCCTCTCTGTAAAAAAAACAAAACAATAAAATATATTTTAAGATAAATAAATAAAGGAGCACTTTTACATCCTCCACGTGATCTGTGTACACATTATTATGTGAGATATACTGATCCAGAGAAACTGGGCAAATTCCACGGGAAATATATGTGCCAACGTTTATTTAGGAAGAAAAGTTGATGGACAAATTCATGTTGAAGAGATCAGAGAAATAAAAACCTACCATTTATAAAGAGGCAACAGACCCAAATACTTTCACAATTGAGTTCTGCTTAATCCTTAAAAATCAGACAATACCTCTGGTTTTTAAACCATTCCAGAATATAGAAAAGTTCCCCAAGCTTATTTTATGGAGCTAGAATTACATTAGTATTCAAACCTGATCATAATGGTACAAAACAAGAAAACACCAGAATTATGAACATAGATACAAAAATTCTAAATAAAATACTAGACAATTTATGCTTCAGTATTTTGAAAAGACAATAAAAACTGCATAAGTAGGGTACTTTTATCCTAGAAATATGCATAGGGTTTAACTTTAGAAAATCCAGCACTGTAATTCAATATTCTTCATTACATCAACAAATAAAAACAGAAAATCAAGTAATTATATTAATAGGTGGCTAAAAGACATTTGATAATATTATTTAGTCATTGCTAATCAAATCTCTAAGTAAAATAATAACGGAAGGAAACTACCCAACCTTGGTAAATGCTATTTTCCAAAACCACTATTATACTAAGTGGTTCATTACTGAAGTATTGCCATTAAAAGCAGACACAGCACAGAAATTCCTGCCCTAATATATATTATTTATTCAGCATTGTTTAAGAAGTTCTACCTAACATAAGACACAAAAACGAAATAACTGGTATCTTTTTGCCATCTAACTGCACACACAGAAATTCAAAAGAGTACTAAAGCACAATTAGAATTGGGAAGATAACGTGGAAAAGTAGCTGGGTACATGAAAAGTATATAAAAGTCCAATAGCTTTTCTCTATACTTTAGCAGTAGCTAGGTGGCTAAAAATCATAATGGGCTTATGAAAAGTATATGACCTATATATGAAGAAAGCTATGAAGATTTGATTAAAAGACATAAAACAAGGCCAGAATTAAATGGAGGGATATGAAGATGAAGATGATAAAAATGCCAGGTTTGATTTAATATTAAAAAGTCATGCAATTTGCCCAGCTGGTGTGGCTCAGTGATTTGAGCCTCTACCCATGAACCAGGAGGTCATGGTTTGATTCCTGGTCATGGCACATGCCTGAGTTGCAGGCTCCATTCCCAGTGTGGGGCGTGCAGGAGGCAGCCAGTCAATGATTCTCTCTCATCACTGATGTTTCTCTCTCTCTCTCTCTCTCTCTCTCAAGTCAATAAAAATATATTTTTAAAAAATCCATGCCACTTGAATAAAAAATCTCAATGGGTCTTCTTAGTGGGGTAAAATGATCTTATGGCTCCTATGGAAGAATAAATGGCAAGAAAACTATGAAAAAGAAAAGAACTTGCATTCTAGACATTACAGCTCACCACCGAGCACCGTGAGCGAAAGGACATGTTGGCCCAAGAAGAACAAAGAGATCGGAAAAGCAGAACAGACTTCAGATCTTAATCCAAGGTCACATGTGAACAAAGTATCATTTCAGTTCAAGGGGGTGCCGGATGGCTCACTAAGCAGACAGGGCCGTACTAGCTGGCTCTCTGTCCCAGAGAAAAAGGAAACTAGACCTACCACACAACACCCCCGGAAACAACACCCCAGGACAAAATGGCGCTGCGTCTCCACCCATCGATCGATCCATCGATCCATCGATCACTGTTCTGGGTCGCCGCAGAGCTCAGGTGGATCGGGCTGAGCGACAGTAGCTGCGGCTGCGACCCCAAGCGCAGGGGCATCAGCAGTGGAGCAGGGTTCACGGGGAGGTGGAGTTGGGGGACTTTGCAGGGCGCTTACGCCTTAAAGGGGTAGCGCCTGGCTTTCGCACTTCAAGATAGTCCCTCGGAAGCCTTTTCCCCCTCTTTTCATGTGTGGGGCCTTTATAAACGCTGCGTGAAAACGATTTGTTATTGTGGTTGTGGATGCCATGGAAAGACGCCTGGTCTTAGGAGACGCCGAAACCTGAGTTCAAATCGAATCCTATTTTCTTGCTGTGTGACCTTGGGGGAGTTCCTTCACCTCTCTGAGCCTCCGTTTCGTCCTCCGTGAAATGGCGTACTTAGTTCATTTCACAGAGGATATTGTATAATGCAAGTGTTAGCGCCATGCCAGGCTCTCAGCCGTCGATGAAGGCAGCTGGAGTTAATGATTTCAGTAAAGAGAAGCTTGTGTGAAATTTCACTCTGACTTAGCTCCAGCCTTGCATTCTCAGCTTCTCTTTGTTGTCAGTGGCGGGCTCTGGATATATACATATACATTTTGTTTTTTAATTTCAGAGAGGAAGAGGAGGAGGAGAGAGAGAGAGAAGCATCAGATGAGAGAGAATCACTGAACACCCCACACTGAAGATGGAGCCCACAACCCAAGCATGTGCCCTGGCTGGGAATCGAATCCTGACCTCCTGGTTTGTAGGGAATGCTCAACCACTGAGCCACACTGAGTCCTCTGTGTTTCATCCTATATAATAAACAGCTAATATGCAAATCGACCAAACAGCAGAATGACTGGTCACTATGATACACACTGACCGCCAGAGGGCAGACACTCAATACAGGAGCTGCCCCCTGGTGGTCAGTGCGCTCCCACAGGGGGAGTGCCGCTCAGCCAGAAACCAGGCTCATGGCTGGCAAGTGCAGGGGCAGTGGCGGGAGCCTCTCCTGCCCCCACAGCAGTTGGACATCCCCCAAGGGCTCCCCGACTGCTAGAGGGTGAAGGCCGGGCTGACCCCCCCTCCCCCGCCCGCCTTCCTGAGTGCATGAATTTTGTGCACTGGGCCCCTAGTTATAAATAATTCAGGAGCCTAGCCCTAGCTGGTTTGGCTCAGTGGATAGAGCGTTGGTCTGTGGACTCAAGGGTCCCAGGCTCGATTCCGGTCAAGGGCATGTACCTTGGTTGCGGGCACATCCCCAGTAGGGGGCATGCAGGAGGCGGCTGATCGATGTGTCTCTCTCATCGATGTTTCTAACTTCCTATCCCTCTCCCTTCCTCTCTGCAAAAAATCAATAAAATATATTTTTTTAAAAACAAACGAACAAATTCAGGAACCTAGTGACCTCTGACCAGTCCTGTCCCCTCTCTACATTTCATTTTCTCCCCGTGAAGGTGAGCTTGATAACAGCACGCATCTAGGTTGTGGTGGTCATTAAACCTGGCTGCCGATCTATTGCCACCATATGGGAGAATCCTTCCGGGCTCAGTCAGCAGTTGGTAATCATGGCGCTTCACCCTTGAACAACACTTCTTTGGAGTCTCAGCTCTGTCATAGGTCCCCATGAAGTTGGCCTTATCCGGAAAAGACTGATTCTGAGCAGGTCTTGTGGGAATATTGAAGTAAAGGAGAGTCTGAGACCTGTCTCTTTGTATTAAAATCTTGGCTCTGACCCTTATTCGTGGTCTAACCTGGGCTTTGGGAGACACTAAATGATCTTGCAGGGTTGCTGTTCTTATTAGAGGAGATTGGACTTGGCCCATAGGGGGTATTCAAGCAACTTTGAAAGGATTTGGCCCATAGTGGGTATTCAAGCAACGTGTTTTCCTTTTGCTTTTCATAGGATCCTGATTATCATCAACCACCTATATCACTGTTATTTTTCTAACTAGATTGTAACCTGCTTAAGGACAAAGCAGTAAAGCTCCCTTACCGTATTTTCTGGCGTATAAGATGACTTTTTAACCCAGGAAAATCTTCTCAGAAGTCGGGGGTCATCTTATATGCCAGGTGTCGTCTTATAGGGCGAGTACATCCCAAACTCTATATTTTAACTGGAAAAGTTGGGGGTTATCTGATATGCCAGAAAATACGGGGTATATGCTATTCATTTCCAGATGCTTTTATTAATATTTTCTCATTTAATGCCAATTACAGTGTCATGATGACAAAATCTAGGTATAAGAAAGGTATTTCATTTAATCCTTTCAGCAACCCTAGGAAGTAGGTATGTTAGTTATTCTCAATGTGCAGATAAAGAAACTGAGGCCTAGAGAGGGTAAGGAACTTGGCCAAATGAGATAGAATCAGAACGAAAAAGAACCAAGGACTGCTTTGTCTGACCCAAAGCTTTTTCTGTTACACACAGCCTTCCCTTTGCTTCTCAGTGGCATCTAGCAGTGTAAGCCAAGCATGTCAAACTCGCGGCCCAGGGGCCACATGTGGCCCATAACAAATATTTTTGCGGCCCAGCCAATATAAAACAGTAAGAAACATTTTAATAAAAATTTTGTGACTTAATTCTTACAATATCCTGTTATACATCATTATTAGTAACGAACTACAATGTTCACGAATGACTGATTACTAGAATCCGGTTGCGTTCATTTCCCTTACGCACCTTATGCGCAGGCACACCATTTCTCTCACTAATACCAGCAGCGAATATTTTAGCAGCCCATTGCCACGTCATTAGTCTTGAACTGACTTGTTTGGTGTGCGGAACAGGAAATATTTCACTTTTGGAGAACAAGAAAAATAGGTTTATCTGCGTTATGCTTATTAATTTGTGCAGTTATTCAGTGAATGGTAAGTTAATGTTTAAGGACAAATATTAATTTTTATTAAAATGTTCTATTATTTTATGTTAATGGTGGCTCATTTATTTTAGCCCTTTGTATTCAGCATGTCTTTATCAAAATAAACCTGCAGCTGAAACCGGTTTGGCTCAATGGATAGAGCATCAGCCTGCAGACTGAAAGGTCCCAGGTTCGATTCCGGTCAAGGGCATGTATCTTGGTTGCGGGCATATCCCCAGTAGGGGCGTGCATGAGGCGGCTGATCGATGTCTCTCTCTCATTGATGTTTCTAACTCTCTATCCCTCTCCTTCCCTCTCTGTAAAAAAATCAATAAAATATATTTAAAAAAAAAAAAAAAAGAATAAGCCCTAACTGGTTTGATTCAGTGGCTAGAGCATCAGCCTGTGGACTGAAGGGTCCAGGGCTTGATTCCAGTCAAGGCCACCTACCTCAGTTGTAGGCTCCCAGCCCTGGCTGGGGGCATGTGGGAGGCAACTAATCGATGTGTCTCTCTCACATCCGTGTCTCTTTGTTTTCCCCCTCTCCCTGCCATTCTCTCTAAAAAAAAAATCAATGGAAAAAAAATATCTTCGGGTGAGGATTAAAAAAATAATAATGACAAAAACTGCAAAGTATAGACTATCATATGTTGTCAACAGAAACCAACATATAACATTGCTGAGGGGATGATAATTTCAAGGAAGGATCTTATCCAGAGAGGCCCCCGGGAGAAGTGAAAGGTTGAGATCCAGCAGGCCTTCAAATAACATCGCTTTGTTCAATGTGTGGGCCGCACGCTAACCTGGCTAAGTCAGCGAAGGCCTTCGTAGCGGCCTTGCAAATTCCAAGATCTAAACCACAAAGGACGGTCTGACATTAAAACCTTTCATGAAAAAGCAGTTTACAGTGGGTAGTCATGTCCTAAGCCCGTATCCTCCCTGACAAACAACTTCGATCTTTACTGAGCCCATTGACTCTTTTGCATCTGAGATAACTTACCTGTGGAATGTCAGGGTAATTTGTAACTTCCCCTTTTCCGGACCCCCAAAGGGCACGACCATTGTTATTGTTATTGAGGTAATTGGTGACTGTTAAGTATCCTGTACCCACCTGTGTAAAGAAAGTATGTGCCTAACGTTTTACTTTTTACCCAATCCTAGCCCCCTCACCCCCCGCTTTGCTTTCTACCGCCTCCCTAAATCTATCATCAATGCATTTCTTGTAACCCACTTAAGTCTCCTCTTTTTATTGTAAGGTATACAACAAGGTGAGATTATAATCAAGTTAATTGGCTACAGTTGGCTCAAATCAACTCACAAAACTTCTTTACAGGTGTGAATGTTTCTTGAACAAATGTCTCCTTTCACCGAAACCGGTTTGGCTAGTGGATAGAGCGTCGGCTTGCGGACTGAAAGGTCCCAGGTTCGATTCCGGTCAAGGGCATGTACCTTGGTTGCAGGCACATCCCCAGTAGGGGGCATGCAGGAGGCGGCTGATCGATGTCTCTCTCTCATCGATGTTTCTAGCTCTCTGTCCCTCTCCCTTCCTCTCTGTAAAAAATCAATAAAATCTATATTTAAAAAAACACACAAATGTCTCCTTTCATTATAAAACATTGATGAGATGTCCTAGGAACGTAACTCTTGTTTATGTCGATTAGCCTGTGGTAAAATCGGTTTCATTGTATGTCGTTTGGCCGCAGTTCCAATAACCCATAGAGAGGTTAACCGAGGACTTGCTGTAGTCTTTAGCCACAGTTTGGGTGCAGCCTTCTCTTTTTCCATTGGAACTAGACTCCCTCTCCTAGTCCTCCACCCCTCCCCCACACGAGGGGCTGCGCTCACGTTAAGGAAAGAGCACCCCACTGTGCTGATGTCTTGGGCCCAGCTCTTTTGCAGCTCTCAGGAGCTTGAAGCTATTACCCAGTCTACACAGGGCCAGGGGTTCAGTGCCCATGTCACAGGCCTGGTGAATCTTAGTGTACCCAGCGATGGGATAAAAACCTAATGGGCGAGGAATGTAAGGGTCCCAGCATTATTTCCTTGTGCCAAGAACCTCAGTGACAGATAGGAGCCTCTGCTGAAGACTTTAAAAAATAAAGTAAAATAAAAAGCTGAAACCGGTTTGGCTCAGTGGATACAGCATCGGCCTGCAGACTGAAAGGTCTCGGGTTCGATTCCGGTCAAGCATGTACCTTGGTTGCGGGCACATCCCCATTAGGGGTTGTGCAGGAGGCGGCTGATCGATGTTTCTCTCTCATCGATGTTTCTGACTATCTCTCTCCCTTCCTCTCTGTAAAAAATCAATAAAATATATTACAATATATATATAAATAAAAAATAAAAGAAAAGAATAACTACCCTAGCTGGTTTGGCTCAGTGGATAGAGCGTCGGCCTGCGGACTGAAAGGTCCGGGGTTCGATTCTGGTCAAGCATGTACCTTGGTTGCGGGCACATCCCCATTAGGTGTTGTGCAGGAGGTTTATCTCTCATCAATGTTTCTGACTCTCTCTCTCCCTTCCTCTCTATAAAAAATCAATAAAATATATTTAAAAATATATATAAATAAAAAATAAAAGAATAACTACCCTAGCTGGTTTGGCTCAGTGGATAGAGCATCAGCCTGCGGGCTGAAGGTCCCAGGTTTGATTCCGGTCAAGGACACATGCATGGGCTGTGGGCTTGATCCCCAGTGGGGGTGTACAGGACACCGCCGATCATTAATGTTTCTATCTCTCTCCTTCTCCCTTCCCCTCTGAAATCCATTAAGATATATTAAAATAAAGAAAACAAGAAAAATTTTGTGTCTAATATAATACATCAGCCCTGGCTGGTTGCCTCAGTTGGTTGGAGCGTTGTCCTGTACACGGAAATGTGAGTTTGATTCCCCACTGGGGCACATGTGGGAGGGCAACCAATCGAAGTGTCTCTCTCTCTCTCTCTCTCTCTCTTTCTCTCTCTCTCTCTCTCTCTCTCTCTCTCTCTCTCTCTCTCTTCTCTCTCTCTCTTTTTTCTCTCTCCCTCTCTCTTCCTCTCTCTCAAAAACAAACCATCAAACCATCATGGAATTCCATGCTGCCATTAAAAAGAAGGAATTCTTACCATTTGCAGCAACCTGGATGGAACTGGAGAGCCTTATGCTTAGTGAAATAAGCCAGTCAATGAAGGAGAAGCATCATATGATCTCACTCACTTCTGGATAATAAAGAACATTATAAACTGATGAACAAAAGGATAGATACAGAGACAGTAAAGCTTCAAACAGACTGAAATTACAGCAGGAAGATTAAAGCTAGGTGAGGTAGATAAGAGATCAATCAAAGGACTTGTATGCATGCATATAAGCATAACCAATGAACACAGACACTGGGGGGTTGGGTTATGCCTGGGAGGGAGGGGGGCAATGGGGAGATATGTATAAAAAATTAATAAAGAAATGTAAAAAAAAAAGATCCAGAGAAAAATCTAGAAAAGACCAAGCGTTTTAAGAAATAAATATTTTTTTTATAAATAAGCCAAGCAATATATTAAGAAGAGAAATGTTCAATTTCTTTTTCCTGGCATGGCTTATTAAAATAGTACTAATTTTGACATCTATAATTTTGGTACAAGGTTAATGTTACATCGGTGCAATAAATGTGTAAATCATAACTCTGAAAAAAAACCATCATATATCAAAATAATTTTAATTGTATAAAAATTCAAACAAACTAAAATAATACAAATACCAGAAGAAAATCTAGGCACATATTTATAAAGAGCCTTGGGGTAGAAAAAACCTTTTTAAGTAGGAATCATGAAGGGGGAAAAAAAATACATATATTTGATTAAACAAATATTAAAGATTTGGGGGTATCAAAAGGCAACAAACTAAGCTAAATCACAGACTAGAAAAATATGCAGCAAACATTAGAAAGCTAGTAGTGGTGATGGAAGGAGACTTGACTTGGGCGGGGGGGTGAACACAGGACAGTGTACATCCAGATGATGTGTTGTAGAACTGTAGACCTGAAAGCTGTATCATTTTGTTAACCAGTGTCACCCCAATAAATTCAATCAAAAGGGGAAGAAAGAAAGCTAATAGGCCACATGTACAAAAGGCTCTAAAGAGAAAATGGGCCACAGGATTTGAACAGGTGATTCATGATAGAGAAAACTCAAAGGGTTATTAGACATATAAAAGTACCGTATTAACTCCACTAAGAGCCAGGTCAAAATAGACAAACAATGATGGGAGAGTAAGCTTTTCTTACCTGTGCTAGTGAGTAACTCCCGCTGTTTGTAAGAGGGAGAACAGGCCCTCCCATATATTGCTGTGGGAGTGTGAACCTGTTAATAGTAAATAACCTCACACTTTGCTAGTGGGCTAATGCCAGAGGACCGACCACCAGAATTGGACTAACCCTTATTACTTCACTAGAGGCCCAATGCATGAAATTCGTGCACGACGAGTAGGGTTCCTATGCCTGGCGGGAGATCAGGGCCGATCAGGTTCCCTGACTACCCCCCTCCTCCTTCCCTGCCACCCGCACCCCCCCACCACCACCGCAGTTCCCCACTTCCTGCTTCCCTCACACCCTCAGTGCCCGCCACCGCCCATGGTTGCCCATGTCCACCCTGCCCCTGGTAGTCAGCGCACGTTATAGTAAGCCATCGAACTCCCAGTCTCCCAGGGGACACTTTGCATATTAGCCTTTCATATAGAGAGACTAGTGGCCTGGTGCATGAAATCCATGCACATTAAAAGTAAATCAATTAGAGGAAATATCTTAACATTGCTATTTGCCCTTTCTCTATAATAGAAGTGTCAGAGATGAAAGAAAATTAGTGAAATGTATATGAAAACCTTCCTCCTGTCAGTCTGGGGCACACCACGGGACCCAGAGTCAAATCCCCGCACACCCACATGTGCCTCAAAATCGTATGAGACCCAGACCCGGCCTCGCACCCCACCCCCTCCAATTGGGCTAGATCCAGACCTGGCCAGTCCCACCTTTGTCAAGCCCTACCAGGCAGGGGGAGTGCCTTGAGGTCCCCCATCAAGCCCCACCAGGATGGGGGTGCATGGCCTGAGGTCCCCCATCAAGCCCTGCCAGGCAGGGGGTCGCAGCCTCAGGTTCCCTGGCTCAGCCCCAGGAGGGAGGGCACAGCCTCAGGTCCCCCGTCAAGCCTCACCAGGAGGGAGGTACAGCCTCAGACCCCTCGTCAAGCCCAGCTGGGCAGGGGGTGCAGCCTGAGTTCCCTCAATTCAGCACTTGAGGCCCTCTGTCAAGCCCTACTGGGTGGGGGGGTATGGCCTGAGGTCCCCCGTCAAGCCCCACCAGGCAGGAGTGCAGTCTGAGGTCCCCCAGCCTGGTGCTGGGGTGGGGGATGCAGCCTAAAGTGCCCTGTTGAGCCCCACATGTTGGGGGGCATGGCATGAGGTCCCTCCAGCCTGGCGCTGGGGCAGGGGGAACAGCCTGAGGTCCCCAGCCCAGCACCAGGATGGGAATCACACCTTGAGTTCCCCCATCAAGCCCTGCTGGGTGAGGGGGCGTGGCCTCAGGTCCCCTGGCCTGGCACTGGGGCAGGGGGTTCAGCCTGAGGTCCCCCAGCCTGACTCCAGGGGGGTCACAGCCTGTCAAGCCCCACGGGGTGTGGAAGGGCATAGCCTCAGGTCGCTGCTGAATGCTCTTTAAGGCTCCTGATGGGAACTTGGTCTCAGCTGTGGGTGCAGCCATCTTTGTGATGGAGTGATGGTCAATTAGCATATTCCCTCTTTATCAGATAGGATGAGGATGACATAAGGGAACTCTTCTCTGTCTTCTCTGAACCGGAGCCTGGGAGCGCTAGGGAGAATACTGCAGCCATTCGCACCCACGCGCTCCATTTCTCTGGTGGGAAGCTAAGCAGTCTCCCTATAGCTCACAAAGGGGAGGGTGGGCCCCACATCTTCGAGTAACTGGCTGCATCACTCAAGGCCTACACTGAGCGGGGGAAACAGAGGTGGCCTCCAGGCCTCCCAACCCAGCTTTACAAAATGAAGTCACACACTCAACTGGTGGTTTCTTGTGTATTTTCAATGGGGCTAGAGCCCAGAGAGGATAGGACGCGTATAATGAGAACCTCCAAAATCCCAACAGACGCTTTGCAATCCCTCCCCTTCCTTCAAAAAAGCCCAGGCAACAGGAAACGGGTTCTGCTTTTAAAGCCAAACCGCGTAAAGCTGAAACTGGCCTCTCAGATAAAAGCAAAATAATATAGTTCTAGTGAACTATTCTATTTTCGACATTTGGTATTTCTGTGGTAATTCACATCATGAATAAATGCCATCTACAATTCCTAAGCAAGTTTTCTGTAGCAAAGTATCCTAATGGCTTTACAGTATCAGCGGGTCACTACAATGCCCAATCCCTTGTGTTCACTGATGCCAACAATCCAAGTAACTTGGGACCAAGTGAATAGGAAAAAAAAAAAAAAAAAGGAGAATCAGTCTTGAGTTTTACCTCAAACTTACTAGACTACAAGAATTGCCATGTCAGAGGTCACAAAAGTGATTTTAAAGTCTGAGCAGGTGCCCTAGCTGGTTTGGCTCAGTGGATAGAGCGTCAGCCGGCAGATGGAAAAGTCCCAGGTTCAATTCTGGTCAAGGGCACATGCCCGGGTTGTGGGCTTGATCCCCGGTGTGGCGTGTGCAGGAGGCAGCTGATCAATGATTCTCATTATTGATATTTTTCTCTCTCCCTCAGTCTCTGAAATCAATAAAAAATAATTTTTTTAATAAAAAAAATAAAGTCCGAGCCGGTGCAGGTGTTATACCTCTATGCAACACTGATACTTTCACTGGTGCTAGAAGTGCTCAACTGTTAAAGGGGTCACATCACTACCAGCTTATACTGTGTCAAGCATTTATTAATCCTGTGATTTGTACTTCTTCATTTCCATGTGTGTGTTTGTGTGTGTGTGTGTGTGTGCGTGCGCGCGCATGCACGCACACACCCTGTCTATAGCCAACACTCCACTAGGGTAACTTAAAACAAAATAGGAATTTATTTACAACAATAGCAGATGTCAAAAATAACAGGAACAATATATAACAAATCCAAGAATTATTTTATGAAAAAGGCAAACAATATATACACAAAAGACAAAACAAAACCCAAATGGGCAAAGTTAAGTTTTACTTTACCTAAACAGCTACCAATATGGGTTTTCAGATATGGATTACTTCATGTTGGGCCAATTAGTTAAACACATACACACTTTCCAGTCCTTCTCTTTTTACTTGCTGACTCTTCCTCTGAATTCCTATCCACCTTTAAGGAGTGTAACTTAGGGGAAGCCATACAAGATTAAGTGCAGGCTATTTACATGTGGACTAAAGGATTTACTTACTGACCAGCAGGCTCACACTTTAAAAGGGGTAAATCCAAGATATAAACCGAGTCCCATGTCACCTTTAACTGCTTCTCTCTGGCTTATGTGTATGTGTTTCTAATCTTTGAAGTTCCTCAAGTGCTCTAAAACAGCGTTTCCCAAACTTGAGCATGCAGCAGAATTACTTGGGAGGACATGTTAAGACACAAGATCACTGGGTCCCACACCCAGTTTTGATTCAGTGGGTCTTGGGTAGGGCCGAGAATTTGGCAGCTCTTGAAAACCACCGCTCTGAAACAGCAACCCTTTAAGAGTTTGATTGGTCATGCTTTTCTTTACATGAATTCTAGAATTTGTGGGAGATCAAGGAAATTGTCAATTCTACGATTCCCAGAGAACAGAGCGATACACTGCCTGGGATCATAAGACTGGTATGATGTTATCAGGTATTGTATCACAACTCAGTTTCTCAGCATGCTACGATTTTTGTCCGATTTACGGCTCTGGACAGTGACATTCACCATGTCCTCTTGATCCTCTACCTCAAGTTTTTATTATTTACTGTCTCAACTATTAGGCAAATACTTATTCCTACATAGTTGGAGATCAGCAGGATCTCAACTTTAAACATCAATGACTAAAATCTAGCTTGTTCTTTTTGTAACTCCTGATAACTTTTACCTAACTTCTCTTATTATGACAATAACCATTTTCTAGTATGTTAGTGTCTTCTAGAACCCTCCAAACTGGGCACAAAGGGGAAACTCTAGGGTAGGGTTTCAGTGGTGGAGGTGGGACAACCCCCACTAACCCAATGTGCTATGCATTGATACTAAAATGAACTTTAAGTGCTCTCAAAAACCACTTTAGGCAAGGGAAATTGATCTCCAGGGAATTGGAGAGGCTAATAAAACAAATCCTTTATGAAGATAAAAGAAAAAAATAAATTTCAAGGACATGCTCATCAAAGGACTCACCAATCACCTCTTAACTCCTCTGAAATACTTGCAAATCCGCAGGGCTGAAATATCAGTATTTGCATTCAAGTCATAAAATTCAAAGCAATCAAGCATTTTGAATTCCACTGCTGCATAAAAGGAATTAAGAAATGGGGAAATGAAAATAAACCACTGCTTTTGATGTTTATTAGGTTTACAAAAACTGTACATTTTTTTTTCTTAAGAAAAAGCATTAACTTAGTACTGGTATCAAATAGACTAAACATTCAGTAACAGGAAAATATTCTGATTTTTATTTTTGCACGTTATTCTCAAGTACACAATTACAATAATGTCACACATCCCTATATGATTTTCTTTTTATGTATTTTACTTTTTTTACAAAGTGTACAGAGGGAGGGACATACAATATTTAATAGGATATTTCTACAGAACAATAACTTATATTATGTCCTTGTAAAAATCTGTACCTCTTTAAAACATTTAACTGAAACATCCATTTTTTTTTAGCTTTGCTAATCAAAATTGTTTTAAGTAAAACTAGGTTGTAACTAATGTCAGTACATAACAGTGACTACAATTTCATTTTCTCTTTATACAGACAAATACATTTTATCATATTCACTTGACCAAACCCTTAAATAGCTTTTAAAGGTTTCAATATTGTGCTTTAAAAAGAAAAGAACTGTGTATGATTCCAGACTATGTAAGAGAAATATAAAGTGTGTAAAATGCTGTGTTCTTTATCTTTTCAGTTTATTTAAAAAAATATAATGACCAATTATTTATATTTTCTGTATTAATTTTATAGGATGTTTTAAAATTAATAAATTTCCACTTTCACTGAAGTGTTTTTACATTACCTCTGGGAAAAATTAAAAATTAGGGAAATTTTCAAGGTTCTCAAAAAAAGACAGAGCTTTCAACAATAGTACTGCAGGGCAATGAATCACACAATTTTAAGTTACTTTTTTTTAAAAAGCACGTTATAGAGGCCAAGAGGGCACAGGAGCTCCCACTGGGACAGGCCCCTGCCTTGGTTTTGACTGGCATTCAGGTTGGAGTTCATACCAGCTTAAAAGTAATTGACTTAGAACTGAAGTAAATCAATCCAATACTTCAGACTCTTGCCAAACACACGATATTTAGAGTTCTAATCCTATAAACTCTTGAATACAGATCAACGGCAAAGAGAAAGATGAAAGGTAAAAACCTAAAAGCACAAAGAGGATGGAGCACCATAATGAAGTGGCAAGGCAGCTATCAAGTGGGAAGAAAAGTCCAAGGTCTCCCACGACGTGCCAGGTACTCGTATGTGCTGACAGCCAATTTAAGGACGCCCCCCTCCCCAAACTGTCTTCTGTTCTCTAAATTTATTCTAACATAACCAGATCCTAATTAACTTTAGCGTTCCTTTTATGAATTGATAAATCTGAGTCTGAACTATCTGTTTAAAGAAAAAAAATCAACTCAAAGAAAAATAAAACAGCAAAAGACATGATGATGTTCCAAATAAGGCATCAGATTATTTTCCTCATGCACTTAAAACATACCTTTAATGTTATGTTCTAATCAAAGCCAACTTGAGCGTTAAGTTCTTGAAAGTTTCCTAACTACAACTAAGAAATAACAGAGTAGGCTGAACTTGCCAAGTGTAAATCATAATTAGCACCCGATCTCTGATACACGAAGCCGTGGCTTCTTGAGTCTCCCTCGCTTGGTAACAAAGAGTTCCCTCAGGGGCTTCTCAGAGAGAACTGAGGAAGGTCTGTCTGGATACTCGTTAGCTTTTCAGAAAAATATAAAGGCATGGAGCTGAAGGTGTATGAAAACATTCTATCTAGAAACATCTTAACCTCTATTTTTTCAATTACCAAAGATATTTAAAAGAAAATACCTTTACTCTTTAAAAATACGAGTGTCCTTATTTTCCTTCTAATTCTTCACCTGAGTAGTCTCTCTGAAGAGCATGATTTAAAAAATGCTCTCATACATCCCTGCATCTTTCATGTTATTGTAAATTTAATACTTTTCATTATAGATTTTAAACAACTACTACTTGGGGTTGTGTGTATAAATATGTAAAATAAGCAATACACACAGATACATGTTTTATATATATATGTGCATATACATAGTTCAGGGTACATATACATATATAAAGTTGCAAAAGATCCTATGAGCCACAAATTACCTCTAGGAGATTCCAAAATGCAGTCCTCAATAAGTCTCATTTGTAGCACACAACCATTCCAAGACAAAGCAGCACAGACAGAATAATCAAAATACAACAGGATCAAGCAAAATTTGTCAATAAAGTTTTCTAAGACTTTGCTATGCAGACAAAAGATGTAAATACTCCAAAGAAAGCCCCCCAAAGGTATATTTTGTCCACTAAACAAAATGAAAAGTAAGCACAAACCCACCCACTGTTCTTTACTCAAGCAATGCCAGGGATGCAAAGCTCAAATGGAAACTTTCATTGTCATGTGGTCAGAAAAGATTAAGCAAGACAAGTACATGACTTTCGTGTTAGCCTAATTGGACGTGACTGTTAAATCTCCCGTTTATGTTAGATGTCTCTGACAATTTTACTGTAAGAAATTTATGGGGGCCGGGGGGGGGGGGGGAAGAGAATAGTTACTCTGAAAGTAATCATGTTGACTCAATCTAAAGTTTCCCTAGCTTTATGTTAAATGGTCTTAGAAGAGTACCATCAAAGATAATAAGCAAGGTAAATATTTAAATAAATATAAAACTAATAGAAAATTTCAGTATAGAAGCAAGGATTACTTCATTAAAAGCAACTTGCTTGTTGCTGCTTTTCCCCATTAATTAAACAAACTGAATAGAATTCAGAACACGCTACTGAACAAAATGTTAAAAAAAAAAAAAGTCAACTACAAGCAATATTCTATTTGTACACAGAATAAATCAATATACAGTATTGTATGTGAACAAGACTGATTGGCTTTAAAATGAATTTTCTGTTTCAAGGCCAGCATCTCCACAAACGTCTGTAGAAGTACTATTAGGGCAGGCCCACTTCTTTATGATGCCGCATTATGTGCTGGTTCTTTTCCGACGGTCTCCGGAACCCTTTCTTGCAGTACTCACAGCGGTGAGGGTAGTCCTTTGTATGAATGGAAATAACATGTCGTTTAAAGCCTGAGGCATCTGTAGTGCTATACTCACAGTACTCACACTGATACACCTTCCTGCCACTGTGTGTCTTCATATGCTTCTTAAGCTCATTCTGCTGCCTAAATCCCTTTCTGCACCTCTTGCACCTAAACGGAAGATCTTTTGTGTGAACCGAGAGAATATGGCGACTTAGAACAAATGGATCTGCAATCTTAAAGTCACAATGTCTACACTGGTGCATTTTTTTACCCTTGTGGGCAGCCACGTGTTTCTTAAGTTCCGAGGGCCTATGGAAGCCTTTATCACACATGTCACACTTATGGGGGTAGTCCTTCGTGTGAACTGAAATTATGTGTCGCTTCAAATCACTCGAGTTGGAACTCTTGTGGTCGCAGTGCAAACACTGGTGTGTTTTGCTTTCTTGGTGAATAAGAGCATGTTGCTGCACCTCTTTGGTATCTGAGAAAGTCAGAAGACAAATGTCACACTTGAATGGCATCTCTTTACTATGCTTAGTTTTTACGTGCGTTTTCAAGTTAGAAGAGTCTGCAGACCTATACTCGCAGTACTGGCATTGGTACGGCTTCTCCCCGGTATGGATGCGCATGTGCTTTTTGAGCTCGGAGGGGTGACGGAAACCTTTACCGCACTCCACGCAGATATGAGGGAAGTTCTTGCTGTGGACCGCCAACAGGTGGCGGTTCAATAACCCTTGCTCGGCTGTTTCATATTCACAAAATTTACACTTGTACATTTTGTTGGCTCCTTTCTCCTTATGCACCATTTTGTGAGTAAACAAGGCCCCAGCATGAGAGAAATGCTTCCCACACTCATCGCATTCGATGGCCTTCTCCGTCTTGCTGGTCAGCTTGTGGCTCTCCAGGTGGTTGTGTAAACTGATCTTCTTGTTGGTAGTGTAATCACAGTCAGTACAGCGGTACTTCTTCTTGGCAAGGTGTTCAGGATGGTTTTTCATGTGCCTTTTCAAAAAACCTCGGGACTTAAACTTTTTCCCACAAATCATGCAAGGATAGACAGTCAAGGGATGTCCATCAGGGCCAATTATTATTGCTAAGAAAGGAAAAGAAAGGTACGTGAGAGATCAAACCAAGCTCTATCTTGGTTTCGTCAAGAATTTAAAGGGTGTGGTTCTGGACATTATGGGGCAAATACGCCTAAAGTTAAGCTATTTGCTACTTAACATTCCTTTTAGCATTTTTCAACATAGGAGATATATCAACCTTGTCATAAAGAGGAACCTGGTCTGCAAACTTTATTTGGTACGACTGTACCAACCAGTTTAAAACAATAAATGAATATGGAACTTCTATTAGCTAGTGATTAAAGCTATTATTATCAATTTAGAAATCGGTGGGAAATTATTCATAAAAATAGTGTTGTAATCCCCAATTTCTTCTTTGGTTATTCCAAAGACATAATTTATGTCAACTTACAGTAAAGCTTAAATGGGCATACAAAAATAGGCAGGAAGACGTCACATGAACTGAAGAACCTGTTCAGCTGCTCTGTAAAGTATGCCTCCTTACGCTGACATAAACAGATTCTTTCAATATATTACTTCTTAAAAAGTTAATGTTTGTAACATATTTGAGGGATTTCTTTTCATTTCCACACACACACAAAAAAAATCAGTTTTTAATTCTTTTCATCCATGTTCGATCCATTCTGTTTCTTTTTATCCAAGAAAATCATTCATGAATATCACTGAATTCTTAAAATTATATTGTCAACTTTGATATGCAAAAGTTACATGTGGTCTCTAGCAGCTAAAATGCCATCACAACACCTCTGAGGATACATACTAGTTGCATCTGAGAGCTCGCAAAGCACGCTGCGCTGTGGAACTCGTGTGCCCTCACCTGTTTGGTACTGCCTGGAATCAGGTCTTCTCCTTTTCTTTGGTTTTTGTTTAGCCAGTCTGCCGAGCCCAGCAGACTCATCTATGTGCAAGAGGGCACTTGCAGTGCCATTCCGGTTTTCAATTCCATCAGAATTATTACCTAACGATGCGCATTAAAAAACAAAATTATACTGTATTACAAATTATAAAGAATTAGGGATTCTTTATTAACTACAACAACGATACTCATGAATGACAGAAATTCCCCATTCTAGATAATGGGTCTCATGACCATATTTATTATAACAAGACCGGAAGCAACGGCCTAGCTTCCAAATCTAAAAAACACATGTCAGCATTTTGCCCCGTGGACTCCCTCGTCTCCCGAAATTGAAAAGGCATGGGACAGATACAATCAAGATGCAAGTTTCAGCTTGAAAGCCTGTGTGCTTCTTGCAATACTTCATTCTACGAGCTATATATACATGAAGAAAAATCTTGTTAAAAGTAAAGACAAAGAGTAGACTTTATCATCTTCCTCTACTCCTGTTCAAATCCAGGAACCATTTAGGGTACTGGCATTCCGGATTTCTGAAACCTAAGACCACAGAAACCGGTTTTCGAGCATGAATTCACATTCAAGAACCAACTCAATCGGAAGAACTGCTAGGCAACTTACCGTAAGCTGCTGCCCACGCTATTGGCATGAAAGTTTTGATTTCATTGTCGTCGATTTGCTGTTCGTGTGCGGCGGCCGCGGCGGCTGCTGCAGCGGCATCCTCTTCGCCTACGATCACTTCCATATACACTTCATCAGCAATCTCGGCAACATCTAGGCAGAAAATTATATAAACTTTCGTGACCAGGTTTACAGAGATTACAGGAAAGATACTGTCATCGGAATTCAATGAATAGACAAGTAGAAAGAAGGTTCAAATGTCATATACCTAGAACATAGGTTTCACATATAAGCACTCAAATATTTGAATGAATCGTTCATTTCTTGGTGTTCACCGTAATTCGTTTTTTCATTGTTGATACTATTCGTTTTTACATTAAAGTTCTTAGAATACATAATGAGTTGTTGGTGTTTCCCTTGGAATATGGCCACATAACAATCTCTCCAATAATGCTACTTGTTTCCTTTAAATATTGGCCATATTTAAGATGTTTTATTTTTTTACTTTTTGTTAATCCTCACCTGAGGATATTTTTTTCCCATTGATTTTTGGAGAGAATGGAAGGGAGAGAGAGAAACAGAGAGAGAGAGAAACATTGATGTGAGAGATACAGCAACTGGTTGCCTGCCACACGCCCCGCAACTGGGGCCAGGGATCAAGCCTGCAACAGAGGTACGTGCCCTTGACTGGAATCAAACCTGGGCCCCTTCGGTCCACAGGCTGACATTTTATCCACTGAGCCAAACTGGCTAGGGCCATATTTAAAGTTTGTTGGTTTGGTGTTTGTTTGTTTTTTAAAAAAAAAGAGCTACAGGAACATTAAATTTTTGCCCACAAAAGGACAACCTACTTACTTAGATCTTCATCTTCTTGCTGAGAGTCATTGACAGTCATATAAACCATCTTTTCCCTTGGCACACGAATACTGCTATTCTGATCAAGTAGTTCAACTCCATGGTCATTCTCAGGCTCACTCTCCACAATGTCTACGGTGCCACCTATTAGGGAAGATGACAGCTCCAAGAATTTATGAGAGAACTTCATTTCCACCTATTTAACATACCACATTTTACATACTTTTCTACTGCTATATTGGAAACCTTTCTTAAATCGAATTTTATTGATTTCAGAAAGGAAGGGAGAGTGGGAGAGAGATAGAAACATCAATGATGAGAAAGAATGTTGATCGGCTGTCTCCGGCACACCCCCTACTGGGGATCAACCAGGCAGGTACCCTGAACGGGAATCGAACGCCAAACTCCTTGGTTCATAGCTAGATGTGTAACCACTGAGCCATGCTGGCCGGGCTGGAAACCTTGCTTACAAGTTATCTTTAGAAAACATTTCAAATGTTCTCAATCTAATCCACCCAAAAGTAATCAGGTTGAAGGGTTCATTCAGATCAGGATGAGTGATGTGCTGAAGGTGTTCTCTTACCTAAGTCATCCTCTCCAGGGTCAGCTTTAAAAATGTACACCTTGATGACTTCCGGGCAAGAACCATCCACTTTACAAGGATCAATTTCCGACTCTGCCATTCCAGAGGAACCACCATGTTCTATTTTACCAGCATCATCCACTAAAAAGGCAGGAAACACATTACAAATACCATTAGTAGGTACTTAAATGTTACCATTTTCAAAAGTCTTTTTTACAAATATAATCTTTAAGTTGATTCACACAAACGATTCACACATGAACGATTTTACCTAGACAAGTAGACACGTGGAGCATGATGGGAAATGTGGTCAATGGCTATGCTAAAGCCTGGTCACGAAAGGTCTTGTGTAACCAGGCAGAGAAGATCAGACTTGATCCTTGGCTGGAGGTTTCTCAATCTTGTCAGGTGTCAAAATCTCTTTGGGAACTTAAAAACCCAGGCCAGCGCCCAGCAGTTCTACAGAATCAGAATCTGCAGGGGTGGGGCCTGATAGATGGACAGATTAAGAGGTACCCTGCCCTAGGGATTCTGATCAGAGTTTTGAGACTCTCTACTAGAGGTGATGGGACACTTCTACGCCAAGCAGTGACCAAGTGAGATCACCGTTTTTACTATACCATGCTGGCCTTGAGAAAGGCAGACCCAAAGGGGTTAGGACATGAAACAGGATACCACTTGTGAATCTACTTCAATAATGCAGGCGACAGATGCCAAGGCCTCAAATCAGGCAGAGGTAGTACAGATGGGGAAGAGGGCTGGACTTGATGCCCAAGTAAAAATTGAACACGACAAAGGATAACTATGGGATTTCCGGCTTGGGTGATAGCAACTGGGAAAGAAATGTTCAGAAGAGAAATGAGAAAAAGGATGTCTCTTCCTGCATGTTAATGTAATTAAGGTTCAGGGGGTAACATCTCTGAAAACTCTCAGAACTGGTATCTGTCCCTATTCCTCTGTACTCATAGCACTTTGATTGTTTCTGAGTGTACAATTCACTATATTGTTACTATCTGGGGTTTCCCACCTAGCTTTCCCATTGACAGAGCAGAACCTGTTTTTTTTTTCATTATTCAGTCTTTTAAGATAGAGGCTGGAGATAGTAGATGCTCAGAATATCGATGAATCAATGATTTCATGGGTGGCTGAGATATTCCAGTCAGTTGCTGGATATTCCAGTCTAAAAGCTAAAGGCTGACACACAGATTTGGGAGCCCATCAGCTCCATGCTAACCAAGCCTTGAGATCACACAAGGAGAACCTGCAGTGTGAGGCAAGAGCGGACCGAGAAAATCCTGGGAATGTCACAGTCTAAGGGAGGGACAAGAATTCACAAAGGAACTCAAGAAAGGAAAGCTGAAGAGGCTGATGGGGCGTCATTAAGGAAGCTAGGGAGCTAAAAGTTCCAAGAATTCTACTAAGACCCATGGCGATAATGCAGCATGCATTATTCAAGGAGGAATGTCTGCACTGACCACAGTCACGTGGAAGTCATTGATGTTTCTGGTAAAGAGTGGTGTAGTGAAGGGTATATGGGGTCAGATGTGGGTTGAGGATTCAATGGAAGCTATGGATTTCTTTATGAAGTCTAATTTTAAAGTGAACAGAGAGGCAGTGATAGAATGGGTTGCAGGGTCAAGGACTTGTCTGTTTAACTGAGAAAAATACTTATGCATGCTCCATCTGTAGGAGAACATATAATAGAAAGTGAGCGGCTAAAACCAGACATGGTGTGAAATTTATAGATCAAGATCTCAGAGGAAAAGGGAAACGGAAACGAAACTAGGTGCAAAGATAAAGGAGCCCTGGCCGGTTTGGCTCAGTTGGCTGAATGTCATCCTGTGCAACAAAAGGTCTCGTTTGACTCCCCGTCAGGGCACATGCCTGGGTTGCAGGCTCAATCCCCGGTAGGGGGCCAATCCATATTTCTCTCCCTCTCTAAAAAAAAAAAAAAAATCAATAAAAGCATATATTTAAAAAAGATAAAGGAATTTTCCTTAAATAAGAAAAAATATGCTGTACTTCTGAGATGAGAAAGTAAACATGTTTAGGGAAAGGGGGAAGACTGTAATGCAGAAAACGAGTTCATGACTAGTGGCTTCAACCGTAAATATGAAATAGGAAGGAAGGACTTGGTTACCAGTGAGAAAATGGCAGACTGAGTTAAGAACTTAAAAAGCTAGAGACAATGAGTTGATCCAGGACAAGCTTGATGATATGAAGGATCAGAGACCAGTTGGTTAAACTCTGCAGTTTAAAAAAAGAGAGGTTCTCTCTGAACTCTGGATGTAGCTACCTATATTCAAGTATCTTGACTATGTTTTATAAAAATGGTGTGTAGGGGGAAAGAATCTGCATTATGTCCTAATTTTTGCCCTGATATGTACTTGCCCTTTTTCAAAGCTAAATAAATATTTTTATGATACACCCAAGCTGACTGAGCCAATGTTATTTTCTTAAAGGTAGCTTTGGAATTTTAAACCGAGATAACATTAGAAAAATGAAGATCTGACCAAACTAGCAAGAAAGTCCGGAATAAATTTGTCTTCAAAGAACTCATCTCTGACAGGTGATATTGTTGATGAAGCTTGGCCTCTTTTGGCAAGTTTTGTCCAAACTGATTCTAACAAGTACCAGAAAAATCAAATGCCCTTGTGTTTACAAAGAACAAGGTCAGGCTAGCTGTTTTTACGTACACTAGTTTGTTGGTACTCATAAGATAAAGCTTTGATGACTGGAAAAATCTAATCATTTTTGAGCTTACAAAATGTCATGTATAACTTGAACTAAAAGATTTTTGTTTGTTTTCATAAATGTGTGGGAAACAGATTTCCTTATACAGGCTGACTGGAGCCAAGCAGAGCTATTCTACCATTTGACAAAAGTAGAATTCAGCTTTAGATTTTCACCTTTAGAATTTGCCCACTAACTCAACCTATGAGGTTATTCTAAATATGGAATATTATAGAAGTGATTTGTTTTAAAAAATACTTTGCTGGTCCTCTTAGTCAAAATTTCACTCTGATTTTAAATGCTACCATTAAAAATGAATTTCTATTAAAAACAGGCAAAGAAGGCTTAGATGAAATTGAGTCATGATACCTATGATTTCTACATAAGTGCCTTCTTCAAATGCAGTAAAATGAAGAACTAGAGCTTTAGAATAGACCTCTCCAAAACAGAAGAGCATAATTCCTAAAAATTAAGGCTACTTCTAATAATAACTACCATTTGCATGGCATTTCACAATTTCCTTAGCATTTCTATGTACTTTTACTAACTTGATTCTCATATTTTCCAGATAAAGAAATAAAGGCTCTGAGATGGTATGTGACTTAACCAAATCGATGAACTAGTAAGCGGGAAGTGGGAGACAGAGTGAGGAGGTACCTGTCTTTTAGAATCCAGATCTTTATTTTCATCTTTTGACTTTAAGAAATTTATGTTCACTGTATATAATTTAGTATTTTGAAAAAAACAATAGTCCCACCAACCAGAGATTTTATCATTATCTCAGTAAATTTCCTTCCCAGTTTTTTTCTTTTAAGTAAAATTGGACCACATTTTCCTCCAGCCTTATGGAATAATAATCTTTGTATCTCATCCAGCAGTTTTAAACTATAAAACTGAAGAAAACATTGACTTAGCAACTATCTCATTAGTAATAGCAAAACTATGGCAAAATACAGACATACTTTATACTGCTTCAAGGGAGCTTCAGTAAAATCCCTGAAGACCAAATATTAAGGGTTATTTGCAATACTAACAGATACTACGAAGAATAAAAATATAGTTAAGACTTCAGAAAACTCAGTAGTTCCTGGAAAAGAAAAATTACTTGGGGTTGGGGGGAGGGAGGTTAGGGGATACTTCAAGCAAACTGCTTGTTAAAGGAACACTGATCTAATTTAAAAATCAGCAAAACTGATTTAGAGTGCATTTAATGGAGAATCTACATAATAAGAAATGATGATGGTTGTGATAATAACACCAAATATTTACCTACCACATACCACATGCCAAGCATGATACTAAGCTCTTAAAATACACCATTTACTCCTCACAACAACCCTTCTAAAACAGGTGATACTGTTTTGTTATTCTCACCTCTCAAAGCTTCAAAACAGATTTCATTACAACTTTTGCCAAGATAGAAAAATATATGGTACGGATCGGATTGCTATAGAATTGCATTTTGTGTACATTAATACTGTAAAGAGACATCACACCAAAATCCTTTAGACACTGCCTTCCGCCAGCTTTCTTAAAACCAAGATCCAGTCACCTTACTCTTTAGCAGGGAATGGTGCCCCACTTCTACCAAGTAAAATACAAATTGCAGTCTAGCAACTGAACTCTGACCAAGCTGCCTTCTGCCTTCACAGTTTTGTCACCCCAGACTTCCCCACGTACCCTGAACTTACTAGTATGTTATTTCCATTCCTTTATGCTTCTGCAACTTTGCTTTAAAATATGTACATATTTATTGTAGAAATTGTACAGCTTAAGAAAAGTATAAAAAGAAATTAAAATGTGCTCAAAAGCCCACCATAAGGAACTATCAATAGAATTTACAGATTATTCAGACATTTCTATGCAGAGTTAGGCATTTAAAGGACAGGAAACAGACTGGACAGACTTTTTAGTGAAAATTAGATACTGTAACATGTTATTTTTAAACAAAAAATATATTAGAAATTTACTCAAACTTTAATCCCATTTCCTGGCTTACCAATCCCTTGCCCCACACCTTTTTTTTTATGGTGAGGAGAGGGGAGGACTACACCTCTTTGCCTTATTTAAGCACTTTATTCTTGGTATAAATCTAATTGAAATCAGATTGAGCATTAAACTGAAAACTCCTAATTCATTAACTTTAGTATTGATTTCTAAATAAATCTGAATGCCTACAGTAAAGACACAATAACTTTAAAGTAACAGAAAATTTTTTAATTTTCTCAGAACAAGCTTAAAGCTTGTTTAACACATCTTCTCTAAAATATTCTTAGTTCACTAAATTAGACTTTTCTCACATTTCAGAAATATCCCCATGCAAATGTTTTTTAAATTCTAAAATTTTACTCTGTGGTTTACCAAATGGTTTAAGGTACAAAATGAAATTGATCAAGTACATACATAAAAATAATGGTAAGATTTATACAACCATCAGCCTGTAGAACTAAGAAATAAGCAAATACTTTACCATGTCTCCTGTGCTAATATCCCCTAGAATAATTTGATTCTAAGCCATTAGACTGTATTGATCCTCAGAGTTCATGCATTGAACATAGGGGTTTGGATTTACTTATTCATTCATTCCATGAACCACTTTTTATTGGATGTCTATTATGACCAAAGTTGTGCTTAATTAGGAGCTAATATCTGACCAAATGGTCCAAACACCTAAAGTAGAAGGCCAGGGCCAGTAGGCTCCACATCTGCAAGAATGCCATTCACACTATAGCTGGACAGCTGACAGCTGCATGAAGCAATCCCACAGACAGATCTCTAGCATGTCTAAATGTATTCCTCCTCTAGTAATGGGTTTGCCATCTGCCCAGATGCACAAGCTAGAAACCAGGAAGAGAACTTCAAACCTTCCACCTCCCTCCTCCATCCTAACTTTAATCCAAATTCCACTTCCGAAATATGTCATGAAGTACTTTCTGCCAAACTTTTACTGATAGAACCTCATTTCAAACTATCATTGTCTGGACTACAACCATCTGATAGCGTACTTTTTGTTTCTAATTTTACTCTTCCTTTGTCTGCTCTCAATATTGCCACTAAGATTACTTTTGTAAACTACAACCCTAAGCATATTATTATTAATCGGCTTACAATGCTAATAGTTCCCCACATCAGAAAGATAAAGCAGGCTTCTTATTGTATTCAAAGGCCTTTATGATTTGTGCCCAATTTTGCCACTCTTACTTCTCTTTTCCTCCATTCTCTTCATTAAAGACATTTACACTCCAAAGAAAAAGTCTGTGAACACTCAAAGACCTCCCACATTTCCATGCCTTTAAATATGTCCTCTGCCATTCCTCCCTCCTCAGGTACCCGCTGAATATTTTATTCATCCTTCAAATTGAATTCATCCCAAATTATGTTTAAAGAACATAATAACCTGTCTTTGATAAATACTTATGAAAGAAACATGTGGGACTTGCTTCAAAATAGAGGGAGGAAAATGAATAGGAGGAGATATGAAATACATTTAGTTCTATCTTCAACCAAGCTCCCACAGAACTTTTGGTTTATGCTTTCACAGCATTTAGCTCACTCAAGTGTACCAAAATTCTCAACCTTTTCTCCTTTAGTGCTTCCAAAATACTTTGTGTATCTAGTTATATATCTTTTCACACTCAGCTATATAACTACCCGTTTCTGTCTTCTCTCCAAGACTGTGAACTCTTAGAAAGCCAGAAACTTTCACAGTTTATCTCTAATAGCTAACAAGATTCCTAGCTTATCATGGTTGATTAATGTTACTGAATGAAGACATAAGAAAAGTAAACATAGGCAAGAGTAAAAATAATTGTTTAGATAGGATTCCTTTTTCTTATACATAAATTTGAAAAATAAAATAAATTTAGGAGGGAATAGGGTGTGGAGGATGTCCGGGTGGCTTCTGCTAATTAAGGAGTAAGAAAATGTTTAAGCCTCCTCCCCAAATTATTTCCTAACATTGCTAAAATTGGGTATTCATGAATATTATAAATTTTAATAATCATTGAAATTCAATTTGCTTCCTCCATTCACCAATAATCACTATTTATCCCAAACTCTACTGCGTTAACAGTATTAACTTTACACACACATACATATAAACACATACACAGACCAAAATAAGACAATATGAGAGTAGAGTAGATACTTAGTTGTTTCCTTTATTTTGTTTTATTTATTTTAGTTTTTTCCTTGCTTTTGTTTTCTTCTTCTTCTTCTTCTTTGTCTTCTTTTTTTTTTTTAGTAAACACTGGAATAAAACTTTTCCCAGTGATTTTTTTTTAGAGAAAGTGGAGGAGGGGATGGGAGAAACATCAATGTGAGAGAGACAACACCGACTGGTTGTCTCTCCCATGCGCAGGGAATGAGCCTGCAATTGAGGTACCTGCCCTTGATGAGAATCAAACCCATGACACTTCAGTCTGCAGGCAGACGCTCTTACCACTGAATCAAACCAGCCAGGGCTGGAATAAATCATCTGATTTCAAATCTTCACCCTAATGCTAACTGGATGTGTAACCTTGGACAAGTTACATAAACTGAGCCTCAGTTACTCAAGCTGTAAAATGGTGATTAACACCAACATTATATGGTTGTTGTAAGTAATATATATATATATGTATGTATATATAGATATATATATATATACATACATATATACATACATATATATATATATATATATATATAGTTTTGGAACACAGATACTATTTATTAAAAGTTTACTATTACCTATTTTTATTAGTACCAATTTGTTACAAATCTCCAACTGAATAATCTTTCTTGGGATAAAAAAATCTTGTTTCAAAAAACTTTAAATTTGGCCATATTGACAACCATCCTCAACATTTCTCCCCTGAAGAGAGATTTAACAACAAACCTCACCAAATAAACTTAATTTCATCTTCTGATAAAAATGTCAATCGACTCAAGAGTCACTAGAAGATGGAGCTGATAAGTCTGAAAGCATTCAGCACACATTACACCTGAGCTCTTCCTTTGATATATTAATTCAAATGGACTTAAATTATATATATGCCACCAGACCAAAAGTTTAATAAGCATTAGTTAATGGTTTGTTAACATTCAGCTTTTACAAAAGCAGTTGCATATTGTAGAAAATAGTGTTTTGAACACAATTTTATGCCAATGAAAAAGTCATTGGCCTTAGAATATAAAATCTAAATGGAGAGATCACAGATACAGTACTGTCGTCAAAAGTTTTATTCAAGTTATGTATGGTCTGTACAAAGAAAAATTTCCAATTTTATAATCAACATGTTAAAAATGGGGACATACTTTCATTTAACCAAACTAGTTTAAAGGGTTCTAAGCTTAAATTATTTGCTGTAGCCCTAGCTGGCATGACACAGTGGTTAGAGTGTCGGCCACAAACTGAAGGATCATGGGTTCGATTCCTGTCAAGAATATGTACCTGGGTTGCAGGTTTGATCCCCACCCCACTTGGGGCGCATTCAGGAGGCAACCAATCAAGGTCTCTCTCTCTCACACATCAATGTTTCTGTCTCTCTTCTACCCTCCTTCCCACCCCCTCCATTCCTCTCTCTAAAAAAAAAAAATCAATGGGAAAAAATAACCTCAGGTGAGCATTAACAATAAAAATTTATTTATGTATTTGCTATAATTTCTAATGTATTTTTAAAACTGTTTAAAATAACAAAGCCATATTTTATTAAAATGTGTATTAGAAATGAAGCATCATATTGGTTTATATTAGAATAGAGGCTCTCTGGCCAAGGTTTTTGGCAGAAGGGAACACCATGCTCCAGAGGCATATTAGTTGTTACCTTTGATGTTACTATAAAAGGTAGGCACACATATCCAAGTACCCTTGTCTTCCATAAGAATGCATTAAGTTGCCACTGCTTATTAATTCTGCTAATCCTTTTAAAACTGAACTATGCATTTTTGGCTGGACTTTAAGTTTTAGACTTTAATATTTAGGGTAATAAATTTTGCAAATTCACTACCCACTCCTGATGGCATAAAACTAGTACAAGATGGGCAGATCCGTGGAATAGAATTAAGAGTCCAGAAATTATTCCCTCATTTTTACTATCAACTATTTTCAATAAGACCTTTGCTGGATAGCTCAGCTGGTTAGAGCGCCATCCTGATATACTAAGGTTACAGGTTCCATCCCTGGTCAGGGCACATATAAAAACCAACCACTGAATGCATAAGTAGAACAACAAATTGATGTCTCTGTCTCTCTCCCTCTCTCCCTAAAAAAAATCAGTAGATAAAAATTTAATGCATGTGTTTCAATAAGAGTACCAAGAATATTCAATAACTACAGGCCCGGTGTATTGGGGAAGGGGGGGCCCCTCAGCCCAGCCTGCACCTTCTCCAATCTGGGACCCCTCGAGGGATGTCCGACTGCTCGTTTAAGCCCAATTCCAGACTGCTGGCTCCCAACCGCTCACCTGCCTGCCAGCCTGGGATCACCCCCTAACCACTCCCCTGCCAGCCTGATCAACACCTAAGTGCTCCCTTGCCAGCCTGACTGCCCCTAACTGCCCTCCCCTGTTGGCCCAGTCACCCCTAACTGCCCTCCCCTGCAGGCCTGGTCCCCCCCCCCAAATGTCCTCCCTGCAGACCTGTCCTCCCCTAACTCCCCTCCTCTGCCAGCCTGGTCACCCCTAACTGCCCTCCTCTGCTGGCCTGATTACCCACAACTGCCCTCCCCTGCAGGCCTGGTTCCTACTCAACTGCCCTCCCCTGCAGGCCTGGGTCCCCCCAAACTGTCCTCCCCTGCTGACCTGGTCTCCCCCAACTGCTCTTCTCTGCTGGTCCAGTCACTCCTAACTGCCCTCCCCTGTAGGCCATCTTGTGGTGGCGGCCATCTTGTGTCTACATTAAAGCAGCCATCTTTGACCACATGGGGGCGGCCATCTTGTGTGTTGGAGTGATGGTCAATTTGCATAGTATGCATATTACTACTACTAATTTTATTAGATAATAATTTTATTAGGATGAGTAAAGAACACCATTTCAACAAATAGTGCTGTGACAACTGATACCTATGTGCCAGAGAGAGTAAAAAGTTAACTCCTGACCTCACACCATATATAAAAATAAACTCAAAATAGATCAAAGATCTAAATGTAAGAGTTAGCCCAGCCAGCATGGCTCAGTGGTTAAGCATTGATCTATGAATCAAGAGGTCAAGGTTTGATTCCCTGGTCAGGGCATATGCTCGGGTTGCAGGCTCAGTCCCCAGTAGGGGGTCATGCAGGAGGTAGTCGATCCATGATTTCCTCATCACTGATGTTTCTCTCTTTCTCTCCCTGCCTTTCTGAAATCAATAAAAAAAAAAATTTAAATAGTGGGTCTTGCTCTAGCCTGTTTGGCTCAGTGGATAGAGCGTCAGCCTGCGGACTAAATGATCCCAGGTTTGATTCTGGTCAAGGGCACATGCCTGGGTTGCGGTCTCAATCCCCAGTAGGGGGTGTGCCAGGAGGCAGCCGATCAATGATTCTCCTTCATCATTGATGGTTTTTTTTTTCTCTCTCCCCCCTCTCCCTTCCTCTCTGAAATCAATAAAAATATATTTTTTAAAAATAGTGGGTCTTTATTTATATAACATTTAGTTCCTAAAGTCATACTAATTTCCATATACTGGGTCAGAGCTGTGGGCTAGCCAACTGAGGACTTGATCTCTGAAAGCAGTAGCAAGAAATATGTATGAGAAGTCACAGTTATCCTCCCAGATGTTAAGTTAAACATTTAGAGGTGCTCCAAAACTCCTTACTTTTCTTCAATAATCTGAGTCCATCATACTTGAAGTCGTTTTAGAATCATTTGTTTCAATGCTATACCAGAGCCTTTTTCCATGCTATCTGTTATATAATTAGTATTTTACATAAGCATATAAGTATTACATAAGTACTAACATACATGCATATACAAGAATATAAGTAGTTTGATTATACATTTTTTTCCAATTTAAACTCCTTTTACGTTTCAATAGGATTCCTAATTCTAATAAAGGCTGGTAACAGCCTAATCACATCCTTCATGATTTCACAAAGTTCAGTTCTATTCCTTTCCGTCTTTGTCTTTCTAGACTGAAGAAATTTCATCTTTCTATTTTGTTCTTATAAGAGTGAAATGATGCTTTAATTTTACTTTTCTTAACTTTGAGTTATCTTACAGGCTCCAAACCGAAACAACAATGCAGGAAGGTCTATGAAATTTACTTTTATAGAAGTCAAGAAATTTTCATCTCTGATGTAAGTTAGGAAAGACAGCCTTCAAAAATACCTTTGAGAATCACTGTACCCCAAGACTTACAGGAAATCATAAGGTAGTCCTCACAGTTGTTCTTGTCATCATCTTGCTGGTCCACGGGGATCCCATTGGCATCTATGACTGCTTCCGAGGCACAATCTGCTACCAATACTTCTTCCGAAACTACATCCGTTGTCAGAGGATCAGTGACAATTTCTGCCTCAACTACACTATCATGAACCACATGTTCAACGTGTCCAACGTCAGACACGTGTATAGATTCACTTGTCAAGACGTGTTCTGGTATAGACATTGATGAAGTAATATCGGAAGCTAAAACATCATCTGGGACTGTGCAATGTTCTAAAGAAACTTCTTCAGTCACATCTGAGTCCAGCACTTGCTCGGGAATGATGACCGTTTCAGATACATCTGCTTCTTCCATGATATCTGGGCACTGAACATCTTCTATAACAACGTCCTCGATAACATCTTGGATTACAACTGAATCTGGGTCATCGGGAACAAAGTTATGCACAGTTATGTCTGAATCCACAACATCTGAAACAAAAACGGTTTCTTGAACTTCCACAACAATTTGATCACCATCCATGTGTGCAGCATCAGTTCCTTAAAAAAAGAATAAATTTAAAAGCACAATTTCAGGTAGGCATGTATGACTACCTCAGCTAATGTAAATGTTATTTCATTCCTACCAGGAAAACAGACTAGCTCCTCGGTTTTCTCATTCAGGTAGATTAAAAAAATTAAAAGGGAATCTATTTTTGAGTATCAAAATGAAAAATTTTAATATAGGAACTTTTGTACTCATCCCAAATCAATTGATAAGAAAATAGAAAAATCAAGCAATTGAGGCAGTCACAAAATAAAAATGTTCATGAAAGTAAAATTCTAGGCTCACTAAAAATTAAATCCATATGCATAGGTACTTAAGGGATGATTATCAAAATTAATAACTAAAGCAACTTCAGGTGGCAAATATACCATTTCCCTTTATTATATGTGTTTTTCAACTTTCATCTTGCTCCATCTCTCCCTCAATACTTTATCTTCTTGCCATCTCTCCCATGTATTTTGCTTTTATTTCCTTCCCTTTCACCTCTTTCCCCCTTTGTTCTGATATAATAGCTCATCAATATCCTACATTTAGGACTATGAAAACTTAGAAATTATCCTCTGAATCTAAGATATGAGAGGACTGGGGCATAAATAAAAGAGGGCTAGGGCGGGGGCTGGGTGGAGGGGGCAAAGTGGGTAAAATGGAGGAAGGACATCTGTAATAGTGTCAACAATAGGGCGGGGGAAAGGCAGCTACAAGGCCACAGCTAGAGGAAAGGCAACTAGTTAAGGAGCCTCTGTGAATAGATAAGATGAATAAAAGTGCAACTGCTCTGGTGCAGCAGAGGGTGAGGTTAGTTGGAGCGGGGCCTGCCCCAACTTCCCCAGGGTACTCTGCCTCCATCCAGCCTCCTTGCATGCCCCATACCCTAATGCCCCAGGCAGTTCCTCCGAGAATAAGAAACACTACTCTAGTCCACTCAGCAGTTAAGAATAAAGGTACAGGGATGAATCAATTAAAGCCCAGTGAGATTAAATGACTTCACCAAGATCACACCGTTTGTACAGATTATGGTGCTCAGTAAACATTACTCTGAATAAATGCCACAAATGGGACTCCAAATCAGATATCCTTGTCAAAACTCGTAACATAAAATAAAACAAATCTGGTATCTTGGCTCCTGGTCCAGAGAAAAGCAAATGAGGTTTTATAAAAATCTTAGCTAAAAAGCAATTAATTTAATTAGTGATTCTGGATGTGACTCAGATCAGGCTGAATCCAAGCAGCTGCCTAACTCAATGACTGTGTATCACTGGCCAGGCCCTCAGAGAGACGCATGGTTTTGTTTAACAAACAAATGATCAACAAAGGCCAAAGAACCTTTAAAAATGTAGGAAATCTTGAAGCCAATTAATAGCTACTGTAATTACATCTATAAATAAAAAATGTTTGCTTTATTTTCTATAGAACTTCTACTAAGTGCTTTTATACTCCATTGTTTTCAATATTCTAATATTAACATCAAGCAATAGATCACTATAATCTCCATTTTGCAGATACAGAGATGAAAGCATTTAGTGGCAAGAGCAATAGTTAAAAAATCTAAACCAGAGAACAGGGTTTGGACACTTATTAGTTTTGTGACCTTGGGCAAGTCATTTAACCTCTGAGTTTCGGTTTCCTCATCAGTAAAATGAGGATAGTAGTATCTGCCATGCATACCTCACAGGACTGTTGTGAAGATCAAATGGGAAATGTATGGGAAGTACTCTGAAAAACTGTAATGAGAGGTTTCATTATTATTAGGACAAATGAAAATGGAGGCCCTGGCAGATTAAGTGACTTGCTCAAAGATAAACAAACACCATAAGTGTTAAGAACCAGGGCTAAAATGAAGTAGCCCCTCAATCTACCACTTAGCCCATGACCCAGGATTGCTCATGACAAGATTAAACTAGCAAATACCATACATTTTTCCTCAAAGAGCTTCTTTCTCTTTCAAGCACATTAATTATACATGTTCTAATAAGAGAAGAATTATAACTGCATTTATTACTATCAAACTAAAATTACCAAACTTTAGTCAAAGACTATTCCAAATTATTAAGAAAAATAAACATACCCCTCCAACACATACACACACTGGATTTGGAGATTAAAGAAGTTAAAATTAAAAACCATTAATATTGAATTTCCTGATATAGTTAATTGCTACTTCTTTAATATTCTGCAATATGAATTTTAAGCCCAATGGAAAACTCATTAATATTTTATTTATAAGGGTAGCTAGCTAGCGTGATGTAAAACCACCTTATATCATAAAACTTAGTGTAATCACTTTATGATGTTACATAATTGGAACGATGGATAACCTAAAATTATGAATAATTTTTCTCTATTTTTAAAGCATCATGAATTTAATTTTCCTTGTACAGTTTGGAGAGTGGGGTAAGACTGTCTTCCTGAAGCAAAACACTCCTCTTCTCAACCTATGAAAGATAAGGTTATAAAAGTAGGAAGGGATCAGAGGTTTATAATTTAACTGCTGGGTAATGGAAAACAAAGAAATTACATGATCCATGTGTTATTTTATGATGAGTACTCTGGTTGGGGGACTATATAAAAGAGACTAAGGCCCTGGCCGGTATGTGGCTCAGTTGGGTGAGCGTCATCCTGTGCACCAAAAGGTTGCTAGTTCACTCTGGTCTGTGTTGCTTAGTAGTTAAGAGTGTCAAAGAGTCTCAGGTTCGATTCCCAGTCAAAGGCACAGACCTGAGTTGCAGGTTTGTTCCCTGGTTGGGCCATATGTGAGAGGCAACCAGTCAATATGGCTCTCTCACACTGAGGTCACACTCTCCCTCCCTCTTTAAAATCAATAAAAATATTTCTTTTTTAAAAAAGAGAGACTAAGGGCAAGAAAAAGAATAACTTCAAAGTTCTTACAGACTAGGAATGAGATGATAGAGCCTGTCTATGTGGTGGGAAGTAAACATTAGCAACATTTTCAAAGAGAGAACTAGCAGGACTTGGTTAGTGGTCTAACTGGGCAAGATGAGAGTAACTAAGGATAACACTGAGGTTTTGATACTACTGTTACTGACAAAAATATAAGAGTTGGTTGTAAGGGAGCCAAATTTTTAAGGCGGAGAATAATGTGCTCACTTTAATATTTATAGACTTGACACAAGATACCGAAGTGTGAATATCAATGTGAGAGTCTAGCAATTTGTCCACTCAATAACCAACTCCAAATCTGGTAGTTGGAAAATAGAGCAACCCAAGTAGTTATACCTGTTGCAGCAAAAAATGAGTTTGGCTCTTGTGGTTGTAATTCAAGTCCATCTTCATCCATGGCCTTTAATTTTCATCAGTCACAGCTCCTAAATTAGGGGAAAAAGTAAACCAAGTATTACTTTTATTATATAATGTATTTAAAATGCACCATGATATTTACATTTCTGAAACACTCAAAAGTATGTCACAGATGAACATCAAAAATTTTTCTACTTAGCCCTGGACGGTTTTGCACAGTGGTTAGAGTGTTGGCCCTTGGACCAAAGGGTTGTGGGTTTGATTCCTGGTCAAAGGAACATATCTGAGTTGAAGCTTCAATCCCTAGCTCCTGGTCGGGGGCACATATGAGGCAACCAATCGATGAGTCTCTCTCACATCAATGTTTCCCCCTCCCACTCTCACATCTCCCCCTCCTGTCTACTCTCTCCTTGGCAAGGATTTAAAAAAACAAACACACAGCTATCTAAAATAAAAGGGAACTTAATTGATTTCCAATAATAATAGGCATCTATAAGACAAGGCAAGCCAGAGAAATCAAACAAGTCAACTTTGCCTAGACTTTTTGCTTGAGATACTGCTTGCATACACCAAGTGCACACATTTTGATTTTGACACATGCTTTTAAACCTGTGTGATCACTATACTACCCAGATCAAGATATAGAACATTTCCAGCACCCCAGCACCTGTCTCCTCTCAGTCCATACACCCCACACTCCCACCAGAGTAACTGGTTTCATTGAGGTTCAACTTAAACACACTCTGTACCTTACTGGGGGAAATTTCTGCACGATTTTCATATTACTTCCCTAAATTTAATGTAGTCTGCTTTCAACCAATACATAAAAGATCAGTAAAAACTCAAAGTGCATAATTATAGTAAACACCATTTGGGATTTCTGCCTAACTTATAATGACATCTCTTAACTAACCTTCTGATCTAGAGAAGTAAATTCCCACAGTGTACTTATACTCTCCTGGCCATGTAGTTGATTGGCACTGGATATAAAATGATAAAAGTAAGTTCATCTTTGAACACAATAAAATCAAAGTCCTGTCGCTGAGAACTAAAACCATGAGCAAGGGTTACTCAGTCTCTTTCCTGGTAGCTATTATATAGGAGCTGAGAAAGGCCCTTTTCCAACTTTGGCTTAGACTAGTGAGATAAAGTTTACAAATGAAAAAGAATCCAGTGAATGCCCTCAGAAACGAGCAGAGAGAACACGGAAGGGAGGCTTACCAATATTTTTTTAGCTCCTGGCTCTAGAACTTTCTGAGGTCCAGCTATAGAACCTTGTCTGCCTTGAGTTTGTGCAAGACATCCCAATGACCTCAATGCTCCCTTTTCTACTTAAGCCTAAACTTACAACAAAAAGAACTTAGTCCATAAAATAATATACTACTTAATACTAATGACTGTTTCAAAAGAGCAGACATCAAAGATTGTGGTTTACTCAGATTATAAGTATTGCATAAACCTCCTCCCTTTCATTGGTTTCCTTATCTCCATCTACATTTTCACTTTCTAATTCAACCTAAATGGTACCATTAGACACATCTGTTACCTTTATCATTTTTTGTTGATAACATAAGCTCTGCACGCTTATTAACATTTCAAATGACAGGCGTCATTTTTATAATGCATCAGCTAGGTGATGTCATTCCTGTTAAAAAAAAAATGTTTAATGGCTCCTGCCATATTCTAAGTCTGGGGACTAAACCATCTTTCCATCATCTTCCCTAACTTTCTTTTCAAGTACCTCCCCCCACCACGACATGCACACATTTCAGCTAAACAAAAACGCTATATGTGACTCGGTTTCTTCTACCTAGATGGAACACCGTTCCCCTATCATCTTGCTTGAGCCTTTCCCCAAAATCCCCTTCCCCACCCAAAAAGAAAAAGCTGAAAATCTTTCTCTCCTCTGAATTTCCACAATTTGTCCTTTTTCCTTTTTTTTCCTCACTGTACTTGTTTGCTATAAACCATGATTATTTATACATGCTTTTCAAATGCTAAAACATGTGTTTGTGTATATATTCCCTAAAGAAATATCCATGAGAAACTCAAATATTAATAATTGGATTTTCGACATGTCAACTGAGACATTCTACTTATTTTCAAGAAAAAGCATGTTTCATGTTATTTATTCAAACTGTTTCAAATGAAAAGGACCAATAAAGAAAATCATTTTCAACTATGAAAAATGGAAAGGGTATATGCTAAGTAAGTTGTCACTACTCTCTCCCCACCAAAATCACCTCTGGCCATAATTCTTTTTCACCTTTAAAAAACGTAATGACAAAATGATAAACGTGAATTAAGCTTCTAAGCATAATGATAGACTACTAAAATGAAATTAAGCCAATTAACAAGGCAATAAATGCAATTCATTAATGTATTAAATGCCCCTCTCCCCAATTCCCCTTCATCAACCCAACCCCATCAGCTCTAAGAATTCTCAACCTGCGACACTAGCTCCTGCACAATCCTCCTTAGCGTTTCTCTATTGGGGTTGGACAGATCATTAATCTCCTCAATTTTGAAATTCTCTCCTTCCTCAGTTTCTTTAAACTGAGTTCTAATTCTCTTTCCACCTTCCCAGCTGCTATTGACTCCGCCTCCCCCCACCCATTACTGTAGCCTTGCCCAGGATGGTGCACTCAGCCCTTTTGTTTTCTGCTTCCTCTTATTGCAAGGTTTCAACTGCCCTTTTACACAAAGGTGATTCCCCAAACACAGGTACTCAGGCTGGCACCTGACACTTCACCAGACTGTCTGCTGAGTATTTTCATGGGAGAAAACCCCGCCTCTCCTCACATGACCACTATGGACTTTTCCTCCTCCTCTGCTTACATTCGGTCAGCTTGTCAGACCTTACCCATTCCTGGTGCACAAATTCTCAGGAATCTACCTCCCTTCCCTGTTGTGTGTTGTTTTTTTTTTCTCCCACTGTCACCGTTCACTCTCAGTTTCATATTTCCTTATCCCAGGGGACAAAAATAACCTCTCAAGTGGCCTTTCATTTTTCTGCCACTCCCACAACAAATGACTAGGAACCTTACTACAAGGAAGGGCTGGTGCCAAGTACTGAGGCAGGCTAATCCTTCAAAGCACTGCTTTGATCACAGCGGTCCCGCCGGAAAGCTTCAGCAGTCCCCCCATATTCAGTGTGCTCTAAAAAGCTCACCCACGCACCGTGCTAGACCTATTTGCTATATTCCCATCACTGGACATCAGACCCATTTCCGAACAGATATTATAGCCCAAATAGAGGGTGTCTCCTCACCTTATTTTTAAATATATCTTTATTGATTTTAGAGAGAGAAAGGAAGGGGGGGGGGAGGCACCGATTGGCTGCCTCCTGCAAGCCCGCTACTGGGGATCCAGTCCAAAACCTGAGCATGTGCCCTGACCAAGAATCTAAATGGTGACCTCTCGGTGCATGGGAGGACACTCAGCCAACTGAGCCACACCAGCCAGAGCCTGTACCTTATTTTGACTTAGGTGATCAGTAAGTATTCAACAAACAATTTTGTCCCGTTATTTTTCCTCCTGTTTTCTTGCTATAAAAACTCAAATCAGAAAAAAAAAAAAGGTTCTGTACTTCCAAGCAGAGATGACTATACTTAACTTTGAAACCCCAGTGGGGTTAGAAGTAACTCCTCTGACAATCAGAATGAAACCAATGTTCTTAGAGTGGCGGCTACTCAGAAGATTCTAAGGACTGTGATAAAAGTAAGGGTGCTCCTGACTTTGCTGCAGGATCCGAGGTCAGAGACCAGTTGAATCTGAAGACAAACAAGTAGAAAAAAAATCTAACAATTTGGGTGAACACATTAAAATTTGGTCCTAAAATGACAAGACTTCTTAAAGCCTTATTTTTCCAAAGCCCCTATTCGTGCTCAGATTAAGTTGCCAAAACACCCTCTGAATTTAGTTGCATTAATATTCTATGAACACTAAACCTTTCCATGTCTTTGCTTAAGATTGTAGCTTGATATTAGGAACTGCATACACTTTCTAACTAGTTTTTCTTAAGTAAAGCAGTATAGCCTCCTTAATGAAATATTGCCATTTAATGCACTCAGTAATTTTACCAACCCATGTTTATTATATAACATTCTGTATATCATAATGTATAACTCAACTCTTTGGATCACACTTTGATTTTGTAGTGAAATTTAAAAAAAGTTTAGTAACTTTTGTTGAGATTATGGGCATAAATCCTATTTATGTGTTTCCTCTAATGAAATATTCGCCTTTAGTTGCAGGTGTAATGGAGTGGAGTTATTTGAAGCACTTGGTGTGATCAAAGGATGAGGACAGTGTTTTGACATAATATGAAGTGGAGATTAATTTGGACTACATTGTACCCGATTATAAACTAAATAAAACTGCCAGGGGAAAACTTTTTAAAAGGGTAAGTTCTGGCAAATGCAGTACATGATGAAGAAAGGTTCGGTATCTTATTGAACTCCATAGTGAGCAATGTGCCTCCTCGTATTAAAAAACCTTTCTGATAATGCAGAATTATGGGTGGTTTTTTTTTAAATTAAAGTATTCTCGCTTTTATGTTATTTTATTCAAGCTAATTAGTGCTTTCTTTCGTTTTCTAGCACAACTTGTAAAATTCACGTAACGCAGCATTTACAGTTTTTAAGCTTTTAAATATCCTTAAACCATAAAACTTCTTTAAATTACTCTCTTGCCAGATCACCAACATAGTAACTTGACTAATACTGACCCCTAGTCTTTCCCTCACCTACATGAACACATGCTTCCTATTACTGTTTTTCCTAAATATATTACTTTGGGTCTGTAAGGTTCTATAAACTCAGTGCTGAAACTAACAATGTTTTCTGTACATCATAAATACTGGCAAGAATGTAATTTCAAGCTTTTCAACAACTATAAAAATTTTAAATTGAAAACTGCAGAATTATGGAGTGCTTATACATTGATCTTTTGCGAATGCAGTTAAGCAGTATGTTTTGTATGTAACTTAATAAATCCTTAAAATTTTGTGTTGTGGTTGTTAATCCTTACCCAAGCATATTTTTAGAGAGTGGAAGAGGGGAGGGAGAGAGACGTATCTATTGGTTGCCTCCCACATGGCCCTCCGCTGGGGTCAGGGATCAAACCTGCAACCCAGGTCCGTGCCCCTGACCAGGAATCGAACCCATGACGCCTTGGTGGGTGGGTCCATGCTCTACCATTGAGCCACACCGGCCAGGGCAATCCTTTAACCATTTTTTTTTTTAAATAACAGGCTGGACAATGCAAGGGGCTGGTTTACAGTGCACCTGCTTCTTACATGACCAATAACGGGCATGCTCCATTGAATATCAGCTCCACTGAACATCAGCGGCATTAATTCCATAAAAATCTGAGAACTGGTCTACCAAAAAAAAAATCCCCCCTCCTTTTTTTAATTGAATTTATTGGGGTGACTGGTTAATAAAATCCTGTTATGGTTTTTGACCAGTTGGGCAACAAGCACATCCAGGAGACTCAGCCCTGAAGCACACCATCAACCTGTATCCTCTTGCCAATACTTCTGCTCTGAAACAGCACCTCTCTGAGAAGGAAAGCTCTGTTGCAACCAGATTTCAACACACGAGGGTGAGATCTGATTAAAATGGGATGAGGACTGTAGAAAGGGTTTCAATTGCACACGAGCGCTGGCTACCCCATGTTTAACTGCTACAACTGGGAACAAGTTTCTCCAAATTACCTGATGGTAAACTTAACCCAGGAGAAGATGAAGCTGAAGGACTAAAACGCTTAATGACAGAGATACTAGGTCGCCAAGATGGAATCCTGCAAGACTGGGCCACTGATGACTGCTTTGGTAACTGGTAGAGACCAAATTTTGAACGTCCTCAGTAGCCACATATTCCGGCACATATTATAAAGCCAAAGGAAATTAAGTAATTTTGGGTTCAACTTCAAGAGAAAACCTCGTTAGCAGTCCCTAAAAATTATAAGTGGGTAGATGGACCATTGTTTGAGTTGTATGAACAATGCACCAAGTTACGGGCCCATTATTTCTAGTCTCCTCAGCTTTTGAGCAGATTCAGTTTTATATACAAATGAATTCCTGCACAGTGGATCGGTAAAAGAAGCCATTTCTGTGAGCACAGTATAAAATAAACATGGTAGAAAAGTTTTCTTTCTTGTATCTTTTCCAACCCCTAAATTGCCACCTGCTTTCTTTTGTTTGAATAGTTGATATGAAGAACTAGTGGTATAAACAAATATGATAATGTTTAATTTGCTTTTGTTTCTACTTATACATTTTGTACATTAAAGAAAGACTTCTAAAAAGTAAAAATACACTTGATTTTTAAATTGTTGTTAATATAGAGAAATACAATTGATTTTTGCATATCAATGTTCCCAACTATAATGCAATAAAACTAGAAATAAATGTCAGAGACCAAAGAAAAAAATATCCCATAAATTTTAAAACAAAGCTGTCAATAACTCAATGGGCAATAGGAAAATCATGAAAATCACAATATATGTAGGACTAAATAATAAAAATCAATTCATATCAAAATCATGACAACCAGTTAATAGTTCAAGGAAAATTTATAGTTTTAAAGGCACATATTTATAAGAGTACAAATTAAATACTAATGAGTCAAACCTCCAACTTAAATTTTTTAAATGTTAGAATAAATGCAAATAAAGTAGAAGGAAAGAAATCTTACCAAATGAGCAGAAACACAAAGGGTCAATAAGAACTATTTGAGCCCGGCCCGGTGTGGCTGTCAACCCACGAACCAGGAAGTCAGGGTTCGATTCTCGTCAGGACACATGCCTGGGTTGCAGGCTCGATCCCCAATGGGGGGTGAGGGTAATGCTGAAGGCAGCTGATCAATGAGTCTCTCTAATCAATGATGTTTCTCTCTCTCCCTTCCTCTCTCTGAAATCAACAAAAAATGTATTTTTAAAAGAAACTATTTGAAAATCTTAGTAACATAGGCAAGTTACTGGCAGTGCTGAAAAAAAGAGGGACAAATTAATCAAATTAGATATTTTAAAGTCAAGAAACCTCTATCTTATACCAATATAATTGAAAAGTTACATTTTTCTGAAAAGTCAAGTTCTGGACTGGTAGCTCAGTTGGTTAGACATCACCATCCTGGTAAGGTAAGGATGCCAGTTCAACACCCAGTCCAGGCACGTGCAAGAATCAACCAATAAATGCATAAGTAAGTGAAACAACAAATTTCTTGTTTCTTTCTCAAATCAGTTTTTAAAAAAAAACAAAAAGACTTACCACCACGAAAAAAACTTAAATCAAATCAATTCACAGAAAAGACACCAGCAGTTTCACAGATGAATTCTAACTTTCAAGAACGGAATATTAAGTAAAACTTAATACTTATTTCCAAAAGAAAAAAATACTGCCAAACTCATTTTATGAAGTTAGCATAACCTTGTTTGTTATCAAAATACTACAAAGCCTACATGAAAAAGGAAAAGTACATAGCAATAATCCAGGAAATCCAAAGATAATTTAAAATAGAAAATCTACATCCTCCTTTCAAGATAGCAAACTGAAACAAATACAATATTGAATGTCAACTGTAATTAAAATTTTTTAATTTAAAGAAAATCTATGCAATCCATCAAACAAATATATCCAGCAAACACATTAGAAAAATCAACTTCTGTTCAATGAAAACTCTAAAATAAGCATAAGAGAATGTAATAACATCTACCCCATCTAAAAAAAATAAAACCACAATATCATGCTTAATGATAAAATATTAGAAGCACTCCATTCAAGTATCTAGACAAGAATGCCTGTTATCAATGTTTTTATTCAACACTGTGCTAGAGACACTAGTCAATGCAATTTTTTTAAGAGCCTTGGCCGGTGTGATTAAATGGTTAGAACATAGCGCGTGCACCCAAGAATTGTGGGTTCCATTCCCAGTCAAGGGCACATACCTGGGTTGCAGGTTCGATCCCCACCCAGGTCGGGATGCATGCCAGAGGCAACCAACCCATGTGTCTCTCTCACAATGTTTCTCTTTCTATTCTCTCTCTCTATACCTCTCCTTACCTTCCATTCTCTCTAAAAATCAATGGAAAAAAATATCCTTGGGTAAGGATTAACAACAACAACAAAAAGAAACAGGAGACAAAAATGAATGGAAAATAAAACCTCATTCACACACAACTACCTAGAAAATACAGAAGAATTATAAAATGTTATTGCTCCCACATTTCATTGATTCTAAAGATCCCACCAATTTTAAGTTGCATCCTTATTTTATATACAACTAAGAAAAAAACACTGCCAATTAAAGGAGTGCCATACTTTGTTATCTAGAATTTTCACGTTAGACTTAGAGAAAATTCTTTTAGACTTAGACATATTTTTGTATTTTGTACATATAAAAAAAATAGAAGCAAAAGAAATTGGTAGGGTACTCCTAAAACTTCACATCCAGCATCCTATTTACTTTTCTACTCAAAACTATTCAAACTTTCCTAATAATATTGCCGTCTGCCAAGAGTGTTAGTGAGGCAGCATTTCTTTAAATGCTCTATTATTATCTTTGGGATTTTCTTTCCAGTCAAGACACCCTTTGGTTGTATTGTTTGGCGTGAAATAACTACATAACAATGCACATACTCATTTAAGTGATGACAAAATGAAGAGTCTTGATCAAGTTTGTGCATGTGCAGGCAACAATAACTCTATCATGACTGCTACCAGGACAACACTGACTATAGGACACTGTCAATTCAAGATCTATTTTGATTTCAGGGATGTTAAAATGTAAGGGAGGAAATTGGATCTCGAAATCTATGAAATACAGTAATATGAGAGTTCAGCGGGGTTATATGTCAATACATATAAGTCCATAGTGTTCCCTTTATATCAGCTTAGATACTAAACAGAAATAACTAAAAACACCCTATTCATAACACAAATTACGCAGTATCTAGAAAAAAATCTGATGCAAGTTTAGCAAGACTTTATAAAAAACAAGAGCACACCCAGATTCAAATCCCAGCTCCACTACTTAGCATATTATCTATCTGTATCTATGTGCTTATTCTATAAATTTGATGCAAATACAATAAAAATCCAACAGTTTTTCATAGAAATTGACAAATTGACCCAAAAATAAACAAAGGAAGGAAAATAACTTTTACCTGAAGAAAAAGAACATATATTGATTTGATTATAAAGCAATCATTATTAAATCAGAGTAGTATAGTATGTTTAGTCAACAAATGAAACCAGGAGAAACTAGAAACAGATATGTGTATTGTGAGAATACGATAAACCTCAGGAGTTGTATTATAAATCAGTGGGGAGAAAGGCTAAACTATTTGGCAAATCCATATTAAAAAGATAAAATTAGCCCTGGCCAGTGTGGCTCAGTTGGTGGGAGCATCGTCCGTCCCGTACACCAAAAGGTACGATTCCCAGTCAGGGCACATACCCAGGTTATGGGTTCAATATGAAGTCACGGTGCATGTAGGCGGTAACTGATTGATGTATCTTTCTCCCCCTCCCTCTAAAACCTATAAAAATATAAATAAAAATAAAAAATAAATTAAAATTTTAAATTAGCCCTGGCCAGTGTGCTCAATGGTTAGAGGATTGGCCTGCACACCGAAGGGTCATGGGTTTGATTCCCAGTCAAGGACATGTACCTGGGTTGCAGGTTCGTTCCCTGGCCCAGTTGGGGTATGTGTAGGAGGCAACCAATCTATGTGTCTCTCTCACATCAATGTTCGTTCTCTCTCTCTCTCTCTCTCTCTCTCTCTCTCTCCTTCCTTTTCCTCCCTCCTTTCTACTACTCTCTCTAAAAATCAATTGAAAAAAATATCCTCAGGTGAGGATTAACAAAAAAAATAAAAAAATTAGATCACACAATAGAGAAAAGAAGTTCCAGATGAATTAATAACCTAAATATGAAAAAGCATAGCACTATTATAACCTTGGAGGTTAAAGGGAGGGGGGGTGGAACATAAGCCATAAATGGGGGGAAAAAAACTACCTTCTCATCAAGAAGTCTTATAAGCCACAACCTAGAAAATAGTATTTTCAGTGTGTATAATTACCAACTATTAGTATTCAGAATATAAAACTATCCATAAGCCAATGAGAAAAAGACAACCACCCAATTGAAAAATGGACCAAGACGGATAGGCACAAGCAAGTCATAGAAAACTCAAACTTAAATAAATATGTGGGGCAGGGGGGAGCTCAACCTCACTAGAAATTTAAGAAATGCAAAATGAAATCAGCTATGAGACAGTCCTAACACCCAACAGATTGGAAAACAATATGTAAATGCAGATTCTTGAATGTAGCAATTCTACTACTATAATCCCAAGAGAAGAACCCTGTACATATTAAGGATGTTCACCACAGCACTCTTTGGAATTATAGGAACTTGCAAACCGAATGTCCCTCCATAATACACTGAAATACAAATAAAATGAATGAACTAGATCAATAGTTTTCACATTTCTTGGTCTCAAGACCCCTTTCACAGCCTTAAAAATTGAGACCTCCAAAACGTTTTTGCTTATGTAGGTTCTATGTTTACATTAGAAATTAAATCTGAGGCATTTTAAAAATAATTTATAAATTGATAAAAAATAATAAACCCACTTTATGTCAACATAAGTAACACTTATTACTATTTTCAAAAAAGATAAAGACAGTGAAAAGAATAGCATTATTTTACAATTTTGCAAGCCTCTAAAAATCAAACTTACTAGAGGCCAGCTAGATCCCCTTAACTGGTTGTGTTCAATTTAAGACATCATGTGTCATAAAGCCTTTTTACAGCACCCATGCAGTGTACAGAAAAACGCAGCTGGAAGACTCTTAAGAGATCCCTGGGAACTTCTGGAACACATTTTGAGAATCACTAACCTAGATCCACATACAACATGGATAAAACTCAAAAACAATGCTAAGTGAAGAAAATGACAGTCTGATACTGTTTATGTGAAGTAAAAACACAAAGCAATACACAATTGTTTTTGGTACATACAAATTGGGACAGGGGTTACTTCTGGCAAAGAAAAGACAGGAATGGAATGAGGGGGCACTCTTTAACTGGATCTATGAGATTTTCTTTCTTTACACAAACAAAAAATGTTATGAAGCAAATACATAACTAAATATTAAGATCTGTTAAATCTAGGTGATACTTGCTTCTCTGAAATATTTGTAAATTGACACTTGTAATTCTGAAATATTTCATAATTTAAAGCGGACCCCCCTTTGAGTAAATATAGTTGTAAGATAACCTGGATTTTATAAAACATTGTTCAGAAAAGTAATTTCATAGGAATACACTGGCTAATATTAACCCCAAACAGTTAAGCAGTGAGGATGGGGTGGGGGTTACTTAATGTATGTGGTGTATCTTAGTATGTGTACCCCTTGGTCAAAGGACACATTAACTAGATGCTTGAATAGTTGAAAACTATTCAACTATATAAAACTCTCTGCACCCAACAATTAATTGTTTTTAGAGATAATGACCATGTGCCAAGTACTGCTCGGGGACAAGAAAAAAACTGTTTCTACATTGAGAGTTTAGAAAAATGACAAAAATATAAAGTTAAAATATAATAAACTAGCCCTGACCAGTGTGGCTCAGTTGGTTGGAGCGTCATCTCTTGCACAGAAGGGCCTTGGGTTCGATTCCCTGTCAGAGCACATACCTAGGGTGCAAGTTCAATCCCCATTTGTGGTGATTACAGGAGGCAACTGACTGATGCTTCTTTCTCACATCGATATTTCTTTCTCTCTACCCCGCTCCCTTCCTCGCTTTCTAAACTCAATTTTTTTAAAAAAACACCTCCTCGGGTGAAGATTAAATGCTAATAAATTAAAGATGTCCACGTTGCTGTATGAGACAGAGAAAAATGAGCCTGGGGGAAATAATGATGCCATTAGGAGAAAGAAAACCAGAAGTAGGTGTTGTTTCAGGGGCTCTGGGTTAAAAAAAGATTATTTTTCCATTATTGAGTACTGGACATCTATTTACTATGTGCCAGGTAAATCTTATGATTTCAGCCGTGCACCGGGGTGAAGATGGGCAGTAAGCAAGTGAAAATGATAGAAGAGAAACTGAGAGAGAAGGTGGGCATGGTGTGAAACACTGAAACCCGGGGGGACTGAGAAAAAAAAAAGGACAGAAGACTGACCTCGACGGGAATTTCATGATTTAAGACAGAGTTTCTGAAACCCAGAATACTTTTTTCTGTGACACACCCGGTGACACGCTGAGGAACGGTCACCCAATTTAGGAGTAAGTGGGATGAAAAGAAAAGTACCGGGTGAAAGGAAACGAGGCAGGTGAGGCTTGGGGCACCAGGAGAAACCTGGGAATGGGTGTAAGCGGAGGGAAAGGCACCAGTAGAGTCGGAAGGCCGTGATGCAATGGGCAGATTCAGGTTCACCAACAGGTCCGTCCCCCGGGACGGGCGGGGTGCACAGGCAGAGCAGCTGGGCCAGAAGGAGGCCAATTCTTCCTGCGGGGACAGAGCAGGAGGGAGGAAAGCCTCAGAGGCGCAAGAGCAAGCTCTGGAAGGAAGTGAGCGCAATCGCTCAGATTAGATGGCTATCTATCCTGATTTAAGCACGCGATTGGGTCAGCTCTGCTAATGCTGAGGGGGGGTTCGAGGGTGGGTTGGGGAATTTCAGAGTAAAAACTGGAATTGCCAGCACGTGCACACACATACTAAGCACAAAGTCTCATCTAATGTGGAAGGAGACGGTTTTAATGTACTGTGAGCCTGTTTTTTTTAAAAAGGGAAACTGGCACCCATCTGAAACATCGACGTCACTTAAAAAATTCACACCTCAGGTGTCACACCTCTGTGGTAGAGTAAGAAGGTTTTCCACCGGTCAGTTTTCCAGATCCAAGTCGACCCGTTCGCGCCAAAAGCATTTTATCAGCAACAGTTGGAGATAGAAATCTTTCTAAACTGTGCACTTATCTTCTTCGCTATACAACTTGACTTTAACCATCTTTATCTTGAACATCCACTCTGGCTGGAGTAAAACAGCTACTGCTGCTGTACGTGCAACCATTTTCTATGTCTTTCCCAGCTGCCAAGAGAGCAACTGGTTCTTCTAAGTGTACTTTTCCTCTGACCACCGCGACAACCCAGCCCCTTAGCAACCTGCTCCCAGCGGGCCCCCCAAACCGCGCTGTTTCTTAATCGCCCGTAGACCTTGCCCTTTATGACAACCACGAGAATCTCCGGTTCCCTCCCCGTCCTCTCATGGGGCACCAACACTTTGACCCGCCCCAGACTGGGAATGGGAAAACTACACGTTTCTAGTGATTATTTACGTTTTATAGCATACAATTCTGGGGCACATATTCCCCACAGGTGCATCTATAACAGTCAGAGGTTAATCACAACATGAGAAGGCTTCGCTTAACAAACAGCCTTGGTCACCCTCACAAGGGAGGGCAGGGATTGCAAAGGGCCATCTGAAGGCTGCTGCCTTTTTGGTAAACCCGCTCTTCTAACCTACTTCTCCACACCGAGAACGCTCACAAATTCATTGCTCATTTTAGGGAAGTAATCTACGGCGCTAGTCCTGTATTTTTCGCCTGGCAAATAACAAGTTAGGAACCTCTTCCTGTTTGTTTACTAGAGAAATTGTAATAGCGGAGCAAAAGGTTCTTTGAAAGGAGAAGTTAGGACAGAAAAAAAGGAGCAGCTAATAGACGGATCACTGAAAAGGTAGTAACATCGGCTTCACTTCTGACTATTCTTCATAATCATTCCGGTAGTGAAAACTCTGATGAACTTGCGACTTTCGTTATTTATCAACTTTGAAACTTTTCCTAGTCTTAATGGAACCACGAATCGCATAGAGAGCCCAGAAACTTGAGGGTTCCCAAGAGCTCCCCCATCGGGTTTATAAGCCTTAACAACTGGCAAGCAAGCCCTTCCACCACCAACCTTTTCGGGCCAGAATTCCCACCGCTCCCATCCCTACACTATCTACGCCGACCAAACTGTAAATACTTACTGTTTTCCGAAGAACATTCACCCTTGAAATGTCCTTTCCCCCACCTCCGCCACTGCCTACTAAAGTCCTACTCATCACTCAGGAACCTCAAAATGTCAGGAACACTTCCCCGATGTGCCACGAGGAAACCGTGCCTTCCCCCTGAAGCCTCAGTAATGAATTGTACCTTTCTCTCGCAGCACTCGAGTGCACTTCAACTTCGTCTCCTCTACCATTAAACAACGAACTTCTGGCAGCCACGCTGCATTGCCAGACCCGCTTTTGCAGTCGCTCTTAGCGCCCTGCACAATGCATCGCTAACCCCGGGCGCTCCGGTGTTCCTGGAGAGCCGCACAGTGCGCGATCAAAGGTGCTTTTAAAGGGTGGAATTACACCTCCGACTTTTTCAAATCAAAGACTCCGAAATACCACGATACGTGCACGGACAAAAAAAAATACCGCATCACATTATGGTGTCCTTCGGTGAGAAAATAAAACTTTCTGCCCTTAACCCTTATACTCCTTAAAAAAAAAAAAAAAGTAAATGCTACCGGACAGATCACTAACAGCTTAAAGGCACCTTTTTCAAGAAAGTAATTGCCACACACACACACAAAAAAAGTTATTTCTAAATCAACGAGCTCAAAAGACTCCTTTCAAATGCTATTCCTCCGTTTTGGTCCTGTGTAATTTTCACTTTTTCTCCGATTGGATAAGAGAGTGGTGAGAACTTCTTCTTAGCCAATTGGGTGGCTACTGCTTTATTTAGACACTGGAGAAGGCCATGGTTGTTGGAAGACCGCATCGAGGGCACTCTCACAGCCATGTATGACTCTGCGTGACTTACAATAAAATGTCTTGGGGTGCCACTTGCCGGAGTGAGCCCAGACGTGTGGGCTGCCATCCGCCCCGACCGCCCTTCGGCGTCTAAGAAAGCGAAGGAAAAGACGCGGGGCTGGGGACGCCGAGGGCGACGTCCCCAGCGTCAGCGCGGCGGTGATGGCCGCCTGCGCGGCTCAGTGAAAAGGCAGCGGAAGCAACAGCCCCTCGAGGGGCTGCGCGAGGCAGGGCAGGAAGGTGGCGCTGCCGCCGAGCACCAGGAGCCCATCATGGCGGCGAGGGCAATGGCCGCGGTGGGGAGCGAGCACACGCAGCCGCGCCTGGCCTCCAGGGCCCGTCACCGGAGCCGCCGCAGCCGCAGCCCGCCCTTCGCGGCCCCCACCCCGCCCCCCCTCCCGAGCTGTAGCGGAATTTTCTCTTCCGACACCGCCTTCAAGATGGCGGCTCCCCCTCCCGGCAACCCCTTCAATCGTCCCCTGCAGCAGGCGCCGAGCCGCCGCCATCTTGTCCCCCGTCCCTCCCCCCCCCCGTCGATATTTACATAGCGAAAATCGGCCCGGTCGGCCTGCGGCCTTCACCTCACGCCTGCAGCCTTCGCCTCCCGGCCAGGCCTCACCCTCGCGCGATGCCCCACGCCGGCCGCGGCGTCGACCCGCGCGGCCCCTCAACCGACTCCCAGGCCACTGGGCGACCCTCCCCCAACCCGCGGCCGTTCGCTGAGCGCGCGTCCGCCGCAGCTCGGGGCGGCCCGGCTCCTCCCCGGGCCTAACTGCGGCCTCCTCGGGGCCTGGTCGGCGCCGCACGCCACGCCGCCCGGCCTAGCGCGGAAGGGCGCCTTGAGGGCCGCCGACCAGGCCGGGACCAGGCCGCTGCGCGCGCGCTAGGCCCCGCGGCCGCGGCGGCGCCCGGAACTCACCGGACGGGCGTGCGGGCGGGCGGCGACGGTGGCGGGTACTGCAGGCCGGCCTTTCTCTGGAGCACTGGGCCGGGCTCCGGCTGGTGGGGCGGGCGGAGGGAGGGAGGAGGGGCCGAGCTCGGAGCTGACAAAAAGCGGCCCAGCTCCCCGGCACGGGCCCGCCGTCAGCACGTCACGTCACCGCCCGGGAGAGAGACCCAGGAAAATGCGGAAGGGTAGAGAGGCCCCCTCCTCCGCCCGGTGGGTCCCCCTGGAGCCCCGGGTCGGCGAAGCATACGCCCCGCGGCCGGGAAGCCTAGTGGCCTCGCTGCGACGGGGTCTCCGTGACAGCGCCCCCCTTCTTTCCACCTCCTCCGCGCTCCCGCCCGCCACCGCTACACACGCGCCGCCGCTGCCGCCGCCTCGGCTGTAAAGCCCGCGTGGGGCCCGACCCGGCCCGGCCGCCCCCCACCATCTCCTGTGGGCCGCGGCCGCCCCCCGGGCCCTCCCCGGAGGCATACTGCCTGTCCTCACCCGTCCTGGCCGAGGCGCCTGCTCGAGTTGTTTGCAGGCCCTCAGACCCCCGCCCGCAGTAAATGTGTTTTCATCCCCGTGGCTGGAGAAGATAAATTTAGCAACCCCCGCCGTCCCCTGCTTTCGCTTTAAAAAAAAAAAAAATCTTTGAAATAAAATGAAAATAGGCTTGCCAGTCTTAAGTGGGTATGTGGGAAAGAGGAGGGGTAGAAAGGTGATCCTAAAGCAACTACGAAACCATTTAATTTCATTTTTTAAAAATAAGCATTCAGCCCGAAAGCCTAACTGATTTTTTTCGTTTGCGGGAGTGGGGAAGAAAAATAAGGAAGTGGGTTGGTTACATTTGAAATGGGTTTCGCACATTGCCACGAACAGAGATTTTTAATGTATATTTTTCTCTCTCTCTCTATATATATATATATCGGTGTTTCAGAGTTTGGGAGCCTATGAAATGGAAGTCTTGTGTAATTGTTTCATAAGATCAATTTTTCACATTCTCCAATAAATACGGAAAGGGAGTAGAATTGGGTATGGGTGTTTTTTTTTACAAACTTCCTTAAACAGCCTCTTAAAGTTTAAAAAGAAAACGGACTAGAGAGAAGGGGTAATATGTATTTGATTAAACAAAGCATTTATCAACCCCCAAAATGCGTATTTTGCTTTTTCATTCGTTAAAATGTTTAAACTCTTTCCATACTAAACTTGGGACCCACATTATATTTAGAAGTTATACTTAAATGTTAAACTGTGGTTTTTAATCAGGATGTCTCATGTGCTTTATTTCTTCACTAAATGTTAGATAAAAACATTTTAAGCCGTACAGAACACAAAAGTTTTAACATAAATAGCATATGTTGTGAAATCGCATTTTAAATACAGAAGCCATATATTTTTAATTTCCTGTCATAACTTTTTAAAACTCCCAGAATGCAAGTCGTCCTTTCCCTCAGACATCTTACAAACCAAAGGTACAACAGGAAGCAATCTCTGAGAATGTGCTGGATGGTAATTTTCCTTTCAAGACTTCAGCTTTGATTTTTTTTCAAGTGGTTAAATTTATTTTAAAAATGATAAATGACAACATGTCTTCATCATTTGTAGAAAACTCCATCCGACTATGATATAGACTCTATTCACAGAAAGGTAAATATGAGTGAGAAAAGAGAAATATCTTGTATACTCGCACTAATATAATTTCCAAAAATTTTAATTACCAGCATTTAGGTACATTCCTTCCAAGTGCCTCTGTTTAATGCTATGGTATGTCAAGAATGGGGTCTCATCCATGCAACTGTAAGCAGCATGAACACAAAAACCTAATGGCAGCCTTCCTGTTAGTTCTTCCATAATTACCATCAAATACTTCTAAGCCCACCAGTATAAAGCACTTAAGAGCGTCAAGGAGCACAAATGAAAAAAAAAGGTTTCTTCAACTTAAAAGACCAGAAGTAGTTTAGGTATTGATACTTTTATAATAAAAGAGCCCTTTGCCATTACTTTTCATGCACAAAGACTTCGATGGGAAACAAGAAAAGGAAAGCTTATTTCTATTAATTACATTACATAAACTTATTGAAGTCCAACACAAATTAGCCCACAGATGATTATGCAGGTGAAATCTACTATACTTTTCTTTTTCAAAAAAGGGAAAGTGACTTCTACTTCAAGTCCGTTTATGGAAAGCTGTAAAGAACAGTGTATGATAAAAAGCATTTTACTAGAAATACCCTTAATATAAAATACTACTTATGATAAAGTAAAGGCACAAAGTAAGTGTGAACAGCAGAGATCAGAAATCATTCCTTGTTGCCCTGGCTGGAGAGCCCAGTTGTCCCAATATGCCAAGATTGCGGGTTCAATCTCCAGTCAGGGTACATGCAAGCGTCAACCAATGAATGAATAAACAAGTGGAACAACAAATGGATGTCTTTTTCTCCCAAATAAAAAAAAAATAGAAATCATTCGATGTTATAATAAGAGCAAAACATAGTTTATGAGAATATTTACAATAGGACTTGAGGACACCTAAGATCACTGAACGCATTTGGTAATTAATCACTGGGTGATTAACCTGACACCTTGCACTTAAAGGACCTACTACAGCCTACTAGCCCTGATACTTTTGTTCATTGTTTTAGTATTAAGGACCTATAGAATTCTGGGCACAGCGAATACAAAGACGTGGTGCTTGGAGAAGTCTGAATGAGGAGGTTACCTATGGCAGAATAAAAACATTCTTAAGTCCTTCCATTTTCTCAAATAAAATTTGACTCAGGGAGATTGAGAGCAGAACATTTCAAAGGTATATGCTGTGAATGCAAAATAGATGATTTACAAAGCAGTCAAGGGATTTTGGGTACGTGCTAAAATTTATTTGTTCCTTCAGAGCTGTTAATGTATATCAGATAGTTAAAAGCATCTACTCAAGGTTTTGACAATGTTTTAATAACTTAACTAAAAATTCCTGACATGTTTATAGGTCCTTGAGCCAGAAATAATACAAGGCCTTTCAATCATTTTTCCACAGAAAGATTAGTCAGAAAAGAAGCTCTTAGAAAGAGAAGGAGAAATACTGTTGATTTTTCACTTCACATCACTAACTGCTGGAAATCCAAATAGAAAACAGTAAGTTATTGGTTTATGAGAAAATATAGACCTCAAATAATGTTGTGGTAATTATTTTATGTCCCAAAGGTTAAAAAACACTTACTTTCCCCTAGGAAGGCTCTAGTTTTATTGAATTAAAGCACACCCTATAACAATTAACCATCTATCTGATATTTGATACTCAAGTCATCTTATATGTACTTATCTTAACATGAGCAAGTTGCATCAAGTTGGAATTCAGCAGGCTATAATTAATGCCAAGTAAGAATTTTTAATTTGAGTTTTTAAGCCACACAACCTCCCCAAGGGAAATAATTTTAAAATGAACAATGACTGACAATTACGTGATTTTCAAACAGGATTTTATACACGAGTCATTAGTTGAATAAGACATTGTTTAATTCCTGAATATAAGTGAGAAAATAATGAGCATGCTGGGTGTCCAGATTGCTGCCTCTCTGGACAATTTTCGACTAGAGGAACCACAGTTCTGAGAGACATGACTGATTCCTGGGCTGGAGTGGAAAAGTACAAGATGAACCAGGAATAACTCCTCAGAACAGAAAGCTTACTGGGTGTCAAAAGGTGTCAGGAACCAGTTTAAAGAGATGCCGGTGTGCGAAAGATTTAAAAATTTGAATATCAAAAGAATAATTGCTATGAATTGAAATGCAGCGAATAGGTGGATGAGTTTATAATGGCATTTTAAAAAATGATCAACTAGCCCTGGCTCGTGTGGCTCAGTGAGCGGGACATCCTCCAGTGCACTTAAAGGGTGCTTCTTTGACTCCCCATGAGGGCATATGCCCACGTTGCAGGCTCCGTCTCCATTAGGGGGTGTGCAGGAGGTAGCTGACTGATGTTTCGCTCTCATATCAATGTTTCTCTCTCCCTTGCCCTTCTTTTTTCTCTAAAAAATAAAAATATTTTTTAGAATGATCAACTAGTGGTGACGGTTGCACAGCTTTGTGAATACCTTGTGGTGTGTTTCTTTAATTTTTTATATACTTTTTATTGATTTTTTTTACAGAGAGGAATAGAGAATTAGAAACATCATTCAGCTGCCTCCTGCATGCGCCCCACTGGGGATGTGCCCGCAACCGAGGTACGTGCCCTTGACCGGAATCGAACCTGGGACCCTTCAGTCCGCAGGCTGACGCTCCATCCACTGAGCCGAACCGGTTTTGGCTTGTGGTGTGTTTTTTTAAATGATCACCTTTGGAGAATGCTACAGACCCAACTCATTGTTTTGAAAACTAGTGAAGGGAAAGATCAGGCACTTACACTGTATGAACTGTTCCTCAGGTTAAACACCTAGTTGGTGAAGGGCATTTTCTTTTCATAGAAGTATTTCAACGAATGCATGAAGACTTGCTAGAGTTAGATATCACCATTTTGCAACTCTAATGAATCAATGGACCTAGGCAACAGTCATCAGTGGCTGCTAAGCAGAGTGACAACCAGAAGTATGCCTCCTATGGAAGTACACAACACCACTGACACATTGTAATTAGCTAGTTATTAATAAGAGGAAAGGAGCAAAGGGGAAAGGCCAGGCATTAGAAGCATGTCATTTGGGCAGCTTTAGCAGGAAGCTGCAACTTTGCACTCCCCAGGGAACCACAAGCCAATTCCCTGCAAAACATGGGGGGAAGGGATCTAACAAAAGGAAAATAGATGCATGCCGAGTAAAGCTGGGGTGACGTCGAGCAGGTACTCGCCTGTCAATCACACCTGGGGACAGAGATGGTTGGCCAGAATGGGCTTGATGATTGCAAACATGCGAAAATTTGGGAATATAGCCGAAACCGGTTTGACTCAGTGGCTAGAGCGTCGGCCTGCGGACTGAAAGGTCCCATGTTCCATTCCGGTCAAGGGGTATGTATGTACCTTGGTTGCGGGCACATCCACAGCGGGGGATGTGCAGGAGGCGGCTGATGGATGTCTCTCTCTCGTCGATGTTTCTAACTCTCTGTGCCTCTCCTTTCCTCTCTGTAAAAAAATCAATAAAATATATTTTTTTTAAAAAGGAAAATTTGGGAATATATAATACCCTAAACAAAGGAGCTCTCTTTCCTGTTGCTCTCTTGTCATGGCGGGCTCTTTTTTTGCTGCTGTTTCCTTGCATTCACCCACCCATACGCCCCATGGCCATACGGACCCCACACGCCACGGACCGATGGACTGCAGCGGGAAACACAAGCTAAGCTAGCCTGATGCTGGCCTGGCCCCAGCTTCAACGTGGAAAGGAAACTCTGGACTCTGGCCCTGATTTTAGCTCTGCTGAAGCCCCTGCTACACGTCTATGGCTGGATTAAGGGAAATGGGACTCTGGAAACGGAGGGATGTAATTACACCGAAATAAAGCTTTCCACTATATCTCATCCTCCCCCGTGAGCCTCAAAAGAACTCCTTTTCTCTGGATAGCACAAGAATTCCAACCCCACTAGCAATCAGGAAAGAGGCCCTCTCCTATCCATTAGCACCACGAGCCAAAAAAGTCAAACCTGAACTTGATCGAGCCTCTAGCTCTGCCAAGTTACAGGAAATACAAGAGACATGGAACCATATCAATGAAACCACAGGGATGCAATCGACTAAATCAAGATGGTGGGAAACTCTGGGATCTGCTTTCTTCAACAAATAAATTAAGAGAGAAAAAATTGGAGAGGAAACCAATAGATAAGAAAAGACTTTAAAAGTCATATCAATCAATCGCCGGATATGAAACCGATTTCAATCTTGATTCAAGCAAGTGGAAAAAAAATATGAGACAATTGAAGAAATGTGAACACTGAGTGGATTGTTGTCAACAAGGACAAGATACATCTTGATATAAACAAATTATTGTTAATTTGATTTAGGTGTAATGATAGTGTGATTATATTTTTCAAAGAGTACTTTTGTTTTAGAGATACATTATCAAACTATCTACAGATTTTAAAAAAAGCTATCAGAGATAGCCTTGATAATATCGGTGAGGACAGAACAGGGGATTAGGGTGTAGTGGGTGGGGGATATAATTAAAATAAAACTAGCCATAAGCACACAATTGTTGAAGCTGGATGATGGACAAATGAGGGTTTGATGTATTATCCTCTTTGGGTGTATATTTTAATTTTTCTTTTTCTTTACATTTTATTGGATTAACGGGGTGACATTGGTTAATAAAAGTATATAGGTTTAGGTGCACAATTCTATAATACATCATCTATATATTATATTGTGTGTTGACCACCCTAAGTCAAGTCTCCTTCCATCACCATTTATCCCCCCATACCCTCTCCTAATTCCTCTCTCACACACACACACCCCGCTTTCCTTCTGGTTGTATATTTGAAAGTTTCCACCGCAAGTCTAAAAAACAAACAACAATACAAAGACAAAAATACGTCAAATATCAAAGAATCTTTGGAGTGGGGCAAGCATTACAGATATTAGGTGCTTCCTTTCTCTTTCCTATGGACCTTATAACCACTTACTTTCTAAATCAATAAAACTAGACCACTTATGATTAAGAAAACTGCAGTGGTTTTCAAACTTGCAAGAGCACATCTTACTAAAAATGCAGACTCCTGGCCTCAATTCCCAGGAATTCTGACTTTTAGTAGATCCGTGAGAAAGCTCAGGAATCTGCAATTTAACCAGCATTTCAGGTGAATACACAGAAAAGTGGGCACACACCAATGATACTGTAAGAAATATTAGTCCATCCTGATAAACGCCTCTTTGCTCATGTTTATAAGTTTCGCTTGCAGTAAAAGAAGCAAAATTGCTGGATATGGCACATTTTCAATATTACTCTCCAAAATGACTATACTAATATACATTCCCTCCAGCAGAAGAGAATTCCCAACTCCCCATTCCGGGGCCAATACTAGATGTGCTCATACTTTCTACTTTTTGCCAAGAACATAAGTATCTTACAGAATGACCTTTCAGTTAGCCACATTTGTTAAAGCAGCTCTTGAAAATTGTCCCACATTTTGAACAAAGCCTCCTTTTTAACGACATTTCATTATTGTAATTATTTTCGTTATTAGAATTCAAATGACTTTTCACCCCAAAATGGTTAAATAAATATGCTCAAAGGAGTAACAATTAAACATTACATTTTAAGGCAAAAATGTTCTCACCAGTAATCGGACATAATTCCTCGTCTGAGAATCTCATATGGAATAAATTTGAATTGTGCTCTGTGTTTACATGAACCACAAATGATTTTTTACTTGTTTTTGCATTCAGGCATCAAGCAAATAGAAACAACCCAAATTGAGAGCAAAACAGGAAGAAGCAGCTGGCAAAAATGTGGAAAGTTTCGTAATTCTCCAAAAGGTGAGGCAAGCCAAGGACACAGTAGTAATCTGACTGAGTAAAATTAAGGTTTGTATAAAGTGTGAATTGCGCATATGACTTCTAAGTGACCCAGCAATGGAACCCCCACTTTATGGTCATTATATTCAGGGAAAACTCACATGAAAATCAAGTGTCAAAATTACATGATCTGGTCTGGTCAGTTTGAGAAGGTTTTTGTGTGTGTTTTTTTTTTAAATATATTTTATTGATTTTTTTTACAGAGAGGAAAGGAGAGGGATAGAGAGTCAGAAACATTGATGAGAGAAACATCGATTCAGCTGCCTCCTGCACACTCCCCACTTGGGACGTGCCCGCAACCAAGATACATGCCCTTGACCAGAATCGAACCTGGGACCCTTGAGTCCGCAGGCCGAAGCTCTATCCATTGAGCCAAATCGGTTAGGGATGGGAAGGTTTTTGCTGAAAAAAAAAAGAAGAAGAAGAAGAAGATTTTGGGAGAAGACCCCCAAAAATGGATTATGCATAAAAGGTTCAAACTGATCCTGTGCTCTGGAGCAGAGCTTCTCAAACTTTAATGGGCACACAGGGCCCCTGGGGATGTGGTGAAAACACTCCTGATGCAGGATGGGGCCTGAGAGCCTGTATTTCCCACCAGCACTGCCAAGGGAACGGCTTTCTGGGACCCTGATCCTCACTGACGCTGCCTGAAGTCTGTTACTGAGAAAGCCTGTAGCAAACACCTGCCACTAGAAAGACAGTGGGACCAGGACAGGCAGAAACCCGTTCGGGGCTGGGCTTGGGCAGCCAGTGGCTGAGAGTCCTCCGCGGGCATGGTATGGCGCAGGAGCAACAGCTCTTGGCATTGATACTGCATCACCCACGTCCATGCCCCTAGGAACTCGGTGTTCAGATGTGGAGAAGAATGATGAGAGCATTGACACAGGGACAATGATCAACAAATTACAGGTGCGTGACGTCCCTGGCCAAGAAATACATGATGAAAGACGTTTTATTTTATTTTTTAATGTTCATTTATTGGTGAGAGGGAGGGAGGGAGAGAGGGAGAGAGAGAGAGAGAGAGAGATTTATTGTTCCATTTATTTATGCATTCATTGGTTGATCCTTGTGTGTGCCCTGACCAGGATCAAACCAGCAACCTTGGCATATTGGGCGATGCTCTAACCAGCTGAGATAGGCGGCCAGGGCATGAAAGATCTTTAAGGAAAAGGTTTTTCTGAGTTTAAGGGAGATCTCCATGTGTAGACTGAAGGAACTTACCCCATTTCAGGGAGGATTATCTAATCACACACACACGGCATACGTTTTAGCTACAAAAGAAAACAACCGGGGATCATCAAGACAGGAGAAAACATCGTTTGTTCTGCACACTGCTTGATGCTCTGCGTGACTTCTCTCCCCTAGACTCCATAGCATTCCAGAACAGGGTGGTGCTGGCCTCTAAGGTGACCAGATTCAGGCACTCAGACTATGTTGTCGGGATCCCTTTGCTCTCCAGCTGCCTCAAGCACTCTCATTCCTCCTGGGGGCCCGCAGGCTCCCTCCAGACGGGGCACCGGCCGCTCCTGGCTCACACTATCAGAGCTCAGTGACACCAGGAGAGAGAGATGGAGTCTCTGTCCTGGTTTCACCAGAGAAGGTCTCCAGTCGTCTTTTTGCCACGTGCTCGCCCTTGGATCCATCACAGTGGCCAAGAGGATGGAGTAAGAGAGCTGGCCAGGGGCTGCGGGTACTGTGATTCAAAATCCCACCAGCATGCAAAGGGCGGAATGAGAAAAAGAAGCGAATCAAAGAGAAGTTTGGCCAACAGATGCAAAGGGTACACAATGGGGAGGTCTAGGAGTTGCCTCACTGTACAGGTGATGGCGGTAAGGATTAGAGGTCAAGAAACTTGCCCAAGGTCATACACCCAGTCTAAACAGGAGGACAGAATACCAACCAAGGCAGTCCGACCAGCGCTCCTCACCACTATGCTCCAAGGCAACAAAGACGATTTGGTTTCAGACTTCTCTGCCATATCAGCTTTCAGAAGAAAATGGAGCAACCGCTAGACATTTTTAGAGAACAAGGTTGTATCCAAAGACACTCTGCCAAACTGTCTTTCACAATAATAGCTAACAAATACTGCACACACACCTACACACACACCGTATGGGCACCGCGGGGTGACACATCTGTTTTACAAGATGGGAAGCGGGCAGGGGTCATCCCCTGCTTCTTCTCTCGCTCCTCCTCCTGCTTTAGAACCTCCGCCCAGTGAGCAAGCTGAAGCGAGGGAGGGAGGGAGATCAGGTGGGACCTAGTGCCACGTTTCGTAGAATTGTCGCCCTCCTGGGGAGACTGGGCAGGGGAGGGAGCTCCAGTCCTCTCCCCTGCATCTGCCTGGATGAAGCTTCTGCAACACAAAGCTGAGGAGAGATGAGAGATTCTGCCCACTTGCCCTTCCTGGAGTGAAAGCATGGGGGCAGGAAGAAAAGGGAGCCCCATCTTCTGGGCTGGATTTTCCAAAAGAGCTTTCATCACCCTGAGTTGGGGAGTGGGAAGCAGTTCACGGCTCAAATGCTACAGACTCCCACTGTTCTGACTAAGGTTTAAGCAGAAGATTTTCTTGAATGAATGTTTCTATTTGCTGTATGTCCTTGGGACAAATGCCAGAGAGTGTAAATGGTTGGGTTTTTGAAAAATAATTTTCACCAGCTAAATGGTTCTTTTATGGGGTAGAGTGTTAGTAGAGACTTGTCATCTCAACAATTTCCGTAGTCACCTCCACATTTTGGAAATCGGCTGCCTCAATCAGGTGTTTTCTTTTGAAAGTGAAAAATATATTTGCGCCCTGACCGGTTTGGCTCAGTGGATAGAGCGTTGGCCTGTGGACTGAAGGGTCCCAGGTTCGATTCTGGTCAAGGGCATGTACCTTGGTTGTGGGCATATTCCCAGTAGGTGTACAGGAGGCAGCTGATCGATGTTTCTCTCTCATCGATGTTTCTAATTCTCTATCCCTCTCCCTTCTTCTCTGTTAAAAAATCAATAAAAGTATTAAAAAATATTTTTTTAAATCACCACGGATAAGACATGGAAACAACCAGTGTCCCTGCAATTGAGGACTGAATAAGTGAAATAAGTCAGTCAGAAAAAAGATAAGATTCTATAATTTCACTCATATGTGGGATATAAAACAGAAACTCATGGACACAAACATAAATAAATAAACCACAAAAATTTTAAGTCATAAAACAAATAAAAATGATAAGGAAACATTCAAAATAGCATAGAAAAATATGACATAAGTAAACAAATGTATTCATGATCATGATAAATATAAATGGAATCTACTCCCCCATTAAAGATTAAGATTCACAAATTGGATTAAGAATTCAATCTTGCTATTTTGGACATGGATGGACCTAAAGAGTATTATGTTAAGTGAAATAAGTTGGACAGAGAAAGACAAATCCCATATGCTTTCACTTATATCTGGAATCCAAAAAGAAACAAACGAACAAACAAAACAGAAACAAACTCATAGATACAGAGAACAAACTGATGGTTGCCAGAGGGGAGGAAAGGTGGGGGTTTGTGCAGAAAAATGGAAAGGAATTAAGAAGTACAAACTTCCAGTTATAAAATAAGTCATGGGAATGTAATATACAGAATAGGGAATGGACTCAATAACATTTAATAACTATGTACAAAGACAGATGATTACTAGACTTGCTGTGGTGATCACTCTGTAAGGTATATAAATGTTGGATCACTGTGTTCTACACCTGGAACTAATATAATATTGTATATCAACTATAATTAAAAATAAATTTTAAAAATAAAATTTGAATTCCATATTATTTAAATGAATCACAAAATGAAACAAAAATTAAGGTAAAGAAAAGGGAGAACATATAAAACAAATGCAAATAAAGAGAAATCAAAGATGGAAATATTTATATTAGTACAATCTGACATTAAAAGGTGACACTGTACCCTAACCGGTTTGGCTCAGTGGATAGAGTGTTGGCCTGCGGACTGAAGGGTCCCAGGTTCGATTCCGATCAAGAGCATGTACCTAGGTTGCAGGCTCGATCCCTGGGCCTGATTGGGACACCAGCAGGAGGCAACCAATCAATGTATCTCTCTACATCAATGTTTCTCCTTCTCTGTCTCTCCCCTCCCTTCCACTCCTTCTAAAAAATCCATGGAAAAATGTCCTCCAGTGAGGATTAGCAACGGCAAAAAAAGTGACACTGACATTTATACAGCCAAAAGATGAAGGAGAGAGAATCATTTAATAATATGACTAGAAAATCTGAAAACAAATATGCATACTAGACGATACCCCATTTCCGCCCCCCCCCAATGTCCATGCAACATTTACAAGAAAAGAATACATAGCTGCACTCACAGTGGCACTTAAACAGGGTTAAATTGCTGAAGAAGGCACCTAAAGGGACAAAGGTTTCAAATGCACAGGGAAAGGACACCCTATAGCAAGAGCCTGAAAATCAGAATAAACATCACAGCATGGGATTCGCAGCAGGGGTCTGGAGAGCCTCATGCAGGCTCCTTATCTCTTCCCTGCCCCAGGCCTGGAATCAGCCATTTCTTCAAGGAGTCCTGGTTCCATTTATCGGAGAATGGTGTTTAGAAACAAAGGTCTGGATGTGTTCTCATTGCTGCTGAGTGTCACTGCTTCTAGGCCATCTCAGCACTCAGAGCCAGGAAATACACCGAGTGGCCAGATTACTGTATTATGATTTCTGAACGCATAATAATCTGGCCACTCAGAGTAGGTAGGTTTGATTCCTGGTCAGGGCACATACCCGGGTTATGGGTTCGATCCCCAGTAGGGAGAGTGCAGGAGGCAGCCGATCAATGATTCTCTCTCATCATTGATGTTTCTCTCTCTCTCTTCCTCTCTGAAATCAATTTTCTTAAATTAAAAAAAAAGATATCCATGTCTTAATCCCTGTAATCGATGAATGTTACATCTTATGGCAAAAGGGACTTTGCAGATGTGATTAAGTTAAGGATCTCATGATGGAGATTATCCTGGATTATCCAGGTTGGTCTTAAATGCCATCACAAGGGTTCTTAAGAGAGAGCTGTAAGAAACTCAAAGGAGGTAGGAGGAGTCATGAGAATGGGAGCAAAGGTTGGAATGATATGAGGAAGGAGTCAGCTAAGGAATACCAAAAAAGCTAGAAATGTCAAAGAAACAAGTTTTCCCCTAAGGCCCCAGAAGAAACCAGCCCTACCACACCTCAACTTTAGCCTAGTGAGCCTGATTTAAGACTCCTGGCCTCCAGAACTGAAGAGAATACATTTGTGTTGCTGTAAGCCACCAAGTTTGTGGTAGTTTTTACAGCAGCGATATTCCTATCGCTATACACATCCCCTATGGCTTTGCCTCTTTCAGAATGTCACATGAGCGGAATCATACAATACTTTTGGGTCTTTGGAGTCTGGCTTATTTCATTTAACAAAATGCATTTAAGATTCATCCATGCTTATGTTATGTATATTTTACCGTCACAAGAGATTCATTCATGTTGAGTGAATCAATAGATATTTCCCTCACTGACTAGTGTTCCATTATATTCATCTACAGTTTATCATCCACCTGCTGAAGGACATCTGGTCGTTTCCAGCTTTTAATGAAGAAAGCTGCTATAAACATTTGCACATAAATTTTTGTGTGCACATAAATTTTCAATTAACTTAGCTACTAAAACTCACAGGTATTCATAGCTTTTAGGACATGGAAATGTAAATTTAAATACCATTACCCAGGAAACACATTATTAAATAGTACAAACAAAAAGAATCACCGGCCTTTTAAGGCCAAGGTTACGTTCGCAGAATAAGCCATAAGTTCTGATTTCCAGATGTCTTACAAGACCCAAAAGTATTATATGGTTAGACATAACATTTTCAAGGACATTTTAAGAAACAAGAAAAGCATTTTATTCTGTTTCTGGAATTTCTTTCTTTCTTTCTCTCTTTTTTTAAGAGAGAGGAAGAGATAGAGAAACATTGACCAGTTATCTTCCATATGTGCCCATATGTGCCCTGACCAGGGATCGAACCCGCCACCTTTTGGTCAAAAGAACAGTGCTCCAACCAACTGAGCCACACTGGCCAGTTGCTGGGATTTCTTACCCCAGCAGTTAGGAGGGCCTGTGGATTTCCAATTCAAATGCTGAAATTCCGTTATTTAGAACTGAGGGAAATAAAGACAGCTTTAAGAAGATTAAAACTTAATACGAGGACAGGTGACAGGGGATAGGGGAGGCTGGGGGAAGGTCAATAGGGAAAAAAGGGAGATATATGTACTACTATGTGTAATACTTTAAACAATAAAAAAAACAACTATAAAGAAAAAAACTTAATATGGGAAAGAAAGGAGCAAAATAGAGTTATAAACAATGAAAAATGACCATGTAGTGTTATCCATTTACAGTGTGAATAGAAAAAAAAACTGGCAATGAATATTTGAATTTCTGATTTATTATATTGGCAACACATTCACCCCTGGTCCTTAGTATTGTCTGCTATGAAACTTGTCAAATCATTTCATAAACTCAGTAAAACTTACCTTCTTTTTCCAACAGATGTGCAATGACACCTCTGCCAGTGGAGTTTTGCCTGAACAAAGAAAATAAGAAGGGAGAAACCAAGATGGCGGGATAGGTGAACACCTAGACTGCTGCCTCCCACAACAATTTCAAAACTACAACTAAAAGACAGAACATACATCATCCAGAAGTATAGGAAAGCTGGCTGAGTGGAAATTCTACAGCTAGAATGAGAGGGGCTCACAGAGACTCAAAGGAGCTGCAAAAAGCTGAGGTACAGAGACGCATGTGTGGAGAAGACAGGTGGTGGAGTGCCTGGCTGGCTTTGTCTAGTGGGAGGGAGGCGGAAGCTCCCAACTGCACTGAACCCCACTTCCGACCGCACTGAACCCCAGTTCTGGGCAAGACTCATCAGGGAAGTCTGGACTGTTGTGAAAAGGGAGGAGTGCAGGGAAACTTAGGAGAGCCACAAAAGACAGAGGTCTGGAGGTGCGCGCGAAAGTGCACACACAGAGGGCTGACTGCTGATTGTGCTGCTGGCTTTCTCCAGTGGGAAGAAGACAGAACCTCCCAACTGCACTGAAATCCAGGTCGGACTGCATTGAAACCCAGTTTTGGGTGAGACCCTGGGGACCCAGACTCATACGGATCCCCAGAGAGCATGAAAACTCAGGGGAGCCGGAAAAGCAGAGATCTGGAGGCGCACACACCTGCACACAGAGAGGGCTGCAGTGATTACCGAGAGACACTGAGACCCAGGGGCCGATGGGAAGGCAAGACTGTCTGCTCAGCCCTGAGTCTCCACCCCATCCAAGCCTAGCACAGAGGCTTTTGCAATCTTGCAAGTCTTAAGGTGGAGTCCAGCACAGAATTTCTCCTGGCAATGACACAGCTGATTCTCACAACCAATTGGCTTGAAGATCAATTCCCCCCAGTGATACCAACAGCAATCAAGACTTAACTACAACAAGACTGTACACACAGTCCACAAAGGGTGAACCAAGAGTGTCCACCTCAGCTAACTGGGGAGGCAAAGCTACGGGGCCATATAGGACACCTAGCACACAAAGCTACTCTACCAACTCAGGGAAGCAGTGAAAATGTGGAGACAAAGAAACAGATTACAAACAAAAGAAATGGAGGAAAACAAATGACTAGATATAGAGTTCGAAACTACGGTTATAAGGTTTTTCAAGAATTTCCTAGAAAAGGTAGATAAATTTAGAGAGACCCTTGAGGATATGAAAAAGGACCAACTAGAAATTAAACATACACTGACTGAAATAAAATTTTACAGTTATACAGAGACCTAACACCAGACTAGAGGAATGCAAGAATCAAGTCAAAGATTTGAAATACAAAGAAGCAGAAAAAAAAAAAGAATCCAAAAATGTGAAGATAGTATAAGGAGCCTTTGGGACAACTTCAAGTGTACCAACATCAGAATTATGGGGGTGCCAGAAGAAGAGAGAGAGCTTGCTGAAAACCTATTTGAAGAAATAATGACTGAAAATTCCCCCCACCTGGTGAAAGAAATAGACTTACAAGTCCAGGAAGCACACAGAACCCCAAACAAAAGGAATCCAAAGAGGACCACACCAAGACACATCATAATTAAAATGCCAAGAGCGAAAGACAAAGAGAGAATATTAAAAGCAGCAAGAGAAAAACAGTTAAATTACCTACAAGGGAGCACCCATACGACTGTCAGCTGATTTCTCAATAGAAACTATACAGGCCAGATGGGAGTGGCAAGAAATATTCAAAGTGATGAAGAGCAAGAACCTACAACCAAGATTATTCCACCCAGCAAAGCTATCATTCAGAATTGAAGGGCAGATAAAGAGCTTCATAGATACGAAAAAGCTAAAGGAGTTCATCAACACCAAACCAGTATTACATGAAATGCTGAAAGGTACTCTTTAAGAAGATGAAGGAAAAGGTAAAGATAAAAATTATGAACAAGTACATATCTATCAACAAGTGAATCTAAAAAGTAAGTGAATTGAAAATCTGATGTACAGAATAAACTGGTGAATATAATAGAATCAGGAGCATAGAAAGGGAGTGGACTGACCATTCTCAGGGGGAAAGGGATGAGGGGGGTGCAGGGAGAGACTGGACAA
>JAAGEH010000029.1:334113-381455 GCA_011751065.1 Lasiurus cinereus | reverse complement strand
AAGTCATTCAAACATAAAAATAACAAAAATTTTTCCATAAGGGCCAAAACTCCAGAGGAATAATTCCAAGTCACAACCCTCAATGCAAACTCAGATATGAGTCACATAATACCCAAACGGCTTGTAAAACCACCTACAAAGTGTATAACCAATGTTTGTTGGTATATGGGACTTTCTCTTACTCACAAGCTAACGAGTTAGCCTGTTTCCATTCCCTGGAAGCCAGCAGCACAGTAAGTCTGAGCATCATCAGCATATTTGCATGGGTTCCCCGCTTCCTCCAGTCCCACAGGTGGACACGCTATGTACCCAATGTGAGTTTGCACTGCAGCCAAGGAATCCTGGCCTTGGGGGGATTCACATCTTTTTTTAAATATGTTTTTATTGATTTTTGAGAGAGAGAGGGAGAGAGAAACATTGATGTGAGAGTGCAATATCAATCAGCTGCCTCCCGCACACCCCCTATCCTGGATTGAGCCTAAAACCCAAGCATGTACCCTGATGGAATAGAACCCCAAACCTTTTGGTGCATGGGACAACGCCTAACCGACTGAGCCACACTGGCCAGAGCTGAACTCACATCTTTTATGGCAAACGTGCTCTCTGTCCCAGAAGGAGATAGCATCTCATCTCTGCAGGCAACTCCCTGCAAATATGGCCTTGAGAGATGAAAGCGCAGGTAAAGGGGATCAGGGCCTCGCATTCTTGGCATACAAAACAAGAACATCAGGGACACTCTGGGCTCTGGCAGATTGTATCTCCCCACAATATTATGCCTCGAGAGAAAATAGGCCATCTCTCCTTGCACATGAAGTGAACAATGAGACGTAATGCTCAACGTTTTACCCCTAGGAATATTTCCCTCCACCACTGCCTTCAGGGGCTAGAATGCAGCCATCCATTTTTTACCCAGTGACAGCAAACTGCATATGCCAAGCCTGTGTGTTGCTGTTGTCCAACCATAGAGAACTTTCTGGAAGCCATAAATGTGAGTTAAGGAAGAAGTATAGCAGAGGGAGCAAGTACCATACCAGGGTTGTTGTTGGTTTTTTTTCCCAATATATATTCATCTTTATTTTCCCATTATCAATAGAAATATTAATGAGAAAGGGGTTTTTTAATGAAAATTCTATAGACAATTATTAATAGTATTGTCGTCTATGTATTTCCTTAAGTGGTGCTTCCCTTTCAATTAATATGTCTATCTTTTCATAGGGTTGGGGGTTTTTGTTTTGTTTTGTTTTTGAGAGAGAGGGAAAGAGAGAGATAGAAACACCGATGAGAAACAGTAACATGGATTGGCTGCCTCTTGCACACCCTCTGCTGGGGACAAGGGCTGGAGCTTGAAACCCAGGCATGGGCCCTGATCAGGAATCGAACCGGTGACCTCCTGGTCCCTGGGTAGATGTTCAACCACTGAGCCACACCGGCCGGGCTTCATAGAGTTTTAATAATATTAGCCTAATACAAGCAACATAAATCTCATAGAGATGGCACACACACACAAAAAAAGACAAATGTTTTAAGAGATCCAAACTTCAGCTTGCCACCATTAAGCCCACGGGACTTGAAAACACTTCTTCACACGCATTACTTGTGCTTTCTGACTAGCTGCGACCCCATCACCTGTACAACGTTGTCATTTCCTAATGGAATATAAAATTGTCACATCCAATTTTCTTTTTCCATGGGTCAGAAAACACCTAGTACCTGGTAGTCATTTCAAGTGGCATACACCCCTCTCCTTTTACGTTCCACATTGCCTGCCTTGGCTTTCTGAATGAATCCGCCCAGAAACTGGACGGCAAAAAAAAAAAACCACACACACACAAAGAAAAACCTGTAGATACAGTCCCTTCCCAAGGGAACAGAGCAGACAGAGAGGAGTGGAGTGGATCTGGAAGGGCAAATGGGAGATAGCCAGCACGGCCCATAAATGGCATTGATGTCATTGGTGTGATTTTCTAAACCATTAAACCATTCCTGGTCAAGTTCCAAACAAAACAACACACACTCCTTTCAGTTTGCATAGTGGTTCCGTTCCTGGAAAATTCCAGGATATTAAAACTGTGCATAAAAGACTGTGAGTTATGCTCGCTTCAGCAGCAATATACTAAAATTGGAATTATACAGAGAAGATAAGCGTGGCCCCAATGCTAGAATGACATGCAGCTTTGTGAGAGCATTCCATATATATATATATTTTTTTTAATTCAATTTCAGAAAAAAGAAGAAAGTACTTGGAGTTTAGATGCAAAATGAGATTGGGTTTAGGCTCAGACAATTACAAATAGGTTTTTCATATATATGACTTTCTAAGGGGACATCTGAAAATTACATAAGAGGGAGGAAAATCTGTCCTTGCAAGAATGTCACATGCATTGAAGAACATATGACATTCTTGGCTCCTTCCCTTTAACTGCCAGGAAACCCCTGCCAGGGGCGTCCTGTCAATCACGGTACCAACCCCACATGTGTGCAAAGCACACCCTTGGGGGGTGCTGCCCTCAGCGAGACCCACTCTTCTAAGGGAAACGTTCTTCCTTGCAGAATTCCAGTTCCATATTTCATCCTCTTAGTGTCCGGGCGCAACACCAAATGGAAGAAGTGACTTCCTTGTTCAAGCCACTACTCTAAAGTCTCTGGCCCAGTTACCACACATGGACTGCCATTTCTGGCGACACAGGCTTGTGAATTTGACTTTTCTCATTTAGTATCAATAAAAGCCGAGAAAATCACTGGATGCGAAGCTCCCGCTTCATCTGGAGCCCGAAAAAAGTTTTCAAAGAACCGTATTTCATGCCACTTGGTATTAACCAATAACATTTTTCTGCGTTTAACTTATACATTTTAAGTCATAAATACCCATTACATAAAATTACAATATAGAGACACAAAAGTGAAAAGTAAAAAGATCACATACTGTGGTACACAGAAAAATTGCCTCCCCTCAAAGATGTCCATGATTTAATCCCTTGAATCTTTTTCACGGCAAAAGGAACTCTGCAGATGTAACTAAGTTAAGGATCTTTTTTTTTTTTAATTGATTTGAGAGAGAGAGAGAGAGGGAGGGAGAGAGTGAGAGAGAGAAGGAGAGGAGAAGAAAGGAGTGGGGAGGAAGGGAGGGAGGGAGGGAGAGAGAGAGAGAGATCAATTTGTTGTTCCATTTATTTATGTATTCATTGGTTGATTCTTTTTTTAAAAATATATTTTATTGATTTTTTTACAGAGAGAAAGGGAGAGGGATAGAGAGAAACATAGATCAGATGCTTCCTGTACATGCCCTACTAGGGATGTGCCCGCAACCAAGGTACATGCCCTTGACCGGAATCAAACCCAGGACCCTTCAGTCCGAAGTCCAATGCTCTATCCACTGAACCAAACCGTTTAGGGCTCATTGGTTGATTCTTATATAAGACCTGACCAGGGATTGAACCCACAACCTAACGTATCAGCCCAATAGCCTAAGGAACTGCACTAGCCAGCCAGGCTTCGGATCTTGAGACAGATTATCCTTGTGGGCGCCAGGTAATCACAGGGTCTTTGTAAGAAAAAGCAAGATAGTCAGAAGGCAGAGAGGTGAGTGATAAGATGAGAGGAGCAGATATGGAGTGATGCGGGCAGAGCCAAGGCATGTTAGCCGCCTCTAGAGGCTGGAAAAGGCAAGGAATGGGTTCTGCCCTGGAGCCTCCGTGAAAGTCTGCGGGGTTTGAAAACCTTTCATCTCTCTCCATTTAGTCACTGGCATGCATCTTTGAAGTAGCGCTCCCCTTTTCCACTGGGGACATTGGGTTATGGAAATACAGATTCTTCTGGAAAGGCAGAAAAATGTTTCACTCTGTACGATTAATAGCCAAATTACATAGTAAGAGTTGAATAACAGCTGCCTCGAATGGTGACCAGTAAACATTTTCAGACTTTTGAACCTCAGTATTAAACCATGGATTTTCATAGAGTCCGCCTGTTTCAATTCATTGCCACCACGAGTCTTCATCATCCTCTAAATGCCCTGATGCTGGCCCATTGATCTCTGAGAACTACTGATTTCTAGCATAACAAAATATCCTGGCTTTCCCGTACTTTCCCTGTCCCAGCCCCGGAATAAGCTATTTCTCCAAAAGGCCCCGCTTCCTTTCACTGGGGAATGGTTTTCAGATACCACAACCTGAGCACTTGGGGGGCTCATTATTCGAACATGACAATGACTGGTGGCGAGACTTTCAGGCCATTTCAGTAGACAGAACTAGAAAATTCACAGATTGTGGCTGGCAGCCCCCATGATCCCTGCCTCCTGGTGTTCATGCCCCTCCTCGTGAAAGTGGGGAGCAGAAATAATACAAATAGGAGTGTTCATTTTATATAATTTAAAGATAAAATGAACATTCCTTACTAAATATGAAAAAAAGAAGTGGTTGGTTTAAATTAGGCACATCTTTGTTCAGCATAAATGGTTGTGGGGGACTTTGAATTTTGTTTGTAGTATGTATGATTGCCAGCCTTATGAGGAGACTATGCCCCTTGCTGCCTTTCAAAACGCTACCTGCCACGCTGAGAGTTGCCTGTGGAGAGGGCAGCTTCCACCTGACAGCCAGCAAGAAACTGGGACCCTCACCTCAGACCAGCACCTCACAAGAAATGAAAAGCTGCCAACAACCACGTGAGCATGGAAGCAGCCCCAACTGGAGCCTGAATGGGCACCTTCACTGAAGCTTTGTTAGTTCCTGAAGCAGAGCATCTAGCTAAGCCATGCCCGGACTCTTGACCCGCAGAAAAAGAGAGAGAATAAATGTCTTGTGTTAAGCCTCTAAGTTTGTGTTAATATTGTCAAGTAGCAGCAGATAACTAATGTACTATTTGATCATGGGTTTATGTGAATATTTTCTTTTCTTTCTTTTTTAAAAACCTATGTTATTGATTTTTTTACAGAGAGGAAGAAAGAGGGATAGAGAGTTAGAAACATCAATGAGACAGAAACATTGATCAGCTGCCTCCTGCACACCCCCCACTGGGGATGTACCCGCAACCAAAGTACATGCCCTTGACCAGAATCGAACCTGGGACCCTTGAATCCGCAGGCCGACGCTCTATCCACTGAGTCAAACCGGTTAAGGCTATGTGAATATTTTCAATTCAATTTTAATATTATAATGGTTTCTTTAATTTCTTGGATTTATTAATATATATTAATTTGTAATATATATTACAAGTAATATATCTCTGGCCCTATCCCCTGGGGACTGCATACCAAATTGTAAATAAAAGCTGAAAATAAGGGATCTCCTATCCTTTCTATTTTTTCATTCTTCCTCGTTTTGAAGGGGAACATTTATTCATTAATATTTTTTTTCCTATTGCCTTGCTCATTTAAGTAAACGAAGTCTATGAAATAACTTCAAAATAATTTTAGCCCTAGGATTCCTTTAAATTATTACTGCAATATTTCTTGTTAATGTAGTACTTCATGGTTTAAAGTGAATTTTGCATGTATAAGTTTCTCTAGTAAATTTTGGGACAACATTCAATTAATAGAAATTTGATTTCAGCAAAATTATAATACAAATTATTTGCTTCTCTCTAACAGTGTTTATTTCCCCAAACAAGGCACACTTATGCTTTTAAAATGTGTTGTTTTTTTAGAAAAACAGTTAAATACATAGTTTGAGTCTTTGTGTTTTTAATAAATATATGAAATAGAAATTCAAAGTCCAACATCTGGACAACCATTTATGATGAACAAAGATGTGCCTAATTTAAACCAATCATTTCCTTTTTTTAATATTTAGTAAGGAATATTTATTTTATCTTTAAATTATACAAGTACATTACTATTTGTATTATTTCTGCTCAAAAAACTAAGTATCTTCAAACATCCACTTGAAATGATGTTATTAATACTAATAAAAGAAAAATACTCAGATTCATTTTTAATACTTATTTATCACTTTCAAGTTTAACACACGATGTTATAGAACAAATAATTCAACCTGACAAATAACATTTCCCAAAAGTACTATTTTCAGTAACAGTTTTTCTCTATTGACTGAGACTTGACAATAAATATTGTAAAATATCTCACAACCACCCTGCACATGGGTCAATAAATATTACTGTAATATATTTCATAGAAAGTAGCAGGACATATTTTATAGAAGCTTAAGAAACGATGGTTAAGTTCTCCTGACCAAAAATATACCCACTAAAGAAGAGATTAAGTTATGTAAGTCAAAGAACTTCATATGTTCCTTAAAACTCTGTTCTGTCATGAAACTGTTTTTTTATGTATTATTAGTGCACTAAAGAGATTGAGGGAACATTGAGAAAAAGGTCTGGGTCTAGTATAGAATCTGGCATATCAACCCAATTAATGTTAAATAAATAAGTTGACAATTACTGGAAGGAAAGTAGGAAGGAGTGCAAAGGGTCTAATGAATGACCTTAAGTGGCTTTAAATTACTCTGAAATATATTTAAGGTAATAAAGAAATACAAAGCAATGAAGGACTGAAGGAAGTTAGCCAAAACCTTAGTGAAGGCTGATTTCCATGAATCAATGAAAGAAATAGGTTATAAACACAAAAATGAAGCTTATGTAGACTGTGGGTACAACCTCTACTTTAAAATTTTGGAATCCATGTCATTTTGTTTATAAGAGGATTAGCCTAACCTTTGATATTGTGAGAAACTGGAGATCTACACTCAGATTTCATAACTTATCCAGTCTTTGACCAAGCAGCAACTTCAGTCAAGAGAGACAGCAATTGTCACTGGAGTGCTATTGGGCTCAACAGGAAAAATACTGCCCTCTAGGGAGCAATATGGATGGATGGCTGTTGATACTTTTTTTTTTTTTTTGGACATGAAGTGAAACTACAAAACATTAATGATAAAGGGAATCTTAAAGGCCACAAGAGAAAAAAGGTATTATCACCAAGAAATGAAAATTAGATAACCAACAGACTTTGTATAAGTCACCAACTGCTGCCAGAAGACAGTGGAATGATATTTTCAAAGTGAAAAGGGGAAATTATTACCAACATAGCATTTTATACCTAGATAAATTACCATTATAAAGGCAAAATACAGACATTTATAGACATAAAAAGTAGTTTACCACTAATAGAAATACTGTGGATGTGTTGATTTATGGTGCCAGCCAAAATGGAATAAGCCCACTATAGTCTCTCTCTCTCCCACTTAGAACAACTATAATCTCTGCGGGGGTGGGGGGGGAGAGAAACACACAAAAGCAACTACCTGAGAATTCTGAAATGTCAGCAAAACCAGGGAAGTAAAAATTTGAAGAGGTGAGGGGTGAGTTACCCATATATTTAGCTACTTTCTCTCCCAACATTGATCAAAGAAATCTCTAGCAGAGCTTGCTTAGACAGTACAATGAGAATACCTCCAAGGTTCCCTATAATCTGGCCAGACAACTGAGAAAAGGTGCCCCTGAAAGTTGGAAGTGTGGAAGGAATCGCCAAAAGGAGATTGCTGGAGAAGGAGTTAATTCTGTACATGAACTAGCACAAATACCAGACTCAACTCTGAGCTGAGCATGCATGGGACGGACCCAAAATAACAAAGACTTTGAGAACTAAACTATTATGTAAAACACCCCTCAACTTAACTCCTGAGTAGAGCATATGCGGGATAAGACCAAAGTACCAGAGCAGAGGCTTTTGAACTGACATTGGGAGCACTGCACACAAAGCTTGTAGTCTGAACCTAACCAGGTTGATTGCCTGCTTTTAAAAAAAAAAACCTCATCCACCAGAGGACTTTAACAGGACCCAGATTCTTACCACATAAGATTCATAATATCCAGTACACAATCCAAATTATTTGACATAACAAAAAATCGATAAAAACGTGGCTAATTCCCAAGGAAAAAGACATTCAACAGATGCCAAATCCAAGATAACTCAGATGTTGAAATTAACAGACAGACTTTAAAGCTGTTATAATTATGCTCTATGAGGCAAACACACCCTTTAGATAAATGAAAATATAGTTCTCAGCAGAGTAAAAATAAACTATAAAAATTACCAAATGGAAATTTGAGAAGGTAAAAATATAATATATAAAATGAAAAATTCACTAGATGAGCTCAATAGAAGTAGATGTGTTAATATATATGTATCTACACTGAGTGGCCAGATTATTATGATCTCTGAAAACATAATAATCTGGCCACTCAGTGTATATCCTATATAATAAAAAGCCTAATGTGCAAATTGTCTCCTTGACCAGGATTTCAACAAGCAGGCAGGCCTGCCAACCACCCATGTTCTCTCCACCTGACCAGGTTGGCCGGACCACACCCATGCACAAATTCACGCACCGGGCCTGTAACACACACACACACACACACACACACACACACACACACACACACTGAGTGGCCAGATTATAATGCATTCAAATATCAATCTGGCCATTCAATATATATATCTCCCTTATTTTACATATAAAATGAAATATGACATATATTTATATAATATATATTATATATTTTTATAGAGAGAGAAAAGTGAAGATTATGTAGGTTGTGAGTACAACCCCCACTTTAAAATTTTGGAATCCATATCATTTTGTCTATAAAAGGGGATTAGTCCAGCCTTTGAGACCATGAGAAACCGGAGCTTTATAGGCCTGATTTCACAATCCACTCAAGTCTCTGGCCAAAAAGCAGCCTCAGGATATACAGCAATTGTCTCAAAAGTGCTATAGGTTCAACAGGGACAATACTGCCCTCTAAGGAGCATTCTAGAAGTTTGTGGGTATGGTTTTTGAAACTGCAAAATATCACTGAGAAAGAGGGAAGAAAATACACACACACAATTGTGGGGCTGGCAAATCCAAAATCTTCAGGGCAGGCCAGCAAGCTAGAGACCTAGGGAAAAACTGCAGTGTTAAGTCCAAAGGCAGAATTTTTCCTTCCTCGGGGGAAGTCAGTTTTTTCACTTAAGGTCTTCAACTGATTGGATAAGGCCCGCCCACATTATTGAGGATATTCTGCTTTACCATTGACTTAAATGTTAATCACAATTTAATAAAAAAAAAATACCTTCACAGATGATCCAAGATGGTGGCAGAGTAGGTAGAAGTCACACTCACTTCCTCCTACAACCAAATTGAAAGTACAACTAAAATAAAGGAAAATCAACCTAAGTAACCAACTGAAGACTAGCTGAACAAAAGTCTTATTAGCAAGGATTTACAGAAGAAGCCGTTTCGAGACTGGTAGGAAGAGTGGAGATGTGAAAAGGACTGGACCCGTACCCACGTGCAGTGGCTGAGAATCCAGAGGGATATCTCAGTTGCAGAGACTCCCTCTGCCAGGAGCATGGAGTCTCAACCCCAGCAGGGGTCCCAGCCCAGAACATTAGAGCCAGGAAGAGGAGCCCACGTAACATCTGGCTGTGAAAATCAGTGGGGGAATTCTGTCCACCAGGCAGATGAGAGTTTGCTAGAAACCCAGGCACCCTCTTAAAGAATCAGAGCATAAAATCTCACTCCCAGCAACTCACCGTAGACTTCAGAGGAGGGAAGGAGGCTCAAAGAAGACTGGGTTGTGTGGCTTCGAGGAGAAAGCAGAAGGAACAGCCGTCAAGGGCCCTCTGCGGAGTCCCTCTCTCACGTTCTCACAGATGAAATCTTGGGAGCACCCATTCCATGTAGTTACAGCCCATCTTACTGACTCCCAGTTGCCCCACCCTGCTGAGCTCAAGCCCTGAAGAGGAGGCAGATGCCTGCGCCTATGGTGTAGGATTTCTTGAAGGCCTCTTGAGGGTGAACTCGGGGGGTGCCAGAGACTGATTTATATGATTCTAAGGAGAAGACCACACCTCCTACCACGCACCTGACTGGAGCTTATCCCCCAGAAGAAATCCACTAGCCCCACCCTCTCAACTCCCAGTGGCCCCTCCCTGCCTACCTGGTGTCCTGCAGAATTGTTATCTGGCTCTGGCCAGCCTGGGCTTGCAGTGCAGAGTTTCTAGAAAAGCTCTGGGCAGAATCAGAAAGAGACTGAATTCTGTGCCTCTAGGGCAGGTGCCAATTTTCCCTCACATGCCTGACCAGCACCACCATTCCTGTGCATAGCCCTCCCTTCGCCCGGCCAAGTCTTGGTCTCTTTGGGTCTGATGAACTCTGCTGACCTCACCCTGATAACTCCATGAGACTCTGCCCCACTACACAGGTCTGCAGGCACCCGGATGGTGGCGGCTGACCTTGGTGTACTCTGGGACTTTTGCTGAGTGAATTCAGTCCCAGCCACTGGTGCTGAGTTTGAATCTGTATCATTCTGGTGAAGAACACCTGCCCCTATCTGGTGACTCGTTGAGAACCTACCTCATGCAACTCTCATATCACCAGAGGCTATTTCGCTGAGACTGACAGGAAGCCACAGGCGGAGGTGGATTGGGGAGTGCTTTGGTCTATTTGCTGGCCTGCTCTCAGGCTTGGTGCTGGTGGAAACTGGCCTGGGTATGCAGCGTGGCTCCTCTCCTCGCTCTCAGGCCCAGCAGAGGTAGCACAAACTGTGGGTTCCTTTGTAGCTCCAAACAGGTAGCCTAGAGCCAGTCACAGGCAGTGCCTACTATTGACCTGCTGCAACAAAGTCCCTCCCAAGAGGCCCTAGAACCAACACACCTGGTGGCAGGTTTCAGACCACAGCAGATCACCACCCAATTAGTTCCTCAAGAAGCGTACCCAAAGGGAAATCCCAGCAGGCACAAACCCTGTTGGGGCAAATTCTGCTTTGTGGGGTCAGCCTCCACATAGCAGTTCATACACTGTGGTTGGGGTCAATCCACATCTTCACCCAGCCTAAGAATCAACCCCACCTACTGATGGACAACAATCAAGACTCAACTACAGCCCAAACCGGTCTGGCTCAGTGGATAGAGTGTCGGCCTGCGGACTGAAAGGTCCCAGGTTCTATTCCGGTCAAGGGCATGTACCTTGGTTGTGGGCACATCCCCAGTAGAGGGCGTGCAAGAGGCAGCTGATCAATGTCTCTCTCTCATCGATGTTTCTGACTTTCTATCCCTCTCCCTTCCTCTCTGTAAAAAATCAATAAATATATATATTAAAAAAAAAAGACTCAACTACAATAAGAAGGCTCACATAAGCCACACAAGGGACATTCCTGGAGCACCTAGCTCAGGTGATCAGGGAGACTGTGTCATTGAGCCCCACAATATACCTACTACATAAGGTCTCCATACCCAGCAAGAAGACAAAGCAGATCTATCTAATGCACAGAAACAAATAAAGAAGCAGCCAAAATGAGGGGACAAAGAAACATGCCCCAAATGAAAGAACAGGAAATAGCCTCAGAAAAAGAACTAAATGAAATGGAGGCAAGCAATCTACCAGATATAGAGTTCAAAACAGTGGTTATAAGGATGTACAACCTTGTTTTCCCCAAAATAAGATAGTGTCTTATATTAATTTTGCTCCCAAAAGATGTGCAAGGTCTTATTTTCAGGGGATGTCTTATTTTTCCATGAAGAAGAATACAGTACACATTTATTGTTGAACAGAAGGGAAAAAAAGGAAATTGATTACCTGTATACAGTACGGTAGTCATTGTTATCACAAACCAGCTCACTGATTGGCCACAGCGCAGCCAGAGCTGTTCAGGCAGTGCAAGGTCTCTTTAAATCAGGAGTTAGATGCCTGATGGTAGCTTCAGGGGCCTTCTATTCTGGGGAAGCCTTATGTTTGGGGCAGGCCTTATTATCGGGAGGTCTTATTTTCGGGGGGGATGCCTTATATTACATTGAGAGGCAAAACTGGAAGTAGGTCTTATTTTCGGGGGATGCCTTACTTTCGGGGAAACGGAAGGAACTTTGTGAAAACTTCAACAAAGAGATAGTAAGCATAAAACAAAGGTCATAGAAAATAAAAAAGAATCAGTCGAAATTTAAGAATACAATATCTGAAATAAAGAACACACTAGAAGGATTCAACAGCAGATTAGATGAAGGAGAGGATTGAGTCAGCAACTTAGAAGACAATGTAGCTAAAAACACCCAATCAGAGAGGGGGGAAAAAAAATTAAAAAATTATGTGAGAGATTGCTCTAGCCGGTTTGGCTCAGTGGATAGAGTGTTGGCCTGTGGACTCAAGGGTCCCAGGTTTGATTCTGGTCAAGGGCATGTACCTTGGTTTCAGGCTCACACCCAGTGGGGAGTGTGCTGGACGTAGCTGATTGATGTTTCTCTCTCATTGATGTTTCTAACTCTCTATCCTTCTCCCTTCTTTTTTGTAAAAAATCAATAAAATATATACATTTTTAAAATTATGTGAGAGAGACACATCGATTGGTTGCCTCCTGCACTCTCTAAAAACCAATGGAAAAGTATCCTTGGGTGATGTTTCTATCTCTCTCTCTCCCTTCCCTTCTGAAATCAATAAAAATGTATTTTTTAAAAAAAAGAATAAACTCTGGCCCAGGTTGGTTTGGCTCAGTGGATAGAGTGTTGGACTGCGGACTGAAAGGTCCCAGGTTCGATTCCGGTCAAGGGCATGTACCTTGGTTACGCGCACATCCCCAGTAGGGGACGTGCAGGAGGCGGCTGATCAATGTCTCTCTCTCATCGATGTTTCTAACCTTCTATCCCTCTCTCTTCCTCTCTGTAAAAAATCAATAAAATATATTTTTTTAAAAAAAGAATAAACTCTGGTGCTTGCTTTGGCAGCACATACACTAAAATTGGAATGATACAGAGAAGATTAGCATGGTCCCTGTGTAAGGATGACATACAAATTCATAAAGATGTCCATATTTTAAAATAAGTAAATAAATAAATAAATAAATAAATAAGAAATAATTTATTGAAGAGGTGACTGTTCACACACACACATGCACGCACACATAGAATAAATTTTGTTTCACATACAACTGTAAACCTACTTTTGCCCACCCCTGTATTTAGCAATTAAAATTCAGCAACATATTAAAAGAATTATATGGCTTCTAGTATTCAGAATATATCAAACACATCTACAACTCAACAACAAAAGGACAGGCAACCACTTAACAAATGAGCAAAGGACTTGAATAGACATTTCTCCAAAGAAGATATACACATGGCTAACAAGCATATGAAAAGCTGCTCAACATCACTACTTATTAGGGAAACGAAAAGAAAAATCACAATGAGATACCACTTCACACCCACTAGGATGGCCATAATAACACCAACAACAAACATAAAATAAAAAAGCATTGATGAAGATGTGAAGAAACTGGAACCCTCATACATTCCTGGTAGGAATGCAAAATGGTGTGGCCACTTTAGGAAAAAGTTTGGCTGCTCCTCAAAAAGCTAAAACATTGAATTACTATGTGACCCAGTAATTCCACTTCTAGGTATATACTCAAAAGAATTGAAAACAGGTGTTCAAACAAAAACTTACACGTGAATGTTCATAGCACCACTGCTCACAATAGCCAAAAGATGGCAACAACCCAAATGCTCATCAACCGATGAACAGATAAACAAAATATGCCATATTATTCAGTCATAGAAAAGAATGAAGTACTGACACATGCTATGACATGGATGAACCGCAGAAACATTGTACTACGTGAAATAAACCAGACACAAAAGGCCACACACTGTATAATTCCATTTACATGAAATATGCAGAGTTGGCAAATCCATAGAAACAAAAAGCAGATTAGTGGTTGCCAGGGGTGGGAGAATGGGAATGAGGAGTGATTGCTTAATGAGTATGAGGTTTCCTTTTGGAGTGATGAAAATATTCTGGAATTAGATAGTGGTGATGATTGCACAACATCATGAATGTACTTAGTGACAATTGTACACTTTTAAATGGCTAAAATAGTAAGTTGTATGCTGTGTGTATTTTTATTACAGTAAAAAAAAATTTCTAAAGAGTCATACACCATGGCCAAAAAAGGTTTATTCACTGGCTGCAAATCTAGTTCAATATTTAAAATCCCTTCAACAAGCTAAAAAAGAAAAAAAATCACATAATCATATCAATTGATGCAGAAAAGCACTTGACAAAATTCAACACTGAGTCCCAATAAAAATTCTCAGAAAACTAAGGATAGAAGGTGACTTCAACTTGATAAATAAAACCTACAACAAAACTTACAGCTTACATTATACTTATTGGTGAAAAACTGACTGTTTTCCCCCTAAGAACAGGAACAAAGCAAGGATGTCTGCTCTCATCATCTTATTCAACACTAGTGACCCGGTGCATGAAATTCATGCACATTAAAAGAGAATTAGAGAAAATATTTTAATATTGCTATGTGCCCTTTCTCTATAATAGAAGTGTCAGAGATAGAAGAAACTTAGTAAAATGTATATGAAAACCTTCCTCCTGTCAGCATGGGAACCAGAGTCAAGTCCCTGCCCACCCACGTGTGCCTCGAAATCATGCAAGACCCAGTGCCAGTGGCCCCACCCCCATTGGGCTAGATCCAGACCTGGCTGGCCTCACCCCCATCAAACCCCACTGGGTGGGGGGTGTGGCCTGAGATCCCCTGTCAAGCCCCATCAGGCAGGGGTGCAGCCTCAGGTCCCCTGCCCCAGCCCAGCACCACACAGCCTCAGGTCCCTGCTGATTGTTAAATCTTGTTATGAGAACTCAGCCTCCACTGTGGGTACAGCTATCTTGTTACGACGTGGTCAATTTGCATATTCCCTTTTATTACACAGGATAGTACTGAAAGTCCTAGCCAGTGCAACATAACAAAGAAATAAACTGAAATAAAATACTAGTAAAAGGAATTTTGATTGAAAAGAAAGAAATAAGGTGGTCCGTATTTGCAGATAACATGAATGTTTATGTGAAAACTAGAGGTCCATGCACGATAGGGTCCCTAGACCTGGCTGGCAATCAGGGCCAATCTGTAGGGCAACCAGCAGGGTGATTGAGGGTGGGGAGGCCTTGCTGGCACCCGTCTTGGCTGGACTGGGGCCTGCAGGCTGGGGGCAACTCCTACATTGAGCGTCTACCCCCTGATGGTCAGTGCGCATCATAGTGACCGGTTGTTCCACTGGTTGGTCGTTCCACCATTCGGTCAATTTGCGTATTAGGCTTTTATTATATCGGATGCCCCACCGGAGTGGCTCAGTGGTTGAGCGTGGATCTATGAACCAGAAGGTTATGGTTTGATTCCCAGTCAGGGCACATGCCTGGGTTGTAGGCTTGATCCCCAGTATGGGGCATGCAGGAGGCAGCTGATCAATGATTGTCTCTCATCATTGATGTTTCTATCTCTCTCTCCCTTTTCTTTCCTCTCTGGAATCAATAAAAAATATATTTTTAAAATCTATAAAATAACTCTTAGAATGAATAATTTTGACAACATCACAAGATACAATATAAGTATATAAAATAACTGTATTTCTATATATTAGCAATGAACACGTGGACACCAAAATTTAAAATACAATACCATTTACAATCAGTAAAAAATAAAATAAAATACTTAGGTATAAATCTAACAAAGCATGTATAAGACTTGTATCCTTAAAAGCTACAAAACACTGATGCAAGAAATACAAGAAGGTCTAAATAAATGGAGAGACTTTCTGTGTTCATGGATTAGGAGTGTCAACATAGAAAAGATTTTAGTTCTCCCCAAATTCCTATACTAGTTTAATGCAATTCCTATCCAAATCTCAGATATATATATATTGTTAATCCTCACCTAAGGATATTTTTCCATTGATTTTTAAAGAGTGGAAGGGAGGAGGAGGAGGAGGAGGAGAGACACATCGATTGGCTGCCTCCCATACGGGCCTGACCAGGGCTGAGGAATGAGTCTGTAAACAAGGTATGTGCCCTTGTCTGGAATCGAACCCAGGACCCTTCAGTCTGTGGGCCAATGCTCCATCCACTGAGCCAAACCCACTAGGGCTCAACAATATTTTTATAGTTGTAGACAAGCTTATCCTAATATTTACATAGGAAGGAAAAGGAACTAGAAAAGCTAAATTAATTATGAAAAATGAAGAATAAAATAGAAAAAATTCGTCTACCTGATTTCATGATTGATTATATAGCTACAGTAACCCATTTGTAGATGTATAGACATAGTGAACAGTCTAGAAAATCCAGAAAGAGACCCACACAAAGATACCCAATTGATTTTTGACATGGATGCAAAAAATAATTCAATGGAGGAAGGAGAGTATTTTCATCAAATGGTGCTGGATCAGTTGAACAGCCATAAGGCAAAATAAATACATAAGTAAACCTAAACCTGAACCTCACATCTGATACACAAATGAACTCAAAATGGATTGTGGATTTAAATGTAAAACACAAAATTATAAAACATTTAGGGAAAAAAACATAGGATAAAATCTTCAGGACCTAGGGCCAGGCAAAGTGATCTTTTTCTTTTTCTTTTTTCTTTTGATTTTTTATTGATTTCAGAGAGGAATGGAGAGGGAGAGAAAAATAGAAACATCAATGATGAGAGAGAATCACTGATCGGCTGCCTCCTGCACGCCCCCTACTGGGGATTTAGCCTGCAATCCGAGCATGTGCCCTTGAAGGAAATTGAACCCAGTATCTTGCAGTCCGCAGGCTACCCCCTGAGCCAAACCAGCTAGGGCCAGGCAAAGTGTTCTTAAACTTAACCTCAAAAGCACCATAAAAGGAAAAATGGGTAAAATTTTGCTCTGTGACATACCTTATTTAGAGGATGAAAAGCCAAGTTACAAACTGGGAGAAAATATTTGCAAACCACATATCTGACAACGGATTAATAGCTCAAAACTCAACTGTAGAAAAGCAAATAATCCAATTGCAAAATGAGGAAAATACATGAACAGACATTTCACCAAAAAGGATATACAGATGGCAAAAAGCCCATGAACGCCATTAGCCATTAGAAATGCAAATTAAAACCGCAATGAGATATTATAGCTTTGTAAAATGTTACCACTGGGGGATATTCTGTAAAGGGTACATGGGATATCTCTGTATGATTTCTTAAAATAGCACGTCAATTCATAATTATCTCATAATAAAAAAATTACTTTTTAAAATAAGATGGAACCCAGAGAAAATGGTGCTTAGAGGGACATTTATAGCTTTAAATATTTATATCACACACAAAAAATCAAATCAATACCTGTGCTTCTATTTTAGGAAACTAGAAAAAAGAAGAGCAAACTACACCCAAAGCAAGATAAGACATAATAAAGATTAGAACTGAAATCAATAAAACAGAAAAACAATAGAGAAAATTTAAAAAACTAAAAGTTGGTTCTTTGAAAAGACTGGCCAAAAAAAAAAAAAGAGGGGTGGGGGCGGGGGAGAGAGAGAGAGAAAAGACGCAAATCACCAAAATCAGGAATGAAAGAGGATAAGACACTACCCACACTGCAGAAATTAAAAGGATTAAAAAGGGTTCGTATGAATAAGTTTATGCCCACACATTAGACATCTTAGATGAAATGGACAAATTCCTGAAAAGACACAAATTATCAAAATTAACCCAATAAGCAATGGGAAATCTGACCACACCTACAGCAAGACATCACATCACTAATTTGAAAGCTTCTCTGAAAGAATAGTTCAAATCTAGGTGGCTCCCCTGGCAAACCGGTGAATTCTATCAAATATTTAAAGAAGAAACATTACCAAATCCTTCACAAACTCTCAGAAAACGGAGGAAGACCAAATACTGCCCAATTCATCCCGGGAGGCTAGCTTTACCCCTTGCCAATACCGAACAAAGCCATCACAAGAAAACTAAAAATCAATATCCCTCATTAACATACATGTAAGAATGTTTAATAAACTGTCAGCCAACCGAATTAAGCAACATATAAAAAGAATCATAACACCGTGACCAAATGGGATCTGGGCTGGGCATGCAAATACTGAGGGAAACACACAGGCCTGATGTTTGTTAGCTACAAGGAAAAAGAAGGCCTTGCTTCCATCACAGATCCTTGAGGTTTCTCTGTGTCTAGTGGCTGACACTGACCCTCCTCCCCTCCAAGGCCCCGGGGCCTCCTGTTCTAGCTCTTGGCAGGGATTAGGGGGGCGGATCCAGAGGGGCTCAGGGACAGGATAGCAGCAAGAGGCAGGGCCTTCCCGACAGCTGGAGTGGGTTGTACATTCAAGTGTGAAGTAAACCCTTTTGGTGACACATATATGGAGCGGTACAGGCCCGGCCCCACCCTGTTCTGAAGTCCTAGCAGGCCACCCCTCACCACTGCGCCTCTGAGTTGGGGGAGGGCGGGCTGCTGGCTCCGCCAGGCCGGCCTGGTTTCTCAGAGGGTCTGTGGATTGACACTGGTTCTTTTCATAAAAAAAAAAAAATAGAATTTAAAAAGCAGCATGTCATGCCCATTGTGACCAAGGCGTAGGGAGGCCCCGTCTGGTTAGGACTGCCTTCCCACTGGAGACAGGCGAGGGGGCCCGGCCCTGGGAAACTGGGCAGGGCCACAGTTGCTCCCTGCAACCCCCCCCACACACAGGGCCTGCAGCTGTCAGGCCTGGGCATGTCCGTTTCGTTAGATTTCAAGCCCAGGTCAGGGTAGAGAGCGCAGGAGGGGCAACAGGGATCCCATGGTACGATCTTGTGTAAAATATGGCGATGGCCCACGCTCAGGGCCAAGATAGGAGTGGGCAGTGAGGGTAGCCGCAGCATCGTTGTGTAAAAAGTGTCCAAGTTCACTCTAGCTGGTTTGGCTCAGTGGTTAAAGTGTCGGCCTGTGGACTGAAGGGTCCTGGGTTCAATTCCAGTCAAGGGCACATGCCCAGGTTGTGGGCTCCATCCCCTGTGTGGTGCATGCAGTGCAGGAGGCAGCCAATCAATGATTCTTTCTCATCATTGATGTTTCTCTCTCTCCCTTCCTCTCTGAAATCAATCCTATATAATAAAAGGCTAATATGCAAGTAAACCAAACAACAGAATACCCGAACCGTCACTATGACGTGCAATGATCACCAGGGGGCGTTTGTGGAACATGGTGGCCGTCAGCCGCAGTAGGATGGTAGAGCATATGAGCAGAGGCACCAGACCAAGGTGGGGCACTGGTCACTGTCACCGGGGTGAGCCTCTGGTGGTTACTGAAAAATTATTTGCCGCAATGCCACGGTCCTGCCTGGTACCGGCCCTGATTGCCTGGTACCCCTATCACACAGTGCCGTCAGGATCAGCGGGTGTGAGTGGCAGCTGACGGCCCTGAACACCACTGAGGGCTTCTCCACCTCCCCCTGCTCCTGAGGGGTGATCAGGGCAGCAGCTGCCGCTCACACCCAGTGATAGCACCGGCCCTGCTTGCACCCATTCACACCCACTCCTGGTGCCAGCCCCAATTGCTCAGCGCCATCATTATGTGTGAGCAGTGCTGGTGCAGTCAGCACATGGAAACAGCGGAGCCGGAGTGAGGCTGCTGGCAAACAGGGGACCAGAGCCAAGGCAAGAGAGGCCGGGTAGGGGTGCGGAAGATGGGCCGAGACCCACTCCTGTGCCTACTGCAGCCTTGCAGCCCATAGTTCCTTTTAAGGTGCACGAATATGCACACTGGGTCCCTAGTAAAACATATATATATATTTTTAAAGTGTCCAAGTTTCCTTCTTTATATATATATATATATTTTTTTTTTTATTTTTTTTTTGATTTTCTACAGAGAGGAAGGGAGAGGGATAGAAAGTCAGAAACATCGATGAGAGAGAGACATCGATCAGCCTCCTGCACGCCCCACACTGGAGATGTGCCCACAAGCAAGGTACATGCCCCCGACCAGAATCGAACCTGGGACCTTTCAGTCTGCAGGCCGATGCTCTATCCACTGAGCCAAACCCGTCTCAGCAAAAGTGTCCAAGTTTCTATAGGCAAAGAGGACCCTGGCCAGTATTTGGGCTTCTTCAATACTGGGGTGAAAGCTGCCTAGGCAGAGGGATGGGTGGACAGGGTCTTCATTTTGGTTTCTTTCTTTATTTTTTTATTGATTTTTTACAGAGAGAAAGGGAGAAGGATAAAGAGTTAGAAACATCGATGAGAGAGAGACATCGATCAGCTGCCTCCTGCACGCCCCCTACGGGGGATGTGCCGGCAACCAGGATACATATCCTTGACCAGAATCGAACCTGGGACCTTTCAGTCCACAGGCCAACGCTATATCCACTGAGCCAAACGGGTTTCAGCTTCATTTGGTTTCTTGGTGCTTGTCTGTCCATTCCCCATTGGAGGGGCCTAGCTCCCCTAGCTCATGGTGCTGGTTGGGATGGACATGGGTGAGGCCATGGAGATGGCAGGGATGTCCATGGTCAACTGGCTATTGACCAGGTGGTGGGTGCTAGAGCCCCCCCACTGCCGCCCTGGGTGCCAGAGGACCCTAAAGGACCGGGTGGTCGTGGCCCACACTGGAGCCGCCTATGATAACATCACGCAGGTCCAGGCAGTCAGCATCCCAGCTGCGGCCATCCCACTGTGAGGTTTACGTGCTGCCCACGTTCCGCGTGCTCTCCACGTGCGTGTGCAGTGGGACCCAGGCGGGGGTGAGGGTGCCGCACCTGTGTATCTGAAGAAGGGGTTTTGCAAACCCAGCAGGTGACTGGATTTGGAACCCGTCTGTTCTACCTGGGCCACAACACCGAGGTCGTGGCTCTGTCTTCTGTAGGCAATAAGCAGGCATGTCCCTGAGAGTGTCCCCAGCCTTGCCAAACAGTGGCGACTGCAACAGGCACCAGACCTGGTACCGGTGGCGGCTGGACAAGCCACACAGTTATTCTAAGCCAATGAACATGACGTCAAACCAGAAAGCCAGACCCTGAACCAGCCCGGATTGCAGCATGAGGGGTTTTGTGTTTTTTTTTTTTCTTTTTTCTCTGACCAACCCTGCTCTCCCACAACATGTGGGATTGGAGTGGGATTTCTATCCTGTGCAAGTCTCCATCTTTGGCTTCTCGGAGTTCACCGTGTACTTGACAGGCATGGCCATCAGGATCCGGGTGTCAAATGTGTCCACCACAAGCTTCCAGAAATATTCGTCCACAGTGGCATCTCGGAGGGCCAACAGATGGCTGGTACCAGAATCTGGCCTTAGTGAATTGCTCCATGCAGAGCAGTTCATCCATGAAGGGCACAGGGTGGGCATCGCCAGTGACAGGGAACATGTTTCCACTAGGCCTCGGGTACTTGGCACGTTGGTAGCTCCGGAGCATGCGCTCATTGAACGGCCTGTTGCCCATAGGCTCTGAGATGGTGATGCACACCGGCTCAGGGAGCGAGGCCCCTGCTACCTTCCTGCAGATGACCATGACACCGGGGCTGACTACAGTGGGTGAGGTGGTTATTCTTCACCGAGACCTACGGGTGCTGGGCCGCGGTGCTGCCCTCCACTGCCTATGTCTTGCTTGCTCCAGCTTGGGCAGCAGAAAGCAACGGGGGCCCATCTAGTGTGACTCCGAGATTGAGCCTCAACCTAGGAACCAGGAGGTCACCGTTCGATTGCCAATCGGTCAGGGCACAGACCCAGCTTACAGGCTCGATCCCCGGGGTGGGGAATGCAGGAGGCAACCGATCAATGATTTTCTCTCATCATCTCTCTCTCTCTCTCTCTCTCCCTCTCCCTTCCTCTCTGAAATCATATATACATTTATGATTTTTTTTTTTAAAGCGACAGGACCCCAGAGCCACAGCCAACATCAAGAACGACCTTGTCCTTGAAGTCCCTGTGGCTCTGCAGTGTGGCACGCTGCTAGGTGCTCACCGGCACGTAGCCCTGCATCCTGCTCTGCTGCTGGGGCAGGTGGCCATAAAACTGGAAATACTGCCCGGAGATGGAGGACGACTCCTCCCTCGCTCGCAGAACACCGACCGCTCCAGGCTATGGCCCCGCAGGTCTTTAGGGTACTGCGGAAGGAATAGATTTGGGGTGCGGCGAACTGGACGAGGACGCTGCTGCAGCCCGGGGTAATGATGATGAAGGACTGCTTGCCCACGCGGCTGCACTCCGTCTCGCGGGACACCGAACCCCCCCCCCCCCCACACACACACACATTTTCACGGCTGTAGAGGGCGATGCCTGCCTCGGCGGGGCCAGAGCGCATCGCCTGCGGCTCCGCGCGCCCCCCGATCCCGCCGATCGTGTCGCCGTTGGCGAGAAGGTGGGCGCCGGGGAGCCCCGAATCGGCCTGGCAGGGCCCCGAGACTCCCCGGCCCGCCACCCCCACCACGCCCGCCCCGCCGCCGCCGCCGCTGCCATCTTAGATGCGGCTCCGGCTCCGGCTCCGGCTCCGGCTCCGCGGCGCCCCGGCCCAGGCCGCCGCCTGGATCTATACGTTTCACGCGATCCCTCTCCAAATTCCAGCAGGCCCTTTGGGGGAGAAATGGACAAGCGGAGCCTCACATTTCTCCGGAAATGGCAAGGATTGACAATAGCAAAAACCATTTCGCAAAGAGAAAAGTTGGAGGATTTCTATTCCCCGGTTTAAAAAGCTTACTTTCCAGCGCCTGCTCTCCCGTGGCTCCGGCTCCGGCTCCGGCTCTCGCGGCTGTCCGCCTGCTCCGCCCCGTGTGCCGGCTGGACCTCGGGAAGCGGTCCCGGCCCGGGAGCCGGCAGGGGGTGGAGGAGACGCCGCCGCGCCCGCTGCAGGTCGCAGCCGCCGGGGTGGAGGTAGACGAGCTGGGCGAAGCGCTGACGCCCACCCAGGCTGAGAAGCGACCCGCTCGTATTGCAAGGGATGGCCTTGATCTAAGTCAACTCTACACCTTGGTCTTCACAGACCCGGATGCTCCCAGCAGAAAGGACCCAAAACGTAGGGAATGGCACCATTTTCTGGTGGTCAACATGAAGGGCAGTGACATCAGCAGCGGCACAGTCCTCTCTGATTCTGTGGGCTCTGGGCTTCCAGAGGGCACAGGACCTCACTGGCCGCTGAAGTGGGACGAGCCCATTCTCAGCAACCGACCTGGAGGCCACCCTGGCAAATTCAAGGTGGCATCTTTCCACAAAAAAAAGTCTGAGCTCAGTCCCCAGCGGCTGGCACGGGCTAGCGGGCGGAATAGGATGATACGTGCCCAAGTGCTGGGAGCAGCTGTCTGGGAAGTGGGGAGAAAGCCAGGAAACAGAAATCGCCCCCGGGCCCCAAGCTGTGTTCTCAAGTTCAGCTATGCATGTAGATTTCTCTTCTTCCCTGTCCTGCTAGGCGAGAGACCTGAGCAGATCGTGGTTTAGGGTGACTTTTGCTTCCGCCTGTCCTTTATACATTGTACAGGGTCAATGCTTTTATGTTTTGATCAAACTTGAACTCCATTTGGGGGGATATTTTGGTACTATGATGGAGAAGGCAAATTGAAACCGCAATGAGATGCCACTACATAGCCTCCAAAATTAGTACGATGAGAGAAAACAGGCAATGCCAAGTTTGGGAAAGGATGTGAAGAAACTGGAACTCTTATCAAATGGTACAGCCACTTTGAAAGACAGGTTAGCAGTTTCTTAAAAAGTAGAACACAGACTTACCGCGCATGAGTGTTGGATATTTGTATTTCTTCCAACATTCCACTCCCAGGAATCAAGTCAAAGAAAAATGAAAACATATGTCTACACAAACTTGAACGCTAATGTTCATAGAAGTATTGTTCTTAATGGCCAAAAACGTGGCAACAATCCTAATGTCCATCAATTGGTGAATGGATAAATGCGGTATATCTTTCCAGTGAAAGACTATTCAGCAATAAAAAGAGACAAACTGATCTAGCTGGTTGGCTCAGTGGATAGAGCATCAGCCTGCAGACCAAAGTGTCCTGGGTTGGATTCTGGGCACCTCCCCGGCACTGGGCCCTGGTCAGGGCTCATACACATATCGATGTTTCTCTCTGTCTTTCCTACTCTCTTCCACTCTCTCTAACAACCAACTGAAAAATATCCTCCGGCGAGGATTAACAAAACAAAAACAAACACAGAAAACAAATGCTGAAATAAACATCATGAGCAAATATTTCTTTATGATACATTCCCCCATGTGGGATTCTGGGCTAAAGGGTGAGATATTTTAAATCTTGTTATTAGCAAACTGTCTTCTTTAAAGAATGCACCTGTTTATATCCTCACCAACACTGACTGCTATAAATTGTTTTAATTTTTGCCAATTTTAAAGAGTGAAAATGAATCACACCGTTAGTTTTCACATTCCTTAGTAGTAGATAGGCCGAGCACTTCACAAATGTGTATTGGATATTTGTATCTCTTCTATAAATAGCCTATACATATTTGCGAGATGGATTTTCTCTGTTGCCAAAAAACCTGAAGTCAGACACATTATTCACTAATGGTGCCTTATCCTCCAGAATACAGTGTGATTATTACCCTGGTGCCAAATGTTTGTAAACGTTCCCTTAAATGCAAGCATAGTAAGAGGAATATTTGTCTAAGTTCTTCCTGAACAATGGACATGATCTCAATATAAAAGTACAATGGTTCAGCACAAAATTCATTTTCATGATCCAATAAGACACTAGCTTATAAGTCACAACAGTCCTTTTCTCTTGTGGAGTCTGCGGCACTAAGAAAACTCCATGGAGATGAGAAGCTGCATATGCTCCTGCCTGTGGGACCATTTCACTGGCACTAACTTCTACATACGCCCAAACCAAATCAGTGTGCTCGAGTCTATACGAGTTCTCTTCCTGTTAGTTTTTAGCCACCTAAAGCAATGCAATATGTATTTTGTCCCATTTCTATTCTATTTTTATATTACTGATTGGTACTGGGAATATTAATTTTTCATATGTCATGTAAGTTTTAAGAATTTTTTTCTCAACCTATCATCTTTTATTTATTTATTTTTAAAAATATTTTATTGATTTTTTTACAGAGAGGAAGGGAGATAGAAACATCGATGAGAGAGACATCAATCAGCCGCCTCCTGCACGCCCCCTACTGGGGATGTGCCCGAAACCAAGGTACAGGCCCTTGACCAGAATTGAACCTGGGACCTTTCAGTCCTCAGGTCAACGCTCTATCCACGGAGCCAAACCAGTTTCGGCCCTATCATCTTTTAAATCTGCAATATCTTTGACCATAAGTTTTGAACTTTTACTTATTGGATCTGTCAACTTTTCCTTTAAAACTTTTGGATTTGTTTTGACTTCCTCATCCAAATTGCTAAAATAATCTCATATCTTCTTTGTTCATAATTTTGTCTTGATGAAATTTTACATAAGATTTTCAATAAAATATCTCTATTGGCAAATAGCTAGCCATTTGGACTAAAACACAGTATATCTCTTTCTGCACTGTCATAAAATGCTACCTATAGTATATATTATTAAAATTTTAAATCTGGTTATAGTTTGTTCCAATGATTACTCTATTTCTGTGTTAATACCATGCTTCTTATATTGTGGCTTTATATGTTCTAAAATGTGGTATGTCAACTCTCCCATCATAATTCCTTTTCAAAGTTCACTTACTATCATGAATTTACTTTAACAAATCTTTTTTTAAAATATATTTTATTGATTTTTTTTATCGAGAGGAAGGGAGAGGGATAGAGAGTGAGAAACATCAATGAGAGAGAAACATTGATCAGCTGCCTCCTGCATGCCCCCTACTGGGGATGTGCCCACAATCAAGGTACATGCCTTTGACCGGAATCGAACCTAGGACCTTCCAGTCCGCAGTCTGACGCTCTATCCACTGAGCCAAACCGGTTTTGGCGACTTTACCAAATCTTTATGTTTAGCTGAACAAGTTCTTTAAAGTCTTGATATTTTTATTGATTGTACTGAGTTTATGGGAAAATATGGCAGTCATCTGTACAATGTTGACTATTCCCATCCAAGAATATTGCCTGTTTTCTTATTATTCATAACTCCTTTTTTGTCTTCCAGCAAATGTTGGTTGTATTCATATATACCTTGCATATTCATGCCAAATTTATACCTGGATAGTTTATAACCATTGCATTTTCTGATTTGTATATTTGTGTGTTGTAAATGAGTAAATTATTTAGTAAACTAATAATTTTTGGCATGTTTATCTTGAACTCTGTCACCTTACTGAATTCTCTTAGCAGTTCAAGTTTTTCAGTTTCTGGCTTGTCTTTTTAGGTAAGACAACCTTAGACCTAGTAAATAATGTTCTGTCACTTCCATTCCCAATATTTATATCTCATGTGCTAAGCCCCAGAGAATCGTGTTGTAGAATTGAAGCAGCAGCTGACATTCTTGACTTGTACCAGGACTTAAGAATTCAGAAACAAAACAATAACATGAACTGGTGGAATGAAATTGATGACTGCTTCCCATCCTCTAAATTTCACCCTAGTTGTTTTATTAACCCCACAATCCCCATTTCTATCCAAGTGAAACTTTTTACCAAGATGAAAATTTTTTCATCATTAAAAATGGTAATTCTGATAGTTCTCTAAGTACACAAGTTAATAGTTTTCTTCTCTAGATCACCTACGTTTTTAAATTGTACCAAATGCATCTTCAAGGTACGCTTTTTTTCCCAACTGATAAAAACACTCAGGCCGAAACTGGTTTGGCTCGGTGGATAGAGCGTCGGCCTGATGACTGAAAGGTCCCGGGTTTGATTCTGGTCAAGGGCATATACCTTGGTTGCAGGCACATCCCCAGTAGGGGGCGTGCAGGAGGCAGCTGATGGATGTTTCTCTCTCATCGATGTTTCTAACTCTATCCCTTTCTCTTCCTCTCTGTGAAAAATCAATAAAATGAAATAAAAACACTCAGGTGCACACAAGAAAGCATTATGTTTTAATATATTGCTGGACTTAATTTACTAATATTTTAGTATGAATTTTAGAACGTTATGGAGTCTCTAATGGTTTTGTTGCTTTTGGCAGTATTCTTTCCAGGTTTGGACAGCAGGGATAGAACAATTTTGAACAATGAGTTAGGATATCTCTTTTGTCACCCCTTCTTCACTTCCTATTTTCTGGAACAATTTAAATATCAGAATTACCTATTCCTTAAAATATGGCAGAATGTGAAAATTTTTGCAAAGCTTTTTTTTTTTAACATTCTCAGTTTCTTGTTATCAATATTTTAAGGGTACCCGCTTCATTTTTGGTATTTTAAAAATGTTTTTATGTATTTCTAGAAAGATATCCATTTCACTGGAAGCTTTACCATATTTTTTTCTAAAAATGGGATTTCAGAAATTTTATGAATGCAGCTTTTTGCACACTCTTCTTAAAAGGAAAGTTCTTTTTCTTCTGCAAAGGCCAAATGTAAACACACACACATCTTGGGAGGTTACACACAAAGAGTGAAATAGTGGATAGAGCTTTGTCAGCCTGGATATCATTTGAATGTCACAGCTTCACTGTCCTTATGCTCCCCCCCCGCGGGGGGGGGGGGGGGGGGGAGTTGGGAATTTCCCAGAGCTGTACATAGCATTCGCTTACAAAAAGGGTACCTGCTTATGTTGAGAACAGACTGCAGTGGTGAAAGTGTGGAAGCAGGAAGGAGTTACAGGGTTATTGTCACTGGCGACTCCGACCAGGATGGTAGCAGCGGGGGTGGTGAGAACTGGTCAGATTCTGAAAAGATCTTGCTGACGAGAACCCATAGAATTTAGACACAATGAACTTTCATCAGCAACATCGCATTACAAGCAGATTCTCACCCAGGTATGTCCTTTGCTGAGAATTACTATATCGACTTTAAGTTCTATGAGAATAAGGCCCATTGTTTTATTTGTATATTCCCATTTACACTAAGCACAGTACTTTGCAAATTTGTTGAAATTCATGTAAGAGACTTCTGGTTTCAATTCTGACATGAGATAAATTAGTTGCACTGGCCAACGTGGCGTGGTTGGTTGGGTATCATCCGGTGAACCTAAAGGTTGCCGATTCAATTCCCGGTCAGGGCCCATGCACAAGTTGTGGGCTGGATCTCTGGTAGGGGGCATGCAGACAGCCGATCAATATTTTGTTCTCATACCAGTGTTTCTCCCTCTCTCCCTTTCTCTCGAAAAATCAGTAAGATTTGGCTGAAACCGGTTTGGCTCAGTGGATAGTCAGCCTGCAGACTGAAGGGTCCCAGGTTCGACTCCGGTCAAGGGCACGTACCTTGGTTGCAGGCACATCCCCGGTAGGCAGCTGATAGATGTTTCTCTCTCATCGATGTTTCTCTCTCTCTCCCTTCCTCTCTGTAAAACATCAATAAAATATATTTAAAAAAATAGTAAGAATATTTTTAAAAATAATAATAGTCAACCACTGCAAAGCTCTGGATCTTATGTCATTCCAGAATTTCTGGTAAATGTTAGAAAACACAGGGGGACATATTAGATATAAACTTAATGTTTGGATTAAGACTTTGTTTTATTTAAATGTGTTCCAGACACTATAACACAACCCTTCAAAGTCAACCACGTATGTAACAATATGGCTCCTCAAAACTTATACTTACATAACTCATAGGCATAGATTCTAAACTTCTATGACACACCAGCTTCAATGCCCAAAAGAGCATACTATTATGACTATGGCATCCAATCCCACATTAGACACAAGTTGAAGAAAAGCAAACTAGAGTATTATCAGACTACCAAAACTCAAGATTCTGTGTTATCTGATACACCTACTTCTCAACTCTAAACTTGTTTCTCAACACTGGGTTTTTAAAAAACATCAACGCCTCAGCTCCGCCCCAAGCCAATTAAATCAGAATCTCTGTGGGGCATCTATCTTTTATTAAAAATTAGGTATTTTTATTGATTTCAGAGAGGGAGAGGGAGAGCTAAAAACCTCAATGGTAAGAGAGAATCAGGGATTGACTGCCTCCTGCATGCCCCCTACTGGGGATGAGCCTGCCACCCAGGCATGTCCCTTAATCAAAAATTGAACCTGGGACCCTTTAGTCTGCAGGCCCATGCTCTCTCCATTGAGCCAAACCAGCTAGGGCAGGCAGCTTTCTTTTTTTTTTCAGGTTTTTCCAGCAATTCTCAGATTAGAGTTAAGAACCACTGCTCTAACAGAATCTTATGAAACACAAAATAAGTAAAAATTAAAAAGCACAGCACATGAAAAGTACAGGAACATGGAGAATAAAGTTAAAAATCAAAGGGCACGCCCTGGCCGGTTTGGCTCAGTGGATAGAGCATCAGCCGGTGGACTCAAGGGTCCCAGGTTCAATTCCAGTCAAGGGCATGTGCCTTGGTTGCAGGCACATCCCGTGGCGTGTGTGCAGGAGGCAGCTGATCAATGTTTCCTCTCATCAATGTTTCTGACTCTCTAATCCTCCCCCTTCCTCTCTACAGAAAATCAAAAAATATTTTTAAAAAATATCAAAGGGCACACCCTTACTTTCTAACATCTTTTCTCTTGAAAGCTCCGAAGATTACTAATATTAAAGAACAGCCCTGACCAGTATGGCTCAGTGGATAGAGCATTGGCCTGTGGACTGAAGGGTCCCAGGTTCGATCCCAATCAAGGGCATGTACCTTGGTTGCAGGCACATCCCCAGTAGGGGGCGTGCAGGAGGCGGCTGATTGATGTCTCTCTCTCATCGATGTTTCTGACTTTCTGTCCCTCTCCCTTCCTCTCTGTAAAAAATCAATAAAATATATTAAAAAAAAAAAAAACTTTGCCCGGCCAGTGGCTCAGTAGTTGAACATCGACCCATGAACCAGGTCACAGTTCGATTCTTGGTCAGGGCATATGACCAATTGTGAACTTGATCCCTGGTGTGGGGTGTGCAGGAGGCAGCTGATCAATGATTCTCTCATCACTAATGTTTTTCTCTCTCCCTGTCCCTTCCTCTCTAATCAATTAAGCATATATATATATATATATAAAATAAGTCCTAAAGATTACTATTAGAATCTTATATGGCCTTGGAAGATTTATCTAGAAGCACCTGGTGTAACAGCATTTGCAATGGGAGGCGGCTGTTGGACTTCAGGTGTCAACCAACACAATTAGAGGATTTCATAGGGAGAGGGTGAGAACTTCTGACTCTTGTTTTCTGTATTCCAGTCCAGGAAGAGGGACAGTGGGGGGTTGCCCACAGTAACCAGCACTTATATTCTAAAGCAAGCATGTCAAACTATTTTTGTGGCCCAGCCAAGATAATGGTTATCTAAGGAACGTTTTAATAAAAATTTTGTAACTTGCCCTAGCTGGTTTGGCTCAGTGGATAGAGCATCAGCCTGTGGATCCTAAGTTCAATTCTGGTCATGGGCACAGGCCTGGGTTGTGGGCTTGATCACCATTGGGGGACATGCAGGAGCAGCCAATCAATAATTCTTTCCCTCTCCCTCTGAAATCAATATATATTTTTTTTTAAATTGTAACTTACTTTTTACAATATCGTTATACATAATTTTTAATAACTACATTTGCTAATGACTGATTACTATAATCTTGTTGCATTCATTCCCTTACACGCCTTATGCGCAGGCGCACCATTTCTCACTACTAGCAGTGAATATTTTAGCAGCCGATGGCCACGCCATTAATCTTGGACCGACTTGTTTGGAGTACACAAGAGAAATATTTCACTTTCGGAGAACAAGAAAAATAGCTTTATCTGCGTTACGCTTATTAATTTGTCTTAATTCAGTCTCTGGTAAGTTAACGTTCAAGAAAAATATTTTTATTAAAATGTTCTATTATTTTGTTAATGACGACTCATTTATTTCAGTCCTTTGTATTGAAAATTGAAGCTTTTGATTTTTTGGCGGCCCACATAAATTTAAACCTTGTTTATTTGGCCCGTGTCAGCCTTTGAGTTTAACACACTTGCTCTAAAGCAGTGGTTCTCAACCTTCCTAATGCCACGTCCCTTTAATGCAGTTCTACAACATGAGGAATTGCATTAAAGGGACGTGGCATTAGGAAGGTTGAGAACCACTGCTCTAAAGGATAATTTTATTTGAACCTAATCATCTCTTTTACTCAAAATTGTGAAAATAAAGCAACATAAAATATGAGGCAAAGGGAAGCTAGTCTTCAAAAATTTGTATCTCCAAGTTTTTCCTTTCAAGCCCGAAGGTACTCAAGTATGAATCATGAAAATAAGAAGAAAAAATTTATTTCAAATAGGTTCGGTGGTACACGTGCTACAGCAAAAGCTAACTGTAGCAGTTTCATTTCAAACCAGCAGTGATATGTAATTTAGACATTATTTGGGAATGAGTAGTTTCTGAGAGAATCAATCCAGTAATTTTTGCATTTATTGTAGACCCTAATTTCAGTACTAGAGAGGTTACATTTGCATCACCAAAAAATGATAATTGCTAATAAGGTGAAATTCACTCCCCAGCACTACTTTGAAAATATATCGCTAATTTGGTAATAGAAAATCTGATTTGATCCAAATTCTTCAGTCATCATCTACTGTTGGCTTGATTGTCACTCCTCTTCTTATTTGACCCCAACCAATTAAACTGCAAAATGAAAATAAAAGAAACTGTGAGTTTTGGGCAATTTCAATATTACCACACAATCATTTGACATAACTGGTTTTACTTGCCTATCTGCTCAAACAGAATGTTTCCAAAACCTGCTCCTCCATAAAGCTCACACTATCATCTTAGATTCTTAGAACCAGACAGATGGACTCTAGTCAAATGAAAGACAGAAGAAAAAAAATGCTACTATAAATATGCTCATCTTCACTCTATCAAAACATACCTACTCCTTCAGAACTGCCAAGAGCCTTCCCATCTACCTAAGGAACCATACTGTTACAAAACCTCTCACTCTGATATTTTTAAAAATCTCATTCTCTATCCTTTTCTCCATTCACAGCACCTCAGCATATCACAATGGCTTTAGCATTACTTAGCTGGTAAAGGAAATTAAACTAAAGGACTAGATAGTCTATATTGGCAGATTCTTCTCAACAGCAGAGGGACCTCTGCTCTCTCTTCCAATGTCTAATCTATTAAGTGACTAAGTTGTATTGCTAACTCAACTGTAGCTTCTAGAACAAAATCCACCTCTACATGGGCTAAAACCACAATTCTAAGGAATGTAAGAATCACTTAGCCAGCGTGGCTCGGTTGGGTGAGCATTGACCCAGGAATCAAGAGGTTACTGGTTTGATTCCCAATCAGGGCACATGCCTAGGTTATGGGCTCAATCCCCAGTAGGGGGCGCACAGGAGGCAGCCGATCAATGATTTTCATCATTGTTTCTCTCTCCCTTTCCTCTCAGAACTCAATAAAAAAATATTAAAAAAAAATGTTAAGAATCATTCAGATGCTCTCATTTTTTAAAACAATTTTAGTGATTCTCTAAGGCGATATTACTACCTATATAAGTATTCCAGCCAAGAATATAAAACCTGAATCTAATCTTAGGAAACATCAGATTAACCCAAATTGAGGAAGTCTATAAAGTAACTAGCTTGTATTCTTCAAAGCTGTCAATGCCAAGACAATGAAAGGTTAAGGAAGTTCCAGATTAGAGATCAAAGAGACATGAAAACTAAATGCAATGCATGATCCAGACTGGAAGGACATAGAGGACAATATTGGGACAAGCAATAAAACAGGAATATGGACTGTAGATTTTATTATTTTATCAGTGTTTAACTTCTTTACATCGTTATATAAGAGAATATCTTTGCTTTTAAGAAATATACGAAGTATTATGAGATCAAGGGGCATGGTTATAAACAACCTAATCCTCAAACGGTTCAGAAAAAAAGTTTATACATATATATAAATGTATATGCACACACACAAGTAAATTGTGCATTTGGGAAAAGGGAATAATACAGGAGTTGTGTGTGCAACTCTCATAATTTTCCTGTTAAGTCTGAATTTATTTCCAAATGAAAGTTTTAAAAAGCCAGACAAGGAAAATACTGAACCAAATTCATTGGTTTTTGATAAGTGGCCATCACAAATCAGGGCTGGAAATACAGATTACAGTCATCCAAGTAAATACAGTTTAGAGTTAAAGCCACAATAACTGTTGTATTCAAAGAAAAGTGTGTATGAAAGAGTGTGTGTACGTGCATGCGCGCACGTGCGCGATGTGTCTTCTTTATTAGATAGTGACAAAGGTTAATACACTTACCGCCAGTGTTTTTCAACCCTTCGGCTAAGGGCAATTTTTTCTCCTACTTCTGTGCACACAGGATTAGTTAAAACAATTTTGCCCAAATCAGCCTTGACTGCACTAACTCTTCCTCCAGTCGATAGGGATCCTATGTTCACCATGAGCACTTCATTCTTAGATAACTTTTGCACCTAGGAAAATAAAAATAAACCCCAATATCAAGAAAATGTGCTCCAAAATTTACTTATTTTCTGACAACCTTGCCAACAACAGATGTCAGCAACTTTCCATCTCTACCAGCATAATCTTGAAACTTAAAAAAAAAAAAAATCAAATGATGCCCTAGCCAGTTTGGCTCAGTGGATAGAGCATGGGCCTGGGTTTGATTCCAGTCAGTTGTAGGCTTGATCTCTGGCCATGGAAGAGACACATGCGGGAGGCAATTAATCGATTGGAGGACACACTGATGTTTTCTTTTGTCTCTTCCCCTCCCTTCCACTCTCTCTAAAAATCAATGGGAAAATATCCTCGGGTGAAGATTAACAAGAAAATAAGTAAAATGGTAACAGGACTATATCACTGTCACGACATACTTTTCCGTTTTGTTTGGTTTCACTTTAAACCAACTGCCATATTGAAATTCTCCATTTTCAAGATGTCAAATTTATCTCTTTTTTTTTAAATCCCATGTTAACTGTAAAACTGGTCTTTACATCGCTGTCACTTTTTTTGAAACAGGAATTACGGAAAGCACTTACTTTTGCTGCTTTTTTATCTCCTTCGGTGCGTACACCTAGAAGGCGTCTAAGCAGGAAATAGGAGATTTCCAATTCCGTGAAGATCTCAGGTAAGGCTCCAACTGCACCGAGTACCTGCCCCACCATTCTGTCAGCCCGGCACAAAGTGGGGTCAATTTTGGTTCCAACTCCTGATATGAAATAAGATATATCCTATATAATAAAGAGCTAATATGCTAATTAGACAGAACAGACAAACAACCTTCCTGACAAAGTTGGGGCTGCAAGGGCTGGCGAAGGCAGCCAGAGCTGCGAGGGCCGAGCCCTTGCACGAATTTCATACATCGGGCCTCTAGTGTGTGGTGTGTGTGTGTGTTTTTTCCCTACAAAGCTGTTTACCCCAAAACGTACTCAAACAAGTACAGCATTTTACATACTCATACATTTTAATACTTAGGTTTTCATAGTCACTTAACAGCCACATAGGTTTGACAAAAAAATCCATTTTATCTAAAGAAATAGAATTGTAAACTCCCAGGTTAGTTGTGTACTTGAAATCAAAAAGACTCTTGCTGAAACTGGTTTGGCTCAGTGGATAGAGTGTCGGCCTGCAGACTGAAAGGTCCCGGGTTCGATTCCGGTCAGGGGCATGTGCCTTGGTTGTGGGCACATCTCCGGTGGGGGCATGCAGGAGGCGGCTGATCAATGTCTCTCTCTCATCAATGTTTCTAACTCTCTATCCCTCTCCCTTCCTCTCTGTAAAAAACTCAATACATTAAAAAAAAGACTCACTTGACTTAAATTCTAAACAAAGGACAAAGAGATAATAGACTAACTAAAAAATGAATCTATCCTTAATGAAGACTAAAAAGATACAAAATTCATGGGTATTGTGAAGAATATCTGCCTGCCATTTCTCCCCTTGGCAGGTCAAAAGATAGCTTGAAAATTTCATATATGATTCCTAGGATCCACTTCAAAATGTTTTAGCAGTGTATCTTTTGAGTAGGAGAGGAACAGAGATATAAAGAGGAAGCAAGATTGGGAGAGTATTGCTAATTTGTTGAAGCTGGGTGGTGGCTACATGAATTATCTTTCTCCCCCCTCCCTCTCCTTTTCCCCCTCTCTAGAATTAATGAACATATCCTGGGGTGAGAATTTAAAAAAGGAGTATCTATAATATATCTTTTTTAGTAATCCATTTCTCATGAAAAGTGCCATGAATATCCACAAATAAAAATGTACGGATGTGCCGACACCGGTTTGGCTCAGTGGATAGAGTGTTGGTCTGCAGACTGAAGGGTCCTGGGTTCGATTGTGGTCAAGGGCATGTACCTTGGTTGTGGGCACATCCCCAGTGGGGGTTGTGCAGGAGGCAGCTGATCGGTGTCTCTCTCTCATTGATGTTTCTAACTCTCTATCCCTCTCCCTTCCTCTCTGTAAAAAAATCAGTAAAATGTATTTAAAAAAAAATGTACGGATGTGCCCTGGCTGGTGTGTCTTGGTTGGGTGTCATCTCATATACTGGAAGGTCCTCAGTTCAATTCTCAGTTAGTCGGGGCACATGCCCAGGTTGTGGGTTTGATCCCTAATGGGGGCAGGGGGGTCATGCAAGAGGCAGCCAATCGATGTTTCCCTCTCTCATATTGATGTTTTCTCTCTCTCCCTCTCCCTTCCTGCTTCTCAAAAATAACATAAGGATGAGAGGAAAATCCTTACCAATAAGACCCCCTGGAGCAGCATACTGAAGATCATTATGTTCCGCAAACAGTGATACAATTTTGGAAAAGATTGGTTTACACATGAGTTTTCCTTCACTATCTTTGGAAACAATACCAGGTCGGACTTCTATCTCCTGGCCCACCTGTAAAAAAAATTAATTAATTAATAATTAGAATTACTGCATTTAGAATTAGGGACAACACAATTCCTATTTACACATAAAAAGTCCTAACAGAAAGACCAGAAAACTGAAAAGGCTCTCTCTCTCTTCCCCCCCCGCAAAGATCACAATAAAAAAAAGTAAAAAAGATCTCCCAAACCAGAACCATCCAACTGTTTCTAACCAGCTACCACATAAGCCTATATCCACAAAAAAATGTGGAGTACTAAAAGACATCTATATAAAGCACTAGGCACCAAGAAAAATATTTTTTTGCCCTGGATGGGTAGCACATTGGTTAGTGCTGTCTCAATATGCCAAGGTTGCAGGTTTGATCCCCAATAAGAGCACATACAAGAAGCAACCAGTATATAAATAAGTAGAACAAACTGATCTCTCTCAAATCAATAAATTCTTTTAAAAAGTTTCATGTCTTTAGAAAATTTTTTTTAATTTTTCAATTTAAAATATCCATATACTGTTTTCCTGATTAAGACCAGGGAAGTACATGATTTTCTAACCACTTTGCTGTACATCTGAAACAAATACAGAATAATACTGAATGTAGACTGTAATTGAAAAAAGAAAAAAAACTAAAAAGAAAAGACCAGGGGAAAACAAACAAAGCAAAATCATAACCAGCAGACTTTGAGTGATGAGCACACAATGGAGTATACAGATGTTGTATTATAAAGTTGTAAAAACCTGAAATTTAAATAATGTTATTAACCAATTTACCCCAATTAAACAAACAAACACATAACCACCAAAACCCAACTTACCTTTAATACTCCTTTTAGAATACTACCACCAGCTACACCCCCTTTAAGGTCATCAACTTCACAGCCAGGTTTGTTGACATCAAAGGACCTAATAACTAAAAAGAAAACCAATTAAAGCTGAGTCTGTACACTTTAATTCTACATGAAATATTATTTTCTAAGTAATTTTCCTAAAATAGTACACACATAACATTTACACGATAGGGGTGAGTTTGTGACAAAATCTAATATGATTACTCCAACTAAGTTTATTGGTCTTATGGAAAAGTAGAAATAACATAAAAGTTCACTGACAGGAGGCATTTTATGGTCCATCAATACCAGGGACTGTCATGCAGCCATTAAAGAATGTAGAACCATATGTACTCATCTGGAAGGATACTAAGGGGAAAAAAAACTAGTTACTAAAAATAACACACAGTATGATCCCACTTCCACAGAGAAAAACTAAAACTAAGTACATGATATGAGCAAAGAGAGGTATGGGAATAATATATGCCAACTGTTTAACTTTGGTTACTTCATGGCTAAGGAGCTAGAAGTGGGAGGCAGGATATTATGAACTTTTTTCTTTTTATACCTCTATACAACTTCTGAAATAAAAATGTAGTTTTAAAACTATAAAACAACTCCAGGACTATATGACCTGCGCTTAGGTCCTGAGAGCAGTGTCTCTTAACAATGGGTACGCATCACAATCACCCAAAAGAAGAGAACACTTTCCACAACACACAGGTGGGCCCTGGGTGAAGGCCCAAAAGGGCTCAAATGTGTTTTGAAAAGGCTCCCACATCTCTGTAAAAATCACAAGCTTAGCCCTAGCTGGTTTGGCTCAATAGATAAGGGCATAGGCCAGCAAACTGAAAGGTCCTGGGTTCAATTTCAGTCAAGGGCACCTAGCTGGATTGCAAGCTCGATCCCCAGTAGGGGGCGTGCAGTAGGCAGCTGATCAATGATTCTCTCTCATCATTGATATTTCTCTCTCCCTTCCTCTCTGAAATCAATAAAATAAAAATCACAAGCTTTGATGATCAAATTATAGCAATACTGATATTTTAAACTTAAATAAAAAGTGAAAGGCACGTGGAAATCTTCATTAATAGTACAATGAAATAACCTGAGAGTTCTAATATTCTGTCCTTTATTACAACATAATTCCATAGAAAATACTGTGTTATTCCATCTCAATCACATAACATATATACAAAAAGGTTACATTTCTTCTGTATTCAGGACTTTGGCCCTGATCCAGTAATGCAATCTAGCATTGCCAATATGCTCTCAAAACTCAACAATTTAAAAAAATTTTCCAATGGAGAGTATAATTTATGATTACCTCTGCAGAAATAGGAAACAGTAATAAATACTCTTAAGGGAGAATCACCAATGTAGAAAAGACCTAATTAAGAGTTAAAGACAAATCCTATCACTTACCAATAAGTCGGGGTTCTGAAGTAAAATCTCTTGGCGGTACTGGGATTTTCTTTACTATGTACTCACAAACAACTTCAATATTGTATTTCAGCTGAGCAGAAATTGGAATAATAGGAGCACCTTCCGCTACTGTACCTATATGACAAAATTCAAAAAATCAGAATTCTTCAATTTTACAAAATTTGTTCTATACGTTACAGGAAACTGTTAAGAAACAGATGCCTACACATTCCCACACAAGTGCCAACAACCAATAGTGATAATTTTGTTTAAAAAGATGGCAGTATTCTGCTTGCTTTTACTCCTGAAAATGGATTATTCCCTTTCAGAGAAAAATGTTAAAATATATTCAATATACTAAGATGATAAAACTGTTTAAATAAAATACTAACACTCCTGGGAAAGAACACTTTACTAGTTGAAAGATTTCTAGTAACATGTAATTAACTTTCCAATAAATGTCAAAATTATAGACTCTTTGCTAATCAAAGACTACTGCACATATTAATATTTGCTTATTAATTATATGTCAAACAGGCTGGTCAAAGAAATGGAACAAACAGAATTAACTTTAATCAATGACTTATTCTTTTTCATTATGATAGAACTGGGTTCTGTGGAAAGTCAACCTTTCTAACAAGAAAAACAAAGCTGAGAGAGAATCAAATGTCAACAATAAGATGTATCATGTCTTCCCTGATATGAAGAACATTAGCTGGTAGAAAAAGGGATGATGAAGTTTAAATAAATGATTGTCAGTTCCAATTCTCCAAGTAGCTACTCAGCAAGAATAGTTTAAGGCCTATTTTTTTAAGTGCTTTGTTCATTTTATTATCGCTGAGGATATTTATATGTTTTTAAATATATTTTTATTGATTTTAGAGAGGAAGGGAAAGGGAAGAGATAGAAACATCAATGATGAGAATCATTGATAGGCTGCCTCCTGCATGCCCCATACTGGGGGTAGAGCCCACAACCCAGGCATGTGCCCTTGACCAGAATTGAACCCAGGACTCGTCAATCCCCAGGCTGATGCTCTATCCACTGAGCCAAACCAGCTAGGGCTCACTGAAGATTTTTATTAAACTGGTAGTTTCCAGAATACAACTTCACTTTTAACTTTCAACCAACAAAAATGTATTTTAGTCTATTCATTCAGAAACATCAATTTCACCAGTGGTAGGTAGAGAAAAATAAGGCTTAATACCCCTAAGCTTACCCTGTTTTATATAATTTATTAACAGTTAAGCTAACCTCTGGTACCTGGATTAACTAGCTCTCCAAGTGATCCATAGATGTATTAGATATTATGGCATCTTACCTTGTACAAATGCAAGTATCTGTTCATATTGTTCTTTAGCCTGGCTTTCTTTCACCAAATCAATTTTATTTTGTAGAATCAAAATATGCTTCAGTTTCATGATTTCTATAGCAGCCAGGTGTTCAGAAGTCTGAGGCTGAGGGCAAGATTCATTACCAGCTAAATGACAAAGAATAAAATAGATGCATGAGAATTAGCTAGAAATATTTATCAGAAGAGGCAAATTCATGAGATAGAAAGCAGATTAGTGGTTGCCAGGAGTTCAACTGAGGGAGAATAGAGTGATTGTTTAATGGGCAAAGGGCTCTCTTTTGGGATAATGAAGAGGTCTTGGATCTAGATAGCGATGATGCTTGTACAACATTGTCAGTGTACTTAACGTCACCAAATTGTACACTTTAAATGGCTAAAATGATAAGTTTTATGCTATGTATGTTTTGTTAGCTGGCATGTGATAAAGGAAATATTTGAATGTCCTAGAGCCGTTGTCGGCAAACTGCGGCTCAAGAGCCACATGTGGCCCTTCCACAAAATACCACGGCCTGGGAAAGTCTATTTTGAAGAAGTGGCAGTAGAGGACGTTTAAGTTTAAAAAATGTGGCTCTCAAGAGAAATTTCAATCGTTGTACTGTTGATATTTGGCTCTGCTGACTAATGAGTTTGCCGACCACTATCCTAGACCTATTCAAGGCAAAAGTTCTGGATATCACAACGTTTGGCTCCCACTGCTGGTCCTAAGCAAGGAGTTTGGAATCAACAAGTCTGGCATCTCAGGGTCTGTCCTTAACTTTTGCTTAGGCATAAAGCTCTATCCAGTATTAGAAATGTTCCAGCCTAGTCAAGCTCCCGAGAAGCAGAGTAATTATGAGGGAAAAGACACTTAATACAGACTATGAATTTCAACTATTAGAGGTTATTCCCTAACAAAGGAAGGGAAGAACACTAATAGTCAAGATAACCAACAGTGTATTATAAAGAAATAGGCATGTTTTGTTGGGCACTCCAACAGTCATCCTCTTTATGCAGTAATGTTCACGTGTCCTATACTATATCCCTGGGCATACTTTAAAAAAATTATATCCCATAGCAACACATATCTCAACAGCTCACATTAGGAAGGTAGTAGAGTAGTTCAACCCTAGTCCTGAAAACCCCAATTCAGATCTAGACTTCGACACTTACTAAGAATGAGATTTGCATCTAAATAAAATACATTATACATCAATGTTGCAGTGGACAGCTCAAAGACAAAAAAAAAAAAAACCCAAAAACCCAAAAACACACACATATACTTTTACAAGTAAATTTAAAAAATAATGTTATATCATGTGATATGTGGAAAATGAACTACTTACTTTTAAAAATATGTACTACCATGTGAATTCTATAGGCCGTAGGTCTATCTTGTTTAATATTTTGTGATAGCTGGTAGGCAGAGATATCATCTAGTATTTCATATTAGTTTCCATTCATGTCACCCTTAGGTAATGGATATGGCCTTTAAAGGATCCACATTGATTTGTCCAAATTAATTCTGACATTACTTACCTATCAACAGAAGAGCTGCATCCATCACTGCAGCACCGTTCAGCATAGTAGCCATCAAAATATCGTGGCCAGGACAGTCAACAAAGGAAACATGTCTACCAATGGAGAAATAACAATCAGTCCTAAGATCAATCAATGCTTCAAGATGCAAGTTATAGATTTGCCAAAATTAAATCACTTTACTGAAGAATATAAATATTACATATGAATATGGAAAAATGTAAGTATTTCTTACTGCTATAAAGTCAAGTGGTTACAGGACTTGGTCTTTCTAGGCCTTGGAAATAAGATTACCTACTCGCTGAGAGTCAAATCACTATAGATCATTACAAAGCAAATGAAATTAGCTATGTAATAACTGAAGAGACAGAAGTCCCCAAATCCAATGAAAATACAGTATGAAGTGTATATAGGGAATGTCATCTATTTGAAAGCTAACAGTGTTAACAGAATGGACATTGACATCTGAAGAAATAATTTGCCAAAAATTTCTCTAGCACTTTCAAAAGCTGGCATTGGCCCAGCTTTTGATAAAAGAATAAATTCTCTGCCCAGTTGGTGTGCCTCAAGTGTAGATCTGTGAACCAGGAAGTCACGGTTCGATTCCTGGTTAGGGCACATGCCTGGGTTGTGGGCCATGCAGAAGGCAGCCAATCAATGATTCTCTCTCATCATGGATGTTTCTCTCTCCCTTCTTCTCTTAAAATCAATAAAAATATATTTTAAAAAAATGGCTTTGTTCTTCCCCTAAGAATAGAAACAACTATTTAAAAACATATTGTTTTTTTTAATACATTTTATTGATTTTTTTTACAGAGAAGAAGGGAGAGGGATAGAGAGGTAGAAACATTGATGAGAGAGAGACATCGATCAGCTGCCTCCTGCATGCTCCCCACTGGGGATGTGCCCGCAACCAAGATACATGCCCTTGACCGGAATCAAACCCGGGACCCTTCAGTCTGCAGGCAGACCGGTTTCGGCTAAAAACATATGTTAAAATAACAAAACCATTCAGCGATTAGGCTCTCTGTTTAATATCCTGGTTAATATATTTCAAAGAGCTCCAACCACAAGACAATAAAATATAAAGTATAAAGTGTTTTTAGCACCAAAGTGGTCACCTGACTAATTTGAAGTTTCCTTTGGTCCCTGGAATGTCTGTAGGAAACTCATCAGGTGTGCTACTTCCACAGGATCTGTAACATTCTGGCCGAGGACAACTTGGGTCATCAAGTTTATAAATCTAAAAGTTTCAATGAAAAGAAGATTTGGATTTGTTATCTGCACATTCCAATTAAAGTTGATGTCTAGTTCCATAGTATAGGGCTCACCTTAGCATTAGCATATCCAAGCTTGATTGTAATATTTCTTTCTAGCTCATTTTTGAACCTGACAGTGTGAACTCCAGAAATAGCTTTTACAACTGTGGATTTCCCATGAGCTACATGGCCAATTGTACCTACAGACAAAATTCAAAAAATTAATTCACATGCACTCAATTGCAGCAAATATTTTTTGCAACTAACAATGGACTAGAAAAACAAAGCCATGACTCATTATAAATATCAATGTAAAACCAACAGTGGCTTCAATTTGTGCTCATACATATTCTTTAAAAAAAAAAAAAATATATATATATATATATTGATTTCAGAGAGGAAGGAAGAGGGATAGAGGCAAACATCAATGATGAGAGCCTCCCCCTCTCCCTTCCACTCTCTCTAAAACATCAATGGAAAAAAAAAATCCTTGGGTAAGGATTAACAACAAAAAAAGCCATGCTTAGCATACTAAAAACTAGTCATCTCATGTTTTTAATAACAGGAAAGACTGCCTTCATTTAAAATAGACATCAAGGCCCTGGCTGGGTAGCTCAGTTGGTTGGAGCATCTTCGTAATACACCAAGGTTATAGGTTCCATCTTGGTCAGGGTACACACAAGAAACACCAATGAATGCATAAATAAGTGGAACAACAAATCGATGTTTCTCTCAATAAATAAAAATTTAAAAATAAAGATGCAATAAAAATACATATCACGTATATTCAGAAATTTTCCAGTATTCCCAGAGTAAAATAAATAGGTATGATGAGCCTAACCAGAAGGAATCCATGAAATTAAGAAAACCCAGGTTTAATTAGTCATGATGTCAAGGATGGCATGTATCTCACAATCCTTTAATAGCCTGATGGTGGAGCTTTACTTTGAACTAGGTTTTACTGGGCTGTTGGTACAGACTCTCAAATAGCCCAAATTTACACAGTCGACATAATTTCTCCTCTACAGTTGTAGGTGTCAATTAAGGGAAAAAAAAGTACTCTACATAATAATAGCCTACATGTCAAATAAAACTTTCAAAAACACTCTGCCCTTGCAATAACCCTGTGTGACAAGTACAGCCACATTTTTATTTCTTACTTAAAGGGCTACATGACTACATACTGCCTTATGCTATTAAACTTGTCATATGTCTGTATTTCTCTCTCTCACCTAGCCTGTAAGGTAAGCATGGGCAACATGTGCTTCCCAAAGAAAACAAGGAAGTGCGGCGCTCACAAGTGCTCAGCGTCTATTTGAATATCTGCAACCTTCTATAATTCAGGTCATCACATAAAGGGAGAGAAAAATCACTTGCTGGAGATCAAGCAACTCAGGTCTCCAAAAAGTTATTCTTATCTTACCTATATTAATTGTGGCTTGTCTGCTGATTACTTCGTGTGAAAGTGGTGTCAGTTTGGTAACATCCTGCAATCAAACATTTTACTTTTACTTTTAATCACTACACAGAAGGCAAATCACAACTTTTCCCTTGGACGTTACACTTCACCTCCAGTTCACCACTATGCGAACAGCCCTCTTCTATAAGCAATCTTGTACTCGGATGACTGGCAAGTTTTAAAAGTCCTTCTCATTGCTACACAGACTATACTCCTCTGTTCTCTAAAGACAGGGAGGTCCGAGGCAGCCCAACCTTGACATTAGCACTGAAGACAAACTTTCAGAAGTGAAAACCTTATGACATTTGTGCCTCCGGATCTCACCCCCCCCTGCCCAGCTCGCGGACTTGCCCAGATGCAGGTGGCGGCGGCGGCGGCGGCAGCGGCGGCAGCGCGGCTCAGCATCTCCGGCTCCAGAGCTGACCACGCTCCTGCAGTCCGGCGCTGCCTTGTCTCAACGCCACTCGGGAGGCCCTGTCTCCCCCCCTCCCCAGTTCACTCCACATCCTCCCGGATCGAAAGCTTACCAAAGTGGCGAGATCTTGACGAGAAAGATGCGGCTGGCCGAGAGTCACGCCAGCCTCACCCCCCGCCATCTTGTCGGGAGAGGAAGGAAGTCGCCGCGGCAACCGCCAGACGAAACGCAGGGCGGGGGAGGAGGGGCGGAGCGAAGAAAGGCAGGCAGGCTAGGGCCCGGGCCGGGGAAAGGAGGACGACCGGCGCAGCAGGGCCTCATTACGTGGGCTTCTCCCTGCGTGGCTTCATACAGCACCTGCCGGCAGGATGGCTAGAAAACACGAGGCAAAATTTCTGGATCTATTCGTAGCGGACACGTCGGTTATTTGCGCAGGCAGAGCTGAGGGCAGCTTCACAAAAGGCCCCTCGCTACGCGAATGAAACTAACGGCGCGCGCGCGCTGGCTCTGCAGAAACCATTTCCGGTTTCCCGTGGGGGTGGCCGGAAGGGTTTCTCAGGACCTGGGAACTTTAGGTAGGATGTGAGGACAGACTGTGGGAACGTCATTTTTTTTACCGACTTCCGCAATTCAATAAGGCGAAGTCGGGTTGGGTCCCGCCCACCGGTGACGTAGCTCGAGGCGGGAGGAGGCCAGGCGCTGAGCTGGCCACGTTCACGTCGCTCCGCGTCACTGGCAGGCGGCGGGCAGGGCGCCCTCGCGCGGAGGTCCCGTGGCGGACGGCTGGGAAAAGCAAAGTCTAACTCACTCTCAGGCGTTTCTGGAGCCAGGGAGGTGGTCCGTACTGGCGCTAGAATGGAGTTAGCATAGAATGGAAGCTGGGTGTCAGTAAGACCCCCCCAAAAAGGTTTTGTTTGTTTTAAAGCTGATCCGAGAAAACCCACTTCTGTAATGGAAATATCACCAACAAATTGATCTTTACAAATTTAAAGGTTGTTGAAATTTAACCCTTTTTCCTCCAGTGTTAAAAAGAACGCAAGTTTTGTTTCTCCCCCATGTATTTCTATGCTTTACAAATTTTCTATCATGAACGTGTATTCATTTGTAGTCAGAAAAAAGGTAAGGAGAGAGGAGTAAGAATTTAGGTTATCTGTGTTCATTTAATGCTTAAGAAAGATGATAATGGGTGTGTTTTTATAAGTTTTAGGTACAATGGTTTACCTAAAATGTGAAGGTATATTTCAATAAACACATTCATTGGTTAAGTGATGGCAGAAACTGCAATATTTTGTATTTAGGTGCGGGGCAATTAAGTCTAAATTTAGGAACTTACAAGTTTATAAATTTAGAATTTATCTGACATTGTAAGTAGTTGTACTGCCAATTCAGAAAATCCAGATGATAACAATGTGGAATTAGTGGTGATGGTTACACTACTTTGTGAATATACTAAAAAATCAGTGAACTGTCTATTTTATTTATTTTAAAATTTAATTTTTATTCATTTTAGAGAGGAAGGGAGAGGGAGAGAGAGTTAGAAACATCAGTGATGAGAGAGAACCATTGATCTGCTTCCTCCTGCACGCCCCACATTGGGGATCAAACCCACAGCCTGGGCATGTTGTGCTTGGCGGGAATGGAACCTAGGACCCTTCAGTCCACAGGGTGACACTCTATCCACTGAAGAAAACCGGCTAGGACAGTGAACTATACGTTTCAAAGGGTGAATCTTACAGTATGTAAATTATATCAATAAAAAATATAAAACTCACACCCTGTTCACTGTGGCTCAGTTGGTTGCACTGAAAGGTCGCTGGTTCGATTCCCCTTCAGGGCACATAGCAAGGTTTCGAGTTCCATCCCTGGTTGGGGTATATGCAGGAGGCAACTGATCAATGTTTCTTGCTCTCTCCTCCTCCCTCCCTCTCTATCTAAAATTCAATGACAACATTAAAAAATAGCCCTAGCCGATTTGCCTCAGTAGATAGAGCATCAGCCTGTGAACTGAAGGGTCTGAGGTTTGATTCCCTGGCCCTGGTAGGGAGTGTGCGGGAAGCAACCAATTGATGTGTGTCTTTCACATTGATGTTTCTCTCTGTGTCTCTCCCCCTCCCACTCTCTCTTAAAAAAAACACACACACACATAAAAAAATATATAGCCCAGGCTGGTTTGGTTCAGTGGATAGAGCATTGGCCTTCAGACTAAAGGATCCTGGGTTCGATTCCAGCCAACGGCACTTGCCTGGGTTGTGGGCTCTATCTCCAGTGGGGGGCGTGCAGGAGGCAGCCAATCAATGATTCTCTCTCATCATTGATGTTTCTATTTCTCCCTCTTCCTTCCTCTCTGAAATCAATAAAAGAAATATATTATATATATATACATATATATATATATAACATGTCTCAAAAATGTGTACACACTTTGAATAATTATTCTTATCCTTAAATTTGAAAAGGAAGAAACATCAATTGAACTATCAAAAAAAGTGTGGCCGAAACCGGTTTGGCTCAGTGGATAGAGCATTGGCCTGCGGACTGAAAGGTCCCAAGTTCAATTCTCATCAAGGGCATGTACCTTGGTTGCAGGCGCATCCCCAGTAGGGGGCGTGCAGGAGGCGGCTGATCGATGTCTCTCTCATTGATGTTTCTACCTGTCTATCCCTCTCCCTTCCTCTCTGTAAAAAATCAATAAAATATATATTTTTTAAAAAGTGTGTATACATTTTGGGAGACACTATATATATAATATATATGATATATGATGTATGATATATGATATATAATATGATATATAATTAACATATAATATACATATACAATGTAATACGTAATATATAGTATATAATATACTAGTGGCCCAGTGCACGAAATTCATGCATGGGGGGTGTCCCTCAGCCCAACCTGCACCCTCTTCAATCTGGGACCCCTAAGGGGATGTGCGACTGCCAGTTTAGGCCCTCTCACAATCTGGAACTGCTGGTTCCTAACTGCTCCCCTGCCCGCCTAATCAACACCTAACTGCTACCCTGCTGGCCGAATCACCCCCGATAGGCCACCCCTGTGTGCCCGATCACCCACAACTGCCCTCCCCTGCTATGATCCACCTCCTCCACTGGGACTCCCTTTCTCCAAGCAAGGTGGTGGAGATGCTGGACCAGACTTCTCCATGCTGCATGGAGCCATGGGACCTCCAGGCCTCACCACATGAAGCAGCCACCAGGCCCTACTCTGCTGTGCATGTGGCCATCTTGTGGTGGCCATCTTGTGACAACATCGCACACAAGTGTTACCTAGGCTTTTATTAGTATAGATAGTATATAATATCTACACTAATGAAAGAGAAATATGCAAATTGTCTGTACCTCCACGATGCCCACCAGCCAATCAGGAGTCAGTATGCAAATTAACCCAATAAAGATGGCAGGTTAATTTGCATACACAGGCACCAGAATGGCTGGGCGGGGCAGGATGCCTGCTAT
>JAAGEH010000029.1:306815-334013 GCA_011751065.1 Lasiurus cinereus | reverse complement strand
ACCTCCCCTGCCTTCCCCTTCCCACTGTAGCATGACAGTCTGTTCATTGCTTTTCTGCCTCTGCATCTGTTCCTCCCCGCCCCCCAATTATTTTCTTTACAAAATCTTGCCTCTGCAGACTAGAAATAAACCTATAAGAACAAAAAATGTTTGAGACCCGCCGAGACCGGTTTGGCTCAGTGGATAGAGTGTCGGGCTTGCGGACTGAAAGGTCCCAGGTTCGATTCCGGTTGGGGGCATGTACCTTGCTTGCGGGCACATCTCCACTGTGGGGCACGCAGGAGGCGGCTGATCGATGTCTCTCTCTCATCGATGTTTCTGACTCTCTATCTCTCTCCTTTCCTCTCTGTAAAAAATCAATAAAATATATTTTAAAAAAATGTTTGAGACCCAATTTCAATGTCCAAGAATTCTGAGTCCCAGTTTCAATGTCAAACAGTTCCTTATGTGCACACGTCAGCAATGGTATCTGGATGGTGGACAAATGGTGGCAATGCAGGTCCAACCTTCTCTGGTTTGGTCCTGGGCATCCTGTAGCAATGCACAGCTGCTGGCAAGGCGTCGTCAGTGTAGAAAGGCCTATTTTTGCACGAATATTCATGCAATGGGCCTCTAGTACAATATGTAGTACACCAGTGGCCCAATACACAAAAACCATGCACATTAAAAGGGAATTAATTAGAGGAAGTATTTTAATATTATTATTTGCCCTTTTTCTATAATGGAAGTGTCAGAGATGAAAGAAAATTAGTAAAACATATATAGAAATCTCCCTCCTGTCAGGGACTGGGGTGCGCTGTGAGACCTAGAGTCAAGTGCCTGACCACCACCTGCATGTGCTTCAAAAACAAAGGAGACCCAGACCCAGCCAGTCCCAACCCTATTGGGTGAGACCCAGACCTCACCAGTCCCACCTCTGTCAAGCCCCTCCAGGCGGGGGGGCGTGGCCTGAGGTCCCCCAGCCAGGCACCAGGATGGGGGACTTGGTCTGAGGTCTCCTGGCCTGGCGCCAGGGCAGGGGCCATGGCCTGAGGTCCCCATAAAGTCCCACCAGATGGGGGGCGTGGCCTGAAGTCCCCGTCAATCCCTGCCAGGGTGAGAAGTACAGTTTGAGATCTCCAGGCATGGCTTGAGGTCTCCAGGCCCAGCGCCAGGGTGGGAGGTATGGCCTGAGGTTCCTGTCAAGCCCCACCAGGCGAGGGGAGCAGCCTGAGATACCCCAACAAGCTCCATCAGGTGGAGGGCGCCACATGAGGTCCCCTGTAAAAACCCTCCAGGAGGGGGCTGCAGCCTGAGGTCCCCTGGCCTGGTGCTGGGGTGGAGGGCATGGCTTGAGGTCCTTTGCCCCAGCCAGGTACCACGTAGCCTCAGGTCCCTGCTATTTGATCCTGACATTATGGCATCCAGGCTAATTTGCATATTCCCCTTTTATATAGAGAGATAATAAATAAAACCCAAATATGCAAATAGACCGAATGGCAGAACAACCAAACAACCAGTCACTATGACGTGCACTGATCATCAGGAGGTGTGCATGGAACATGGCAGGTGTTGGCAACAGGCAGGATGGTGGAGCAAATGAATGGGGGTGACAGACAAGGCAGGGTGCTGGTCACTGTCATCAGGGTGAGCCTCTCGTGGTTACTGAAAATTTTTTGCTCCCGCACACCATGGTCCCACCCAGTACTCGCACCTGCTTGCACCTAATGTCGGTGCTGGAAGTTCTCAGGGCTTCTCCACCTCCCCCTGCTCCTGAGGTACAATCAGGGCAGACAGCCACTACTTGTACCTGCCGCTGGCTAGGGCCCCACTCAAACCCACTGCCACTACCAGGACTGCCACTCACACCCACTGCCAGCGCCTGGCACTGGTCCAGATCACTCAGTGCTGTCAGCGGGTGTGAGTGGCTGCTGCCAGCTCCTATCACCCCTGAGGGCTTCTCCATCCCCCCCTGCTCAGTGAGTGTGAGCGAGGATGGCGCTGTCAGCATGTGGGAGCAGTGGCAGCAGGAGCAGGGCTTCTGGCAGACAGGGGACCAGCTGAGAAGGGACTGGGGACCACGGCAGGAGAGGCTGGGTGGTGGCACAGAGGATGGGCTGAGACCCGCCGCTAAGCCCACTACAGCCTCATGGCCCACAGTTTCTTTCAAGGTTCATGATCATGCAGTGGGCCTCTAGTCTCTCTCTATATATAAAACCCTAATATGCAAATAGACCAAACAGCAGAACAACTGAACAACCGAATAACCACTCGCTATGACATGTGCTGGCCACCAGGGGGGCGCATGTGGAACATGGTGGGCATTGGCCACGGCAGGATGGTGGAGCAAATGAACAGGGGTGCAGACCAAGGCAGGATGCTGGTTGCTATCATAGGGGCGAGTCTCTGGTGGTTACTGAAAATTCTTTGTTCCCACATGCCGTCGTCCCACCCAGTGCTCACACTGGCTACTGGCACTGGCCCCACGTGCACCTGTTGCAAGTGCCCAGCACCAGGCCGATTGCTCGGCGCCATCAGCGGGTGTGAGCAGCGGCTGCCGGCCCTGATGACCCCTCAGGGCTTCTTCACTTCCCCCTGCTCCTGAGGGGCAGCAACCACCACTCACACTGCTGACGGCGCCGGCCCTGCTCACTCTGTGCCGTCAGTCTGTGGGAGCAACGGAGGTGGGAAGCGGTACGAGCAGGGCTACCAGCAGACAGGGGACCAGGAGGGGTTGGGGAGGGGTGCAGAGAATGAGCCGAGACCTGCCCCTGTGCCCACTGTAGCCCCGTGGCTCAAAGTTCCTTTCAAGATCATGAATTCGTACACAGGGCCCCTAAGATATAATATGATTGTATGCTATATGTTGTATAATGTATAACCTATAACATCTATAACATACAATATATAATGTCTAATGTCTAATGTGTATGTGTGTGTGTGTGTGTGTGTGTGTGTGTGTGTGTGTTGTGTGTGTGTGTATATATATCATTGACAATAAAACATGCTTCATCGTCCAAAACTTTTGGAAATAAAAATGTCATAGGAAATAATGTCATTAATAAGAATAATAGTAGTTAACAAATACTGCACTGACTTAAGTATTAACTTTATTTAATCCTTACAACAATCTGATGTGATATATACAAAAATTTTTTTTAGATATATATACTATTATTACCATCTGACAGGGAGGAAACTTGGTTCCTAAAAAGATTAGCCCTAACCACTTTGGCTCAGTGGATAGAGCGTCGGCCTACGGACTGAAAGGTCCCAGGTTCGATTCCAGTCAAGGGCAAGTAAGTACCTTGGTTGTGGGCACATCCCCAGTAGGAGGTATGCAGGAAGCAGCTGATGCTTCTCTCTCATCGATGTTTCTAACTCTCTATCTCTCTCCCTTTCTCTCTGTAAAAAAAAAAAATCAATAAAATATATTTAAAAAGATTAGATAACATGCCCATGATTCCACAGCTAGTAAGTAGCACAGCTGGAATTCATAGGCAATTAATTATAAGCATCCTCTTTTTAGAAAATGGGCTTTATTGAGGTAAATTTTGTATACCGTAAAATTCACCCATTTTAAGTACACAATTAAGTGATTTTCAGTAAACTTACAGAGTTATGCAACTATCACCACAATCCAGATTTTGAACATTTCTATCATTCCCAAAGAGATCCTGAGAATCCATTTGCAGTCACTCCCCATTTCTATCTCTGGCCCCAGGCAACCATTAATGGTCTTTCTGTCTCTCTATAGATTTGCCTTTTCTGGACATCCTATATAATAGAAGGCTAATATGCAAATAGACTGAATGGCAGAACAACCGAACAATTGAACAACTGGTCGCTATGACGTGTGCTGACCACCAGGGGACACGCGTGGAACATGGCAGGTGTCGTCAGCAGGTGGCAAAGTGCAGAACATGGTGGGCACTGGCCATGGTGGGATGGTGGAACAGGTGAGCGAGGGTGCCAGGCCAAGGTGGGGTCATTAAGCACTTCAAAAATATTTAAAAAAATAAATGTCTATTCAGATCCTTTGCCCATTTTAAAACATATTTTTATTTATTTCATTTATGTATTTTTATTAATTTCGAGAAGGGAGAGGGAGAGAGAAATAGAAACATCAATGATGAGAGAGAATCATCAATCGGCTGCCTTGAGACTCACAACCCGGGCATGTGCCTTTGACTGGAATCAAACCCAGGACCCTTCAGTCCACAGGCCAACACTCTATCCATTGAACCAAACCAGTTAGGGCTAGTAGATGTGGTTTTAATTTGCATTGCTCTAATGAGTAATGATGTTGAGCATCTTTTCATGTACTTATTGGTCATTCATATATCTCCTTTGGTAAAATATCTATTCAAAGCCATTTTTAAATTGGGCAGTTTATCTTATTAAGAGTTTTTAAATATTCAGATACACATGATTTGTAAATGTTTTCTCCCACTTTGTAGCTTGTCTATTCATTTTCTTTTTAAAAAAATATATTTTATTGATTTTTTACAGAGAGGAAGGGAGAGGGATAGAGTTAGAAACATTGATGAGAGAGAAACATCAATCAGCTGTCTCCTGCACACCTCCTACTGGGGATGTGCCCACAACCAAGGTACAAGCCCTTGACCAGAATCGAACCTGGGACCTTTCAGTCTGCAGGCCTACGCTCCATCCACTGAGCCAATCTGGTTAGGGCTATTCATTTCCTTAATGGTGTCTTTGAAGAAAGAGCAGAAGTTTTAAACTTTGAAGTCCAATTTATTTCTGCTTTTATGAATCGTGCTTAAAATGTATATATTATTGATTTGAGAGAGAGAGAGAGAGAGAGAGAGAGAGAGAGAGAGAGAGAGAGGAAGGGAGAAAGAGAAAAAGAAGGGGAAACATCAATTGGAACACCCGACTGTGGATCAAACCCACAACCGAGATATGTGCTTTGAGTGGGAATCAAACCAGCCACCTTTCAGTGCACGGGACAATGCTCAACACCAGCCAGAACTACAAATCATGCTTTTGGTATCATATTTAAGAACATAAAGATTTACTCCTGTGTTTTCTTGGGAAAGGTTTCTAGTTTTAGCACTTACATTTAGGTCTATGATCTATTTTGAGTTAATTTTTTAAAAATATATTTTATTGATTTTTCACAGAGAGGAAGGGAGAGGGATAGAAAGTTAGAAACATCGACGAGAGAGACATCGATTAGCCGCCTCTTGCACGCCCCCTACTGGGGATGTGCCCGCAACCAAGATACATGCCCTTGACCAGAATTGAACCCGGGACCTTTCAGTCTGTGGGCTGACGCTCTATCCACTGAGCCAAACCGGTTTCGGCTTGAGTTAATTTTTATGTAGCGTAAGGTAGGAGTTTAACTCCATCTTTTTGCGTGTGGTTATCCAATTGTCCCAACACTATGTTTTTTATAATATATTTTTTATTGCTTTTTTACAGAGAGAAGGGGAGAGGGACACAGTCAGAAACATCAATGAGAGAGAAACATTGATCAGCTGCCTCCTGCACACCTCCCACCGGGGATGTGCCCACAACCAAGGTACATGCCCTTGACCGGAATTGAACCCGGGACCCTTGAGTCCACAGGCTGATGCTCTATCCACTGAGCCAAACCCAGTTAGGGCAACACTATTTGTTGAAAAGATAACCGTTTCCCTTTTGAATTTGCCTTGAAACTTCCTTGAAAATAATTTGACCATAAAAGGGTTTATTTCTGGGCTCTCTGTCCCATTGATCTATTACCTCTATCCTTATACCAGTACCACACTGTCTTGATTTCTGTAGTTTTAGATAGTACATTCTGAAATTGGCAAGTATAAAGTCCTTTTAACCATATTCTTTTTAAAAGTTGTTTTGGCCTTTCTAGAGCCTTTGCATTTCAATATAAATTTTAGGGCCAGCCTGTGAATTTCTACATAAAAGCCTGCTGGGGATTTCGAGGGATTGTTTTTTTAAAATATATATATTGATTTTTCACAGAGAGGAAGGGAGAGAAATAGAAAGTCAGAAACATCGATGAGAGACATCCATCAGCCGCCTCCTGCACGCCCCCTACTGGAGATGTGCCCGCAAGCAAGGCACATGCCCCCGACCAGAATCGAACCCGGGACCTCTCAGTCCACAGGCCGCCGCTCTATCCACCGAGCCAAACGGGTCTCGGCTCTAGGGATTGTTTTGAATCTACAGATCAATTTGAGGAGAATCAACATCTTGACAATATTGAAACTTTTAGTCCCGAAGGCAATTCTACTTCACCTCTGCTTAGCATTTCAACACCCGCAAGCTGAGGCTTCCAGAGCTGACTTACCTGAAGTCCCCCTCTGCCTTGTGTCAGGACAAACACATTTTGTCCGGAGAGCTATGTGATCACTGTTTTTTTAAGAACTTAGTTTTAGAACTAATAAATAACTTCAGTCCCTATATTCAATCCCGCCTCTATCCTTCACCACAGTCTCCCAAGTCCTAAAGCTGTGCTTCTGGCAACGCTAATTATTGGAGGCTTTTTTTTCTCTCACTTCCTTCTTGGTGCGAACACCATATATTAGCTCTTCACTGCTCCCACTCACCTCAACTCTGGGGCTCACACTTAGAATGTGTGTGTTTGCATGCACATCTACTGAAATGCAGTTCTTATGAATATGTGGTTTGTATCTTGACACTTCTGAAGTATAGTGTTGCTTTGTACTGGTTCAGAAAGAACATAAAAATTATTAACTCTGTGGGACAGTGTTCTTTTCAGCATCTTCATTTTTTAGAAAATATATTTTATTGATTTTTTACAGAGAGGAAGGGAGAGGGATAGAGAGTTAGAAACATCGATGAGAGACATCGATCAGCCGCCTCCTGCATGCCCCCTACTGGGGATGTGTCCACAACCAGGATACATGCCCTTGACCGAAATCGAACCCAGAACCTTTCAGTTCTCAGGCCAATGTTCTATCCACTGAGCCACACTGGTTTCAGCCTTCATTTTTTTTTTAAGTTTCATTAACTTTAGAAAGGAAGGGAGAGGGAGAGATAGAAACGTTAATGAGAGAGAATCATTGATCTGCTGCCTCCTGCACACCCCACACTGGGGATGGAGCCTGCAACCTGGGCTTATGCCCTGACAGGGAACTGAACCATGATCTCCTGGTTTATAAGTACCACACACTAACCAATTGCACCACTGGAGCTTTGCTTAGCCCCATGATCTCCTGGTTTATAGGTCAACCACTGAGCCACACCAGCCAGACAACATTTCCATTTATTATAAGGGGACATTGTCTACAACGTGTTTCAAAGTAAATATATTTCATTACAATAGTGATATTAATTTCATCTTTGAAGGATGATGGGTGTTGAACAACTTCTTGTACTTTTCTCTCCGGCATAGCACACCACACTCTTTGTTTTACTCTATCTCACCGGCTACTCCTTCTGTCCCCTTGGCATTTCTCTATCTTCTCCCGGATGACTCCCTGCCTTTGGTGTTGCCAGTCCTTCCTGTTCTTACACTCAGCCCTTTGAAAGTCTCCTCAGCATCTTATGAATTTGTGGCTTGCATATTGAGGCTTTGGAAGCAGAGTACTATTTTCTTTTTCTTAAAAAAATATTTTTTTATTGATTTCAGAGAAGAAGGGAGAGGGAGAGAAGATAGAAACATCAATAATGAGAGAGAATCATTGATCAACTGCCTCCTGCACACCCGCTACTGGGGATCAAGCCCGAAACCTGGGAACGTGCCCCTGACCGGAATAGAACCTGGAACCTTTCAGTCTGCAGGCTGACACTCTATCCATTGAGCCAAACCGGCCAGGGCACATAGTATTATTTTCAATTGGTTCATAAGGAGCACAAAAATTATTAACTTTTAAAAAATTTGTCCATAGATACAGAGAACAGACTGACAGCTTTCAGAGGGGATGGGGTGGGTCTGGGTTAAACAGGTGAAGGGATTAAGCAAAACAAACAAACAAACAAACAAACAAAAAACCACTGGACAACTGGCTGGTCATTATGGTGTGCACTGACCACCAGGGGGCTGATGCTCAATGCAGGACACAGATAACAGTATGGGGATTAACAGAGGGAAAGGGGGGTGGGGGCAGGTAGAAGAAGGTAAAGAGAGATAAATGGTGATGGAAGGAGACTTGATCTTGGGTGGTGAACACACAATACAGTATACAAATGATGTATTATAGAATTGTACACCTGAACCTATATAATTTTATTAAGCAGTGTCACCCCAATAAATTCAATACAAATTTTAAAAATTTGTTCTTTATAATGTTTTTATTTTTAAAAAATATTTTTATTGATTTCAGAGAGGGGGGAGAGAGAAGCATCAATAATGCGAGAGAGAAAGCCGAGACCGGTCTGGCTCAGTGGATATAGCGTCGGCCTGTGGACTGAAAGGTCCCGGGTTCGATTCCGGTCGGGGGCATGTACCTTGCTTGCGGGCACATCCCCAGTAGGGGGCGTGCAGGAGGTGGCTGATGGATGTCTCTCTCTCGTGGATGTTTCTAACTCTCTAACCTTCTCCCTTCCTCTCTGTAAAAAAATCAATAAAATATATTTTAAAAAAATAATGTGAGAGAATCATTGATTGGCTGTCTTCTGCACACCCCACACCGGGGATCGAGCCCACAACGCCGGGCATGTGCCCTGACCGGGAATCAAACTGTGACCTCCTGGTTCATAGGGCAACGCTCAACCACTGAGCCACGCCAGCCCGCAATGCATCGTTTATTGAGGGAATATTTAGTTCCTGCATCTCCAGGGTACAGCATATGGCACTCTGGTCTCTGAGAGCAGTCCCCCTGTGTTCTCCTGGATGACTAAACCAGAATCCAGTCCTTGTATCTTCTCCCTTTCCCCTCCCTCCACCCCTGCAAACCTGTTCCTCTGGAAGTCTCCCAGATCACAGGAAGTGACAATTCCACCCTTTCAGTCCTCAGGCCAGAAACCTGGGCGACATTCTTGACATCTCTCGTTCCTTCCTCCCTACATTCAGGAAATCCTGTTGGCTCTCCCTTCAAAATATCTGCAGAGTCTGGCCACTTTTCCCGTCTCCACTGTAGCCTCCATTCCAGTCCATTGATGGACTAGCACCCTGCCTCCCCATGTCTGCTTATATTCTTTTTTTTAACAGCCTGTACGTTTTGTGTAATCTTTCCAGTGCTTTTTCTTTTAGTTTTATTGAGATGTAATTGTCATACAGCACTGTATAAGTTTGAGGTGTACAACATAATTTGACTTACATATACTGTGAAATGATTACCACAGTAATTATAGTTAACATCTATCATCTCATACAGATACAGGGGGGGGGGAAGGTTTTGATTCCTTGTGATGAGAATTTCTAGGATCTACTATCTTAGCAGCCTTATACAATACAGCAGTGTTAACTATAATCGTCATGTACATTTTTACATTATGCCTGAATTCTACTATTTATACAGCAGCCTGAGTATTAATCATATTGCCTCTCTTCTCAAAACCTTCCAATGGTTCTAGTTTCTCAAAGGCCAAACACTTAGGGGGAGGGAGGAAAGGGTGGAAAGGGTAAAGGGGCGATAAATGGTGAATGGGAAAAATAAAGTAAAATGAAGAAGAAAAAGGCCAAATACTTTACAATAACCTACAAGGTTTTACATAATCTGGTCCATTTCCTTCCAGTCAAGGCTCAAAGGATACCTCCTACCCAAATCCTCCAGTTAGAATTGGAATACCCTCCCCCATCAACATTCCTAATCTCTTTCATCATCCAGCTCTATTATTTCCCATAGCAGCATTTGTCACATTATAGCAGGCTATATAATTTGCCTATTTATTTTGGTTCTTGCCTGATTTATGTAATTTGTAAGAAGGCATGAATTAAAAAATATATAATATCTCTATATATAAAAGCCTAAGTGACCGGACAACTGGCTGGTCGCTATTGTGTGCACTGACCTCTAGGGGGCCGATGCTCAATGCGGGAGCTGCCCCCTGGTGGTCAGTGCACTCCCACAGCGGGAGCGCTGCTCAGCTAACGATGGGTGCCAGACGCCAGACTCACAGCTGGCCAGCACAACTGTGGTGGTGCAAGTGAGTCTCTCCCACCTCCGTGGCAGTGCTACTGAGCAGCAGCAGTGGGGTGTCAGGCAGAGTGGTGCTAGGATGAGTGGGAGAGGCACAGCGTCCAGCCCAGGCTCTTCCCCGCCCATCTGCTGCTTCCTGCACTACTACATCCCCCAGGGGTCCTGGATTGTGAGATGGTGCAGGCCAGGCTAAGGGACCCCACTGATGCACGAATCTGTGCACTGAGCCTCTAGTCTATACTAATAAAAAGGTAATATGCTAATTAGAACCAATAGACCGGATGTCTTCTGAATGTCATTCTGGACCTCCTTCCTGACAAAGCCAGGGGCATGGCCGGCCTGCAAACTGACCATGGCCCCTCACCCAGACTGGTTCCACCCCTCAGTGGGGACCCCCACCCCAACAGGGGTGTGTCTGGCCTGCAAACCACCTGTGGCCCCTCGCCCTGGCTGGCCCTGCCCCCAGTGGGGACCCACCCTGATTGGGGACAGGGTCAGCCTGCAACTCTACAGCCCCACACCCCAGCCAGCGCCACCCCCCAGCAGGGACCCTCCACCCTGATCCGGGGTCCCCTTCAGGGCAGGCCAGCCAGCCCCAACCCATGCACCAGGCCTCTATCCTGTATAATAAAAGGGTAATATGCAAATTGACTCTAACAGCAGAGTGACCGCTGGACCAGTCACTATGAGGCACTGACTACCTCTTGGTCCCTTTCCCCAGCCGGCAGGCTCCGATCACCTGATGGCCACCCATGGCGGGATTGGGGCCGGTGAGCAGGCAGGAACAGCTGACCTCTCGGTCCCTTCCCCTGGCCATCAGGCACCGATCACCCGATAGCAAATGGGGAACCTGGGGTAGGTGGTAGCAGGGAGGGGGCAACTACAGGCAGCTGGGGAAGATGGCTGTGATTGCAGGGGAGGCCTAGGGATTGTACCTGTGCCCGAATTTCATGCGCCAGGTCTCTAGTATAATATAATAATATAGAACATATACAATATGTGAGAAGACCGAGTCCAAGAGACCAAATGTAATTTTAGTGCTTTTGTTTTGTTTTGTTTTGTTTTTGTTAATCCTCACCTGAGAATATTTTTCCATTGATTTTTAGGGAGAGTGGAAGGGGGAGAGACAGAGAGAGAAACATCTATGTGAGAGAGCCATATCAATTGGTTGCTTCCTGCATGAGCCCTGACCAGGGCCTGGGCCTTCTGGGCCAGGGAGGAGCCTGCAACCAAGGCATATAACCTTGACTAGAATCGAACCCAGGACCCTTTGGTTCACAGGCTGACACTGTATCTACTGAGCTCAATCGTCTAAGGCTAATTTTTATTTATTTATTTATTTTTTTTTTACTAATTTCAGAGAGGAAGGGAGAGGGAGAGATAGAAACATCAAAAATGCCCTAGCTAGTTTGGCTCAATGGATAGTGTGTCAGCTTGCAGATTGAAGGGTCCTGGGTTCGATTCCAGGCAAGGGCACATGCCCAGGTTTCAGGCTCGATCTCCAATGGGAGGTGTGCAGGAAGCAGCCGACTGATGATTCTCTCTCGTCATTATGTTTCTATCTCTCCCTCTCCCTTCCTCTCTGAAATCAATTTAAAAAAATAAACATCAGAGTAGGACATCTTCAGAGGGCTCCTGGGCCATGAGAGGTGGCAGGCTGGGCTGAGGGACCTCCCCCCACCCCCACCCCTACCCCCAATGCACGAATATTCATTCACCGGGCCTCTAGTAGTATAGATATAAACTTAAAAAAAAAGAAAGAAAGAAACATCAATGATGAGAGAATTATTGATTGGTTGCCTCCTGCATGAGCCCGCAACTGGGCATTTGCCCTGATCAGGAATCGAACTGTGACCTCCTGGTTCATAGGTCCACACTCAACCACTGAGCCATACTCACTGGGCAAGGCATGGATTTTTATATGTTTGGTTGCTGATAGATTCCCAGTGCTGAGAATGGGACTTATAGTACCCATTCGTAAATATGAATGATGTAAGTATATTAGTGTAGTAGATGAAAAAGGAACAATTTATGGAATTAAGTAGGAGTAAAAAAATGCAACAATGTGAAGGTCATTTGCTATGTCAACCCATATAACATGGCACAGTGGAAAGAGCATGGGGTGAGAGGCCACACAGGAGGGGAGAAGCCCTGACTGCCAAGGTCTGCTAGAATATTCCACAGCCTTTCTGAGTTTTTAATCCTTTTCCCTCTCCCCTTCTTGGGTCCCACCTTTATTCTCTAAATAAAGGTGCCTTGCCGTGTAGGTATCCTTTTCTGTCTTCCTTGCTTTTCTTTCCTTTGGACGGAACTTAGAGAATAATACCTCCGAGGAGCTGTGCTTGATCCTCCCAAGCTCTGATTACACCCCCCTCTTTGTACTTGCTCCCATGGCACCCCGAATTGTGTAAACCTATCACAAGGTATTAGGAACTCAGAGATGGAACCTGAACGTCTCTGAACCCTTGCTGATTGGCCCCAGGTCAAAGCAGTCATTCTAACAATGGCCAGCAGAGGATTGCTTGCTAGAGCTTTAAGGAGGGAAATGAAATGGGAAGAAGCAAAGTTCCAAGACGAATCGCAGAGTTGAGACCTCTTGGACCTGAAGATATGTCATGTTATCAATTCCTTTTCCTTTTTTTAAAAAAATATATTTTATTGATTTTTTACAGAGAGGAAGGGGAGATGGGTAGAGAGTTAGAAACATCGATGAGAGAGAAAGACATTGATCAGCTGCCTCCTGCACATCCACAACTAGAGATGTGCCCGCAACCAAGGTACATGTCCTTGACCAGAATCGAACCTGGGACCTTTCAGTCCGCAGACCCAAACCGGTTTTTTTTTTCCTTTTCCTTTAGGTAGCTTTGCACATCAGTGCAATAACACCAATGGAAATACTTCAGGCGTGCTGTTTCATGGGGCGAGTGCCCTTGAAGGGTTTTTGTTTATTTTTGCACTTCTATCACTTTGGTATATCGCTTCTCCGCCTTTTGGCTAAGATCAAGTATATTTAGGGATTTGGTATTCTCCTAGCGGGGCCCAGGATGGGGTTTGGGAGTTCATGACATCGGGGAAGAGAGAAACAAGGAGTATGCTCAGGAAAGGGTTCCCACCAGATGACTGCAGATCTTAGAGATGATGACAGAGGACACCCCTGTGTAGGGATCGCTAGAAGCTATGACTTGTTTAAAGACATTGAAGTGTCCTTGTTTTTGCTTTGCTAGGGAAGTGGAGGGAGAGTCAAGTTTGATAGTCAGGAAGTGGGGGGGGGGGGAGAGAAAAAAAGAGAGAGAGAGGGGTGTGGAGAGGTGGTGACAAACCAGAAGGCCAGAGGTGATGAGACAAGCTAAGAGGAGCCACTACAAGCTAAGAGGTGACTACCAATGACCGAGATGTGTATCAGCCAGGAATCCTCCAACATTCATGAAGACACCAATTTCCTATTAGTCATGTAACATAAAAACTCAAGTCGCCCTGACCGGGTAGTTCAGTTGGTTAGAAAATCATCCCAATACACCAAGGTTGCGGGTTCAAACCACAGTCAGGGCACATATAAGCTTCAACTAATGAATGCATAAGTAAGTGGGACAACAAATTGGTGTTTCTCTCTCTCTCAACTCAATAAATAAAAAATTTAAAAACCTGAAGTTATTTTATTTGGCTATTAAAGCAATACACTTGAGAGCCTGGACAATTTGGGGACCCTCAGATTGCATTTCGAAGGCTCCATCAGGGCTAGGGACCAGGAAATCATGCTTAGGACAACAGCTATCAACCTGTTGCAATGTGTCAGTGTCCAGGTCTTGGTATGGACCCACCGAAGTTAGTACTGACTTGGAAGATACTGGTGGACCCTGAGGGACTGAAATAAGACTATTCGCCCCAAGACGCCTTATGAGGCCTCAAGCTCTAGAGCATTTGGCAGTTTTCAAGAGGAAAGAGAATGCGTATGCAGCTTAATCAGAGTTTGCTGAAGATATAACTCTTAGATTCCCAGAGACTGGAGTTGAGGCTAGTTACATGGAAAGTGATAAGTAGCACAAACTGGATTTCTGAAAAGCCTCAAGTTCATTTTTTTTAAAGTGGGGGAGGTTATACAATATCCTAAATCCTCAGAACTCCTGAGTAGGAACTTCCTCCCAACTCTACCACCACCTCTCTAACCTGTGGATGATCTGGGGCTGCTAGGTATGGGATTTGAGGGCTGTTTACTTAAGTTAGAGGGCAAGGAAAATACAGCGTCTGTCTGCCCTCTGAGGGTGTCTACCCCTGAGAAAAAAATGTTCTCAGGGTATTTAGCACCATTGTTCCAGTAATTGGCAGGGAAAGTAATGGAATTACCTGGAGGAGTTCATTTTATTTATTTATTTTAATTTTATTAACTTTTTACAGTGAGAAAGGGAGAGGGATAGTTAGAAACATCAGTTAGCTGCCTCCTGCACACTCCCCACCGGGGATGTCCCCACAACCAAGACAGATGCCCCTGACCAGAATTGAACCTGGGACCCCCTGAGTCTGCAGGCCAACGCTCTATCCACTGAGCCACACCGGTCTCGGCACAATGTGCTTCTTATTGTATCAGACCCTTATACAAAACCTCCTTGAGATAGAGATAGAGATAGAGATAGAGATAGAGATAGAGATAGAGATAGAGAGAGAGAGAGAGAGAGAGAGAGAGAGAGACCCTTGATTAAAGATCACTATTTTTTTCAGGGGTGGGCACTACATAGTAAATATATAGATGGTGGAAAGACTCAGCCTGCTTTCAGAAACAGTTAGGTATATTCACAAAGTACATCTGGACATACGATCACAGGAGACCACATAATGTCATAATAAGGCTCACGACATCACTGTAGGTATATCCTTACTGCACAAAACCGACACATTTCAGGTCCTGACTGAATTAAGAACAGAAGTCCCTTTCTAGACAGTTCAGTACCACAATACGTGATGTATAGCTCCAAATGTACGTTCATCATGTGCAAAAAAAATTCAGCATTTTTAGGTATTCAGGAATACTGCATGAAAACAAAGTGTTCAAAGTTGAATACATGCCGTTTTAAAGTTTATTTGATGGCTCATGGTTTTTTTTAAAGCTTGTCTCACAGTTTAAATGGGAAAGGGGCGGCTTATTTCCCTATTTCCAGAAGACGAAGGTGCTTCTCTCTTTTCTTTTTTTTCCCCTCACGAAGTAGTCTGTCTACCTCAGCAAAACAGCACGCCGTGTGCTATTCTGGCCTCTTAGGGAACAGGACGTGTTTAAGTTTGCTACAAGGAGATAATGATCGTTTTAGCAATATATGTGCGCATCTCACGGAAAGTACTTCGGGCTATTGGTCTAGAGAAAATGGCGGCGGGGGGGTTGGGGGTGGGAGGCGGAAAAATTCCATAGTTTAGGATCTGAAATGGGCAGCGGATGACAATTTAATGGTAGTAGTAGAGCCACTGGCCTCCAACTGTGCATTTCTCTCATCTGCACTTTTCCCAAAAGATCTCACAACACAATGACAAAAGTCCTATAATGTGATTGTCTATTCTAAATCAAGAAAAAGGCGCTATTGGAAAAAGCATTTAGGCAGCGTTCTATAGCCGATTTGTTAAAAAGGAGCACCTCCCCGCCCCCCAAATCACTGCGGTCTGCCGCCGCTTGCCATCTTCTTGGGGCGCAGACAGAAACAGAACAGCGTGTTTCAGCTCCGGCATCTCTCTGCGTGGTGCAGACATGCCGTTTGCCACGAATCCCCCCGCCTCTGGGAGACGCACTTCTGAAACGTGTAACTGTTGTGTTACAAGCCAAGTGGAACCGTGACGCAATTATCCCCTGCAAGCTGCCTTCCTAAAAAATGATGTCATTTGCTGCAGATGCGGTGGCTTTGCGAACACAGGTAGGCTCGGGAGAAGTCCCTCCACGTCGCTCCCGGTTCCCCCACCCCCACGGAATGCAACACGCAGAGACGTTTTCCCCGCTTCCTCAATCCCCAACTTGTCGAGAGTGGGCGCGCTGCAGCGCCTCGAGCCCACTGCTCCCGCCGACGAGCGGGGACCGGAGCACAGCCCGCTGTCGCCAGCCCCGACGGCGAGCGAAGCCACGTCGGGCAGGGCTCGCGGCCACAGCGCGGGGCCGCCCGCTCCCCCCCCCCCCCAGCAGCGGGGCCCGCCGGCTCGGCCGGCCGGAACGTGGGGCCCCCGCGAGCGTGGGACAGCCCTGCCCCCACCCCACTCCCACACCCGCTCCCGCTCCCGCGGCGCCGGAAGTGACGCGTGCTGGCTGAAAGATGGCGGCATTGGCGCTCGACCAGGGGGAAGGTAAACACCCTCTGGGCCGCCGCCCGCACGCGGGGCCCCCTTGAGGCACCGGCGGGGACTGGGGGCTCCTCCAGGGCCTCCTGTCCATCTCACAGCTCCCCACCCCTCCACCTCCCTACCCACGTGGCAGGCTTCCGCGTCGCAGCGACAGCGCACAGAGCTCCCCGCCGGCGGCCCCGCCTCCCTGGGCGGGCCCCGGGCGCTCTCGCCGCCCGCAGGGGGCGCGCGGCCCGGAGAGGCCCCTGGCTCGTGGCCCCACTGGCCCCGCCCCTTTCCCGCCCCTCGCCCGCCCTCCTCCACCCCCGGCGTGGGTGATCCTGAGAGTCGGCGCGCTTCGGGGTAGAAGCCCGGAGACGCCGTCGTCGACGCCGTCACCTCCAGCGCTTCTGCCGCTGCCTGCGGCCCCTCAGCCCCTTCCCCTGCCCGCGGTCCCCAGTCGGTCCTTCCGCCGAGCTCCTCGAGGTGCCGTGAGCCCCGGGCAGAGGTAAGGCCGGGCCGGCCCCGACGCCGCGCCGCCTCCCGACCGGCTCGACTGTCCGGACTGGCGACTGAACGCTGTCTCCTTTCCCTAGGACTGGTGCCGAGGGGGCCGCAGGCGCGCAGACTCGCCCCCCGCCGGAGCGCCCCGGCCCGGCCCGGGAGCGGCCCCTTCTAGACGGTCGAGGAGCCTGCCGCGTGCCGTCCAGGCGCCCGACTGCCCACCGTCCGGCCGCCGGCCCGCTTCTTCCTGATGCGAACTGCCGTCTGCTAGGGATTGGCCGGACCCCCGAGGTGCGTAGCCGCCCCCGGCCCTCCGGCCTGCGGGAGCCGGGCTTCGGCCTCGGCCCCCGCGGCTCGGCGCCCGTTCGGCAGCTCTCTCTGCACAGACCGGAGTCGCAAACGTTGGGTAGATGCTGGCACCCCATTTGTCTTCGAGTTTACTTGATTGTTTGAATTTTAATTTTTTTCCAGAGAGGAGGGAAAAAAGGGAAGAAGCATAATTCAGCCATTTTTTGCAGCATGCAGCTGCAGGTACCATGACTATTTTCTCCCTACCCCGTTCTATCCCTTTAAAAACCCCGTTTATGCCTGAAATAGAACTGTATGCAATGCGAGGTATAAAATGTGGAATGGGAAGGTCTTGGGTTCGACTGGGTGACTCGGAGAAAATCGCTTACTGAGCTTTGGTTTCTTATCTATGAAATCTAGTCTCATCACAGGGTAGTGAGGGACTCCGAAGCCATATATATATATGAAAATAATCTGTGGCTACAGAGTGTGGAGGTAAAAAATGCAAGACAATTTTCTGAGTAGCCTTTGCTAGAGTGGTTAATGCTGTAGTGGCTAACTGTTGCTGCCTCTTTATTTCTTTATTCTGAGTATAAGCAATAAGTACGGAATGTCGAAGCAGTGCTGTAAATCGACTAGATATATAATAGTCACGTTGCTTGGCCTTCCACAAAATGCTAACTGCTTATTTAAATAACGGTATTCTTTAATTCAAATTTAACGTTTATTGTAGTGCTTTGCTTTTCATTTATCTAGGCCGCTTATTTCCTTTTCCTTACTCGCAATATTTAATACATTTGTTTGGTGTCTTATATTTCCCGAATTGATATCTTCTTTTGTTAATCTGATTAAATTGTAATTCAGAAAAATGCTTTTAACATGAGTACCCTAATTTTAATGCCTTTTTTTTCACATCTAGGAAATAGGATGCCTGAATATTTTTTGAAGAGCTTCTAAATGTATTTGGATATATATGCTTAATATATCTAGAAATGTATAGAAACTGTCAACTTTTGGGCAATATTTATATCACTTAATTCTCTCTTTTAATCACCGCAACATCTAGGTGATTAGAAACAGTTTTTTCAGTGGTAAAGGATGCTAATTTGCACTCTTTATTGCTGATTAACTTGGGGAAAATAATAGGATAGTAAATATTTGTGGTTTGAAAATTGCACTTATTTGTCAGAATTTATAATATGTGTAACAGATTAGTATGGGATCATTCTTACTCGGCACATCAAAAATGTAGTATGGTTTGGCTTTAAAAATGGTCCACAAAAAGTGAAAGAAACATTAGTATGTTATTTTTAGCTAACAAATGAATTTTTTGTTTTGAATGTTTATTCAATTTATAATCCAATACCAGTTGTCTTTCAGAGTATGCTTTTGTGTTTTATGAAAAAAGCAGAATAATAAAAGGCAGGCAGGATTAAATTCCCAAAGGAAGAGCCTACTTTATAATGTTAGGTTTTATATATTGGACTTATCCCTTGTCCTGAAGGTAACATTTTGGGAAATCACTGCTTTAGTGGAAATTTTAAGGTTTGACCTCTCTGCTTTGATTTGTGTTACCTGGGGCTAAAATCTTGGAACCAGGGCTAGCTTGGCTTCATGGGTGCTCAGGGCCCCAAACTTGGTTTAATAATCTGTGTAAAACTTGTACAGTATAAAGGTGAACAGTAAAATTCATGCTAATAATTTAAGTTTTAAATTTTTCTTTACTTAGAATGAATTAAACAGCAAATAAACACCATGACAAGTGGAGAGAGGCCATAGAAGAAAGCAGAAAGCTTTATGTCTTAGTATCTTTAATGATACTTCCTGCTTTGAACAAGGGGCTCTGCATATTCATTTTGCCCTGGACCCCTAAAATTTTGTAGCTAGCCTGTTGTCAAGGTTGCCCTTTCTCAGTGTAAATGTTTTGAGAATGAATAACATTACCTGTGAGGAGAACGAATCTTTAGCTTATGAGGGGTTGAATTAATTTATTAGCATACATCTCCTCTGAATTGGAATGCTATGCATTGAGACTGGGTGGTGTTTTTTATTGAAGAGAAACGAAAGATAGTCATTGGTAAAACATTGTAGGATGGTTTAGTTAAACTCGAAGGCTCTGATGTCAGGCAGACTTAGCTCTATCACTTAAGAATGATAGCCGTGGGCAACTTAACCTCCGAACTTTGGTTTTTCTTGTCTTTAAATCAGTGGTAGTTACAGAATATGGAGGATTGTGAGGATTAAATTTATCTATTCATCCAACAAATATATACTGAGTGGCCAGATTATTATGATCTCTGAATGCATAATCTGGCCACTCAGTATGTGTATGTATATATGTATATGTGTGTGTGTGTGTGTGTGTGTGTGTGTGTGTGTGTGTGTATAAATAAATTAGAGGTCGGATGCGTGAATTTGTGCATGGGTGGGGTCTGGCCAGCCTGGCCAGGGTGAGGGGACATGGGTGGTTGGCCTGCTGGTCAGGCTCCTGGTTGAGAGGACAATTTGCATATTAGCCTTTTATTATATAGGATATACACTGAGTGGCCAGATTAGTATGCATTCAGAGATCAAAATAATCTGGCCACTCAGTGTATATGTATATGTGTGTCTATATATGTGTATATACATGCACATATATATATAATGATTTCAGAGAGGAAAGGAGAGGGAGAGAGAGAGAGACATTAATGATTAGAGAGAATCATTGATCAGCTGCCTCTTGCACACCTCCTATTGTGGATCTAGCCTGCAACCCAAGCATATGCCTTTGGTTGGAATTGAACTTGGGACCCTTTAGTCCTCAGGCCAGTGCTCTTATCCACTGAGCCAAACGGACTAGGACTCCAACAAATATTTATTAAGCATTTATTATGTGCCAAGTGCTTTCTAGGTTCTGGGGATACAACAGTCAATGAAAACAAAAATTTTAATATACTAAGGAAAAATTAATCAGAAAAAGAATGGGGATTTTCTGGTTGATAGGGCATATAGGTTTTTTTCTTTTCTTTTTTTATATGTTTTTTTTAATTGATTTGAGAGAGAGAGATAGAATGAGAGAATCATCGATGATACGTGAGAGAGAAAGGCTTCCTGAAACAACAACTGTATGCACCCTGCCCAGGGATCAAACCTGCAACCTAGATGTGCACCCTGACCGGGAATCAGACCCACAACCTTTCATACATGGGACGACACTCAATCACCTGAGCTACACTGGGCAGGGCTGGGAGGCCTTTTTTAATTTTAAAGAGGGGCTTGGGGGAAGGCTTCACTGAGATGACATTGAAAGAAAAACCTGAAGGGGGGGCCATGTATATCTGGAAATGGAGTGATTCAGGCAGAGGGAAAGGCAGAGGCCTTAAGGTGGGCTTGTGGCTGGTTTTCAAGAAACAGCAAAGAGGCCAGTATCGGGAGCAGGGTGGACAGGGGGGAAAGTAATGGGAGATAATCATTATTGATGTTTTAGGAATCATTCACTGGAGGTGCTCTCATAGTTCTTCTTTGCCTTGCGTATATATTATGCTGCTGCTGGTCCAAAAGTGGAAGGCCTTGTCAGAATTAGAAATTTCAACTTCAGAATAAAGAAACTGGAAAAGGCAAGATATTTCCTCAGATATTTTCCTAATATAAGACCTCTAAAACTCATCTGGCTAAATTATTAAAGCAAATAAGAACAGATAGAAAATTTGTTGTCTCTGATAAGATCATTGAATGTAGTTAATGATTTTTGAGTCATTTAAAGATTTGCAGGATATTCATATAACATTGAGACCTTCAGAAAGATTTAATTGTGGAGAACTAGAATGTTAACATTACTGTATCAATGATTTCAAGTTAGGATGTAACTTAGAAGATTCAGGTTTTTATTCCCCAATAGAGGTTTTTCCTAGAATCCTCACTGGATCCAGTCTCTAAAGGCTGGGGAAGCTGTTTTCCATGACATCACCCTTGGATTACTTCTACTTGTAGTGAGGAATGAGCAGAGGAGCATTAAATTAAAATGTTCTGATGAAAAAATAGCGTTGAAGCACGAGTGGGGTTTTTTCTTACAAGGTTTCATGTATTATAGGATGGCTGAATGCTAAACATACCTGAAAAGTGAAGTAATTGGGCAATAGGTGCTAACCTGGAGGCTGAAGGACCCAGAGCCTCCCTAAAAGCTTAGTTAAACCGTCATTTGCAATTTGGTCTTGATCTATAAAAACATTTAGATGGACAAGGAAGAATTTCCAGTATTAAACAAATTAAAGTTAATTTATATAGCCTTTCCTCCCAAATTAAACATTTTTTCAATTAGAGTATTATATGTGAGGGTAAAATGACTGCTAACAGAGCTAATGAAGTTAGTCTATTTTCAAATTTTTCTATCATTTTAGATTGAGAAGCTGCCCTGTTTGAGATTGTTAAATTTAAAAATGTTACTAGATAGGTTACAGAAATTGTGAGAAACTTTATGAATCAGAAATAATTCTATTGTATTTGTAGTAATTCTTGCATTTTCTTTTTTAGTACGAAAGTATGGCATTTTGTACATAAGCATCAACTTGGGTAGGCTAAGTTTGAAGGTAATATGAAGTAATTTAAAATTTTCATCTAAGATAAGTATATCAAGAACCTCTGAGAGTCTAGCTTTTGTACTGGATAATTTAGGGTTTGTATGAATATTCAAGCAGCTGTTGGGGACTGTGAAAGCATTAAATTATTGCTGATGGCATAAACATGGAGGTTAGTTAATTTTGAAACTTCTATTGAATTGTCTAGAGTTTTGCCTTCAAGTCAGACAATCAGAATGGCAGCCTTCTAACTGAAAAGGAAGCATTTAATTCCTTTCCTTTTAATTTCCTGTCCAATTTTACCCCCACCAGACTTTTTTCTTTACTGGTCACTAGAGAGTTTGAACTGTTAGAAATTTCTGTGATATAAATAGCAGTAATAGTCTTCCAGGGCAGAGGTAGATTGGTGTAAGTATGTGTGTTGTCATTTATCCCTTATCATTGTAACTGTCAGTGGTACTCAAAAGTTTTTGGTCTCAGGACTTCGTTATACTCTTAAAAAGTATTGGGGTTCCAAAGAGTTTTTGTGTATGTGGGTTGTATCTATATTTATCATAATAGAAATTTAAACTGAAAAATTAAAACTAACTCATTTGTAATTCATTTAAAAAAACCCTACTCATTTATCTAAATAGCATTTTTTTTAATGAAAAAATAACTGTTCTCCAGAAGAATGAAAAACTTAGAAGAGTGGTATTATTTTATATTTTTGCAAATCTCTTTAATGTCTGGCTTAATAAAAGACAATGGGCTTCTTATCACCTCTGCATTCAATCTGTTATGGTATTACACACATAGCCTCTGGAAAACAAAGAATAAGTGAAAAAGGCAAATAACTTTAAAAATTACTATGAAAATAGTTTTGTCCTTGCAAAGTCCTCGTAGGGGACTAGGACCTCAGTTGTTCCTGGACCACACTTTGAGAACACTATACAGGTATTAATCGTTCTTATGTGTAGGAAATGTGAGACTTTCTTTTTTCTCTAGTCAGTTCCAAGTTTATGAAATAAGACAAACTCTTCTGTATTTCTTTCCTAGTAGTGTAAGTATACCTTATAATTTAGTTTAATTTGATTTGGTTAACCCTTTTAGAAAACCTACCATTTCAAATTCCGAAGGCCAAATATAGAATATATACATACATAGGTTTACAAACCATGATTTCCCTTAATCTGATGATCTATTTTGAAAAGTGAGAATACAGAATTTCTGTACATTAAACATTTTATATGTTGATAAGTATCTTTTCTCAAAGTCTCTTAATGGATCTCTCCTCAGCCCTCATTCATTTATAGAGTTCGTTTTCCCCTATTTCTTTTCAGAGACAGTGGAGGGGACAGGGGAGAGTGAGAGCGAGAGCAAGAGAGAAATATGGATGTGAGAGACACGGATTGGTTGTCTCTTGCATGTGACCCAACCAGGGCTGGGGGATCAGATAGAATTTGCAAACCAGGTATGTGCCCTTGACTGGGAATCAAACCTGGGACCTTTTGGTACTTGGGCCCACACTAGCCACCTTGCAACCCTGGCCAGGGTGATTGATAGAGTTCTTATTTGAGTTTTGTTTTCATTTTACAATTAGTTTTTATAATTATTTATTAAATTGCTATAACTATTTAGAGAATTCCAATGCATAAGGTTTTGTATATTTTTCTTTTTGTATTTCTACACTTTCCTTTTTGAATTTTTCCTTCTTTATTTGCTTGTGTTATTTTAAAAAATATATATTTTATTGATTTTTCACAGAGAGGAAGGGAAAGGGATAGAGTATTAGAAACATCGATGAGAGAGAGACATCGATCAGCCGCCTCCTGCACGCTCCCCACTGGGGATGTGCCCGCAAGCAAGATACATGCCCTTCACCGGAATCGAACCTGGGACCTTTCAGTCCGCAGGCTGATGCTCTATCCACTGAGCCAAGCCGGTTAAGGTTGCTTGTGTTATTTTAACTTAAGCTTCACTTTTTTTCCTTTTCTTTATAGCTTCCAGGGTTTGTATTGTGAACAAGTTGGTTTTGTTTCATGTGTTTATTTGTAAGTTTGGTTGCTTGATGTCTTAAACATTGATGTTATAGATCTGTGCTGTCCAACCAAGTATAATGCAAGTCACAAAGGTAATTTTAAATTTTCTCATAGCCACAGTTTAAAAAAGTAAAAAACAAGTGAGTTTCATTTTAATATATTTTATTTAACCAAGTATATTCAAAATATTTCAACATGTTTCCAGTATAAAAATTTGTATGAGATATTCTACATTTTTTTTTTGAGATGGGGAATAAGTCTTCAAAATCTAATGTCAGTTTTTCTATTTGGACTAGCCACATTGGCTTCCTTGAACAACACAGACATAGAGCAGAGTAGCTACCCTGGTTAGGGCAGAAAAAGCCCAAGGAGCCTAGAAAGCTAGAAAATTATACTTATGCGATGAGAAAAAATGGAAAACAATGTCACTGCAAAATGAGGCTGTGTTTTGACTACCAGTACATGTCCTAATCTCTTACAGACTTGTATTGCGATAAACTTTAGGGAGGTGTGGGATCTATAGAGGTGTGGGAAATTAGAGGGGTGTCAAGTTACTGTGGTCTTGTGGGTGATAAGGAGCATTAGGCAAGAGTTGGACAAAGGAAGCCAGCATTGATTGACCTCCAGTGGGTATCTTGCTTGAGGCTAGACATTTAACTTACATTAATTCATTTAATTACCACCTCAACTTAAGATGATGATTATTATTCCTAATAAATGGATGGAAACTGAGGTCGGGAAGTTAACTAATGTTCTCTAGGTCACACAGGTGGTAAGTAAGCTCTCTGATTTGAAAACTTTTGCTCTTTCTAACCATAGTATTTTGTGTTTTTTATTTTTTATTATTTTTATTTATTTTTATATATTTTTTATTGATTTTTTTACAGAGAGGAAGGGAGAGAGCTAGAGAGCTAGAAACATCAATGAGAGAAACACATCGATCAGCTCTGCCTCCTGCACACTCCTTTCTGCGGATGTGCCCACAACCAAGGTATGTGCCACTGACTGGAATTGAACCTGGGACCTTTCAGTCTGCAGGCCAATGCTCTACCCACTGAGCCAAACCGGTTTCGGCTATTTTTTTTTTAATTTTTATTGATTTCAGAGAGGGAAGGAGAGGGGGAGAGAGATAGAAACATCAATGATGAGAGAATCATCGGTTGCCTGCTTCTTACATGCCTCCCACCAGAGACTGAGCCTGCAACCTGGAACGTGCCCTGGCGGGGAATCGAATTATAACCTCCTGGTTCATAGGTGAATGCTCAGCCACTGAGCCACATCAGCCAGGCATGTGTTTTCGTGTTGTTGTTTTTTTGCAAATCAGATTCTAGTCTTAACTGTATTTCTAACTATAAGACCTTGAAGAAAAGTTTTACCTGTGGACTTAGTACCTTCATTAGTCTCGTTAGAATTGACCTGGGTCCCTAAGAGACTACTGAGAAGGTGAGCTTGGGTTATAAGTGCTGTTGCTGGGTAGAAGGGTTTCTCCAGAGTTAAATGAACTGTTAAGGGATCAGGTTTATTATCTTGGTGTCAGTAGCACCATGAAGGCGTCTAATAAAAAGCCCTAATGTTATGGAGTACTTAGGGGCCATATACTGTTCTGTCTTTACATGTATTAACTCATTTAATCCTCACAGTCACCCAGGAGGTGGTAGGTTCTATTAATATTAGTATTCCCTTTTCACAGATGAGGGCAGTGGAACACAGAGAGGCTAAGTAGCTTGCCCCAAGGCCACAGAGGTAATATAGCCGACTCCAGACCTGTACTCTGAACTCTACCTATGCTCAGAGATTTATACAGGCAGTGCTTGGGTTATGTTGGACTTGATGTCCGTCGTTTTGTGGTCATATCGCCATCTCCCATTTACAGTATTTATTAACAAAAAAAAATTCCATCATTTTGATGTGTGTGCATATGTGCTTTGTGGTTTTTATTAGTTATTTGCCACAACTAAAGGTCAGGAATTGCTACCTTTTAATATTTTTTTACTATTTCACTTCATTACTGTTGTGTATGTGTGCTATGTGAGTGACGTAGGTGCTTATGTAGGTGCGTTGACTTATGGCGAAAATTGCGCCTTAGGTCGGATTGCTGATGTAACCCGACTGTCTCATGTTGGTCAGTTTTAATCACTGTGTATTTTATCACTTTCTACTCGAACACATACTTCCCATAAAAGTGTAAAATACTGCCTTAGGCGGTTTGGCTCAGTGGATAGAGTGTTGGCCTGTGGACTGAAGGGTTCTGGGTTCGATTCAGGCCAAGGGCAGATGCCTGGGTTGTGGGCTCGATCCCCAGTAGGGGGCGTGCAAGAGGCAGCTGACCAATGATTCTCATCGTTGATGTTTCTGTTTATCCCTCTCCCTTCCTCTCTAAAATCAATAAAAATATATTTTAAAAAAGTGTAAAATACTGCCGCGGCTTTAAAGCTGCTAGTCTAATTGATAGATGCACCAAACTTTGTCATGTAGAAAATAAGTTACTGCATGTGTCTCAGCTGGCTGGTGTGGCTCAGTGAAGTGTCATCCCTTACACCAAAAAGTGAACCGGTTTGATTCTCAGTCAGGGCACATACTCAGGTTGCTGGTTTGGTCCTGATTGAGTTGCATAGGGGAGGCAACCGATCGATATTTTTCTCTCATATTGATGTTTCTCTTATCTCCCCCTCCCTTCCTCTCTAAAACCAATTAACCATAGTTTTTGAAGTTAGTTTAGATCAGATAAACTTGACAAGTGCATTGTTATGACTTGAAAAATAGCTATAGTTTATTTACTTTGCATATCTATATAAATGCATTATGTAGCTATAAAATCATAAAATGGATATTATATTGAATGCTCTAATTTTACAGATGAAAAGATAATACCAAGAAAGTAGAGCTATTTTTTTTCTAAAACTGTATTAGAGAAAACATACCTAAGGTAGTAAAAAGGAAGAACTTATTCTAAGAACGTAAGGATTTCTTTCACAACCCAAAGGGAGAAATAGAGCTAGGCCTAGGATCTTTAAAAATGAAGGCTTTGGGGACATTACCTATCCTCATAATTTTATTCTTCTGAGTTGACTGTTTTTTTTTTTTAAATACACTTTATTGATTTTTCACAGAGAGGAAGGGAGAGGGATAGAGCTAGAAACATGGAGAGAGACATGGATCAGCCGCCTCCTGTCCGTCCCCCCACTGGGGACGTGCCCGCAAGCGAGGCACATGCCCCCGACCGGAATCGAACCCGGGACCTTTCAGTCTGCAGGCCGACGCTCTATCCACTGAGCCACACCGGCCTCGGCTGATTTTTTTTATTTTTTATTAAAAATTACTTTATTAACGTGAGAAGAAAACTAACCTGTTTTAAAATGGGCATTCTCACCACACACACACACACACACACACACACACACACACTCCCCAGCTTAACGATAGTTCCCCATATATTTTAACTTTATGTTGGTGCAAAGTGATATCCCCCGGATCTTGGTTTCTAATACCATC
>JAAGEH010000029.1:160272-304692 GCA_011751065.1 Lasiurus cinereus | reverse complement strand
CGGCTTCTGGCTGCACAAGATGGCGCCGGCTTCTGGCTGCACAAGATGGCGCCGGCCGTGCGGACGGCGGCCACGTGCAGGGCCACGTGCAGATCCGGGCGATACTTGTTGTTGCGGGTCATGTGCCGGAAGCTGCTCGGGGTGGTGCGGGCGTTCTTGTTGGTGGCGGGGCGCACGTAGGAGGTGACTGGCTTTCGCCGGCCGGCTCTCGGCTTCGTGATCACCAGCACCCCTTGGCCGTCGGGCGCCGGCTCCGCGCCCACCGTCTTGCGGTGAATCAGCCGGTTGCAGCGAAAGGAGTTGCGGGCCTTCAGGTTTTGGGTTCGGGGCTGTACATCTGCTTGTCCTCTTCGCAGTTCCGCACGATCGGCCATTGTAGGTGGGCAGACATGGCGGCAGCTCCTGCCGCAGCGGCCGGAGAGGGAAAGGGCGAAGTGTAGTGTCTTTACATGTCTGTGGACGCTGCCTTTTCACTCTTGGCAACTTAAGCCTCTGCCAAATCCAGGGCACAGAGATCATTCTTTTCTTTCTTTCTTTTTTTAAAAATATGTTTTATTGATTTTTCACAGAGAGGAAGGGAGAGAGATCGATGAGAGAGACATGGATCAGCCGCCTCCTGCACGCCCCCTACTGGGGATGTGCCCGCAACCAAGTTACATGCCCTTGACCGGAATCGAACCTGGGACCTTTCAGTCCGCAGGCCGACGCTCCATCCACTGAGCCACACCGGTTTCCGCCAGAGATAATTCTTGAGAGGCACGTACCCCGTACCTAACATTGTGCCTGGCATACAGAGAGACTCTTTTAATAAAGGGGCAGCCGAGACCGGTTTGGCTCAGTGGATAGAGCTTCGGCTTGCGGACTGAAAGGTCCCGGGTTCGATTCCGGTTGGGGGCATGTACCTTGCTTGCAGGTGCATCCCCAGTAGGGGGCGTGCAGGAGGCAGCTGATCGATGTCTCTCATCGATATTTCTGACTTCCTATCTCCCTTCCTCTCTGTAAAAAATCAATAAAATATATTTATAAAAAAATATCCTCAGGTGAGGATTATAAAAATAAATACATACATAAATAGGGAGGCATTGATTGTAGAGTGGTGAGATTGGCAGTGATGGTTTCCCTCAAGAAGGAGGTAGAGCCCTCGCTCTTTTGGCTCAGTGGATAGAACTTCAGCCTGAGGACTGAAAGGTTCTGGGTTCAATTTCAGTCAAGGGCATTATGCCTGGGTTTTGGGCTTGATCCCCAGTGGGGAGCATGCAGGAAGCATCTAAATAGTGATTCTCTCTCATCATTGATATTTCTATCTTTCTCTGTTGCTCTCTGAAGTCAATGAAAAAAAGAAGGTAGAGCAGGTGATTGTGAAGGGTTCTTGGTCCAAATTACCAATCAGGGAAAAGAAAGAGCTTGAGAAATTGAGTCTCCTACTAGGAGGTCTAAGTTGGAGAAGGAGAAGGACAGAGGTAAGGTAGTTTGGATATGATTAATCAAGTGAAAAGATAAAGAGGTTAATTAAGCCAGAGAGTTGGGGAAGTTAACAGTTAAGATTTCCGGTGTGGATCTCTTCTGGATTGTGGTAAAGTCCAACAGGTTTGGGACTAAGGTTTTAAAATGGAAGCAGGGGGGAGGTTGTAGGATGAAGTGGTCAGGGAACTTTGATTCTGGGTATTTGGATGAATGATCTTCCATGAGCATTAAAGAGGTGTAGGAAATGACTTTTAGATGCCAAAGTTGTCAGGAAATGTGGGGGGAGATTGATCAGGATGTGAGTATCCTGTTATATAATAAAGGGCTAATATACACATTGTCCCCTTGGGAGTTGGATCTGCGCTACCAAACGAAGGAAGGCCCCTATCGGCCCTGATTGCTGGCCAGGCAGGGACTCTATCTGTGCATAAATTTCATGCACCAGGCCTCTAGTATGATAGGTAAGTGACAAGGAGAAATAGATGATGGATTTAAAAAAAAATATATATATATATTTATTTATTGAGAGGGATAGAGAGTTAGAAACATTGATGAGAGAGAAACATTGATCAGCTGTCTCCTCCACAACTCCTACTAGGGATGTGCCCACTAGGGAGATACATGCTCTTGCCTGGAATTGAACCCTGGACCTTTCAGTCTGCAGGCTGATGTTCTATCCACTGATCCAAACTGGTTAGAGCAGACGATGGGTTTTTTTTTTTTACCTGAGTGAAAGGCCATGTTTTAGAAAAAGGACAGTAGAAAGATAAGAGGTTTAGAAGATAGGTTTGTAAGCTATAGGAGAGCACTTTGTTCTATGAAGAATATAGAAAAGCATTTTTCTTATTTAAATCAGACTGTAGAGAAAACTAGCATGAGCCTATAGGGGGGTTTGTTTACACTGAAGCAAGGTTCCACTGGGCACAGTGGAAAGGGTTGAGAGGGAATTGGGATGGGGAGATGGATCGTTGGGGAGGATACTCAGAGCTGTGTGAGGATGGGAATTGAGAGGATAGATGGTCTGGGTTGGGGTACTGTGAAAAGGAGAAAATTACTTCATAAACAGTCTCCAATAGACTGGCTTAGTTTATTCAGCTTTACTTAAAAGATCTATTTTAATTTCACTATCTTGGCTTCATTTCTCTGATACTCGAAAATGTGGTTTAATTTCCTTTTACATATTCATATTTTAAATATATAAGCAATGATCATTTTTAAAAACAATGTTAATGAGGTAAGTAAAAGAGAGAAGTTAAACCTCAATAATTCTTGAACTCCTATCCAGGGACATCATTTTGGTATATATTCCTCTGGACTTTTTCTCATCGAAACATATACATGTGTATTTAATTTTTGAAAATATATTGTGTATATCGCAGTTGCCTGCTTTTTTCCATATAACAATACCTAATAAATATCCTTTGTAAGAATAGGTAGTTGTTATAGTAATCCATTATAGGACTGTGCCATATTTATTTAATAATCTTATTATTGGGCTTTTGAATACTATCCAATTTTTTATTATAAATAAGGCTAGGAAGAAAAACCTTGTGTGGACAACTTGGCATATTTATGTGAGTCTTTTGTGTACAGTTCTAGGAGTTTTCAAGGTCAACAGTATACTTTTTTATTTAATTTTTTTCTGTCTTTCATAATTTAGTATTTAAAACATCCTCTTTGTATTGTTAATCTGGGGATATGTTTAGATATATTTGGCGAACGGTATAAAAAAATCAATGGAGTAGGCGTATTATTGTTTTTAAGTTAACAATTTACCATTTTTGGTAGATATTTAATAAAAATTTCCCCCCAGGTAGGGAAGCCAAAAACATTAGCCTACAAATCTTTAGGTTATCTTCTCCCAAAGGGCTTGTACATTTAGGACTTAAACGGTGGAATTGAGATAATTATAAAAAATTGTTTAAGCTCTAAGTTAATAATGTCTTCAGAATGCATGGAAATGATTAACACAGTTTTCTTTGATTACTTTTTTTCCAGGTGATTCATGGCAGGGGAGATGGAAGGATTCTGTTCCTCCCTCCATGACACCAGTGTGTCTGCTGGGTTCAGAACACTGTATGAGGAGCGACTGCTGCTTGATGTTACTCTGGTTATTGACGATCATCAGTTCCATGCCCATAAAGCACTTTTGGCCACCCAGAGTGATTACTTCAGAATTATGTTTACTGCAGACATGAGGGAGCGTGATCAGGACAAAATTCACTTAAAAGGTCTAACTGCTACTGGCTTCAGCCACGTGCTTCAGTTTATGTACTATGGAACTATAGAACTGAGTATGAGTACTGTCCATGAGATTCTTCAGGCTGCCATGTATGTTCAACTTATAGAAGTGGTGAAGTTCTGCTGTTCTTTCCTGTTAGCGAAAATCTGCTTAGAAAACTGTGCAGAGATCATGAGACTCTTAGATGATTTCGGTGTGAACATCGAGGGAGTTAGGGAGAAGCTGGAATCCTTTCTGCTAGACAACTTTGTGCCACTCATGTCCAGGCCTGACTTCCTGTCTTATCTGAGTTTTGAGAAGCTCATGTCTTACTTGGATAATGATCATCTGAGCAGGTTCCCAGAGATAGAGCTGTACGAGGCTGTGCAGTCTTGGCTGCGGCATGATAGAAGACGCTGGAGACATACCGATACCATTATTCAGAACATCAGGTTTTGCTTGATGACCCCATCCAGTGTTTTTGAGAAGGTTAGTGCATTCGAAAGCAATAGATGATACTCATTCAGTTAAGGCAGGATATCTTTACAGATAAGATTCCCAGGCTTGGTCAGGAGCCAAAAAGAGAATGAATAGTTGATAAGAATAGTTCTATGTCTAAGAAGTCTAATTTGTTTTAGCTTGTGCATTTAGGTTTTTAAAAACATTTTGTGGGTGAAGAATTAGGTAAGTAGTGGAGTGGTTTCATTTTAAAAGTTCTTTTAAAGCTGAACACAATTATTTAGCCCAAAATATTACAAGCTTGCTTTGGCTTTTCTTTCTTCACTAAGTAATGAGCTCTGAATCATGTGAGGCTAGTTCCCAATGAATTCATCTCTTTACTGCATATTGCTATTTAAAAAATGTATGATTTCATAACATACATTTTTTCTTTAGTTCTCTTTTTTTTTAAAATATGGAGTTGAGTTTTTAGTTCTGAATGATGCATTAATAGTCTCATATTCCTCTAAAATGTAAGAAAACATAAAATAGCTCTAGAAAATCAATAGATCGTAGTGGCAATTTCTGTCCCCTGCTCTTACTTAGTTCTGTTTTCCCCCATTTCACTGTGTATGCTAACTACCTTTAACCATGAAAATTATATTTACATCTAAAACCATTGTTTCTACATTTCTAAACAAATAGATTATAAATCTTTCATCTACATTGATCAAACTGTGTACTTTTTACCATGTAATAGTTCTGCTATCGTAAAAATAGTTTTTCCAAAGCAGCCTTGGCCTTTTTGCATGTAAGCATTTTTCATTTTTATATCAGAGTCTCACTTGTGATCTTTTCTTGCCCAAAGGAGAGAAAGCAGTTTCAGTAATTGCTTAACTTAATTGGTTTCTAATCACATGGTTACCTCTGGGGCTCTGTTTATCTTGCATCTTCTTTCTAGAAAGCACTTGTAAAGCTTTGGTCGACACCCTTCATGTTAAATAGTTATTAAGCTTTAGTTAACCAAACCTGGTGATAAAAATATAGTATTTGCAAAAGAAGGCCGTATACACCATTTAAAATAAAATAGATTTGTGCCTTCCAATAACAGCAGCCTGGCATATTCTTTTCCCTATGAAATATCTTTAACACACTATCTATATGAAAGAGAGAGAAGGGAGGGAGGGTAAATGAATATACTTGGTTACAGAACTCAGTTTTCTGGGTTTTATTACCTTTATTCTCAGAATGTACTGATAAGGCAGAAATAATTGAAACTAAAGAATGCATTTCTTAATTATTTTTGTTCAGTGATAATCATAGCACACCAACTATGTAAATCTTTTGTCTCTGTTTTGATTTTTTTCCTTCTGTTTTTATCCTCTTTCTCTAGGGGAATTCTGTTTTGTCTTTATATATTAAACTAGAGGTCTGGTGCACAAAATTTGTGCACAGGGCAGGGGGTCCCCTTCAGCCCAGCCTTCACCCTCTCCAATCTGGGACCTCTTGGGGAATGTCCAACTGCCAGCAATTGGACATCCCTCTCACAATCCTGGACTGCTGGCTCTTAATTGCTCACCTGCCTGCCAGCCTGGTCACCCTTCACTGCCTCTGCGTGCCAGCCTGGTTGCCCCTAACTGCCCCCCCCCTGCTGGCCTGGTTGCCTCTTACTGCTCCCCCCACCCCCACCAGCCTGGTCGCCCCCAACTGCCCCCCTCTGCCAGCCTGGTCACCCCTTAGCTGACCCCCTTGCTGGTCTGGTCACCCCTAACTGCCACCCCTATTGGCCTAGTCGCCTCTCATGGCTCCCCCTGGCTGGCCCGGTCGCCCCACACAGCCTTCTATTCAGTCATTTGGTCATCCCTCACTAACCCCCCCACCCCCACTGGCCTGGTCGCCCCACATAGCCTGCTTGTCAGTTGTTTGGTCGTACCTCACAAACCCCCCTGCAGGCCTGGTCGTAGGTAACCATCTTGTAAGGGTGTGATGGGCAATTTGCATATTACCTCTTTATTATATAGTATACAAATGCTTTTCCACTACTACAACAAACAAAAAACCTCCAATTAGATGAAGGTACTTGTGAAATAGAAAATAAAATTTCCCCTCTTGTGAGACAATATGATAGATAATTGATAGCAGTAAGTGATTTTTAACTGCCGAGCTACAAAACTTTTTTATATTCCAATTATTAGTTCAAGCTGGTCAATTGATAGTGGCTGCAAGTTATTACCATTGGATAGTTTTGTAAATCATATAAAATACCAGTTGTGTCTTCTGATAGATTGTTTGCATAGGAGGTGGTTAATATCCATTGGCCAGTTATTGGGAATCTCATCAGAATGAAAATGTTGTAAAGCTTCCTTCTTGAGTTGATTTCTTAGGAAAACTTAAGAAGGCCCTGGCCACTGAGAAATCTTTGTTTTATTTTAATACTGGCAAGATGAAGATAGTCAATGATTCTTATCTTAGTGTATGAGTTAATGTTTATCAAGAGAATCTATGGCTTTCAAAATGTTGCAAAACACTAAGTTAGCTAGATTTGAGACTTCATCTCTAGTAATAAAACTTCAGAAACCAAACTAAATTGGAAAATTTGGTTAAGAAGTAAGAATTTGGACTATTTCACACCGTTATACAGTTGTGAGTACATGAAACACTAAAGTTTATGCTTACATTTATTATTTTATTGTTTTCCATATGAACAACTGTAAGCCTACTTTTGCCCAACCCTGTATTTTGAGCTTGAAAATTGGGTCCATCTATTTTCCCTGTGCTTAGCAACTGCAGGTCTCAAGGTGGTTTTAATATCCATTACATATGCTCAATGCCAGAAAGGGCACAGAAATAAAGACATGTTACATCTGTGCTGGTTCTTTACTATGAGAATCTATGTGAGGAAATGTATAGGCAGTTTTGATTTGTAGTTTTATCTTATCTGCTGAAATTTAGAAAAATGAAATATTGATATACACTTTTTACTTTTAGGTTTAAATTTTTTAAAATTTTTAAATCTAATTCCTTATATTCCTTGTTAGACTTTCTGAGCATGTAAAAATGCTGAAAGAATAGTAAAATGATCACTCATAAATATATCTTGTAGGTTAATAGCTGTTATTGTTCTAACACATTGGCTTTAGCTACCTAGATAGGCTTATTGTATTTGCCTTATATAGATTTGTTTTGCTGAATCTCTGAAAATAAGTTACAAACATCATGACATCTTATTCCTAAATACTTAATGTGCTGCTCCTCTGAATAAGGACTTTTTTTCTATGCAAGTTCAATACCATCCCACTAGGAAAATTCACTGTAAGACCCTAATATCATCTAATAGCTAGTCCATAATAAAATTTTCTCAGTTGTCCCCAAATTGCCCTAGAATCTACTCATGATTTATGCATTACTTTTTGCTATCATTGTCTAATATTTCTTTCTTTTAAATATATTTCATTGATTTTTTACAGAGAGGAGGGGTGAGGGATAGAGAGTCAGAAACAAGAATCGGCTGCCTCCTGCACACTCCCTACTGGGTATGTGGCCGCAGCCAAGGTTCATGCCCTTGATTGGAATTGAACCTGGGACCCTTGGGTCTTCAGGCAGATGCTCTATCCACTGAGCCAAACTGGTTAGGGCTGTCTAATATTTCTTAATCTAAAAGAGTCCCCACTTTTTTTTATTGTTGTTGTTAATCCTCACTAGAGGATATTTTTCCATCGATTTTTAGAGAGAGTGAAAGGGAGAGGGAGAGACAGAGAAACATGGATTCAAGTGAGACACACATTGATTGGTTGCCTCCCACATGCAGCCCGACTAGGGCCAGGGATTGTGCATGCAACTGAGGTACATGCCCTTGACCAGAATCAAATCTGGGACCCTTCAGTCCCTGGCCGATGCTCTTATCTGCTGTGTCAAACGGGCTAGCTAGGGCACTTTTTTTTTTCTTAAGATAAATCACTGATTGTCTTAGTGTGTTCCAAATTCTGGATTTATCAGATTATTTCCTTGTGTAGGTGTTAATTTAGTTCTTCTATTCCTTATATTCCTTGTTAACACAACTCCTTATTAGCACCATTTTTTATTTTTCAGGAACAATTACAGGAAACTATTGCAATGCCAGAGTTAATCTTGGAAAGTAATTTGACAACTCTGACCAAACTTGTAATATATCCTTCTTTTTTATATTAGGAGGCTAACTAGTACAATCCTATGACTAAAATCATCAAAATTTTATTTACACTATTCTGTGTTTCGTTTAGATTCATAAAATTTCCCTCCCCTTTTAAAAAATTTAGAACTATCCCATTTAATTTGTTGGGTTAAAGCTAGTTAAAGAGTTAAAATTAAGATTATTTATTCTTATATAAAAATTAGTATATTTCAATGACTAGAACTGTACTGTTCAATATGGTTGCTGCTTGTGGCTATTGAATAGTTGAAATTTGACAAGTCTGAATTGAGATTTCAAAGACTACAGTGACAAAACAGATGTAATTACTGTATTAGTAATTTTTATATTGGTTACATGTCCAAATGATACTTTGGATATATTGGGTCAAATAAAATATATTAAAATCAATTTCATCTTTTTTTGTTGTTGTTAATCCTCACCCGAGGATATTTTTTCCATTTTTTTTAAAGGAATCTGAAATTTAATTTTTATATTTTAGTTAATTTGTACTTGAGGATATTTTTCCATTGATTTTTAGGGAGAGGGGAAGAGAGAGAAACATCAATGTGAGAGAAACACATTGATTGGTTGCCTCCTGCAGGAACCCTGACCAGGGAGGGGTCAGGGCCAGGGAAGAGCCTGCTGCAACCAAGACACATGCCTTGTCTGGAATCAAACCAGGGACCCTTTGGTCCACAGGCTGATACTCTATCCACTGAACCAAACTGGCTAGGGCTTTTTCCATTGATTTTTTTTTTTTAGGAGAGTAAAAGGGAGGGAATGGGGGAGAGGGAGAAAGAGAAACACCAATGTGAGAGACACATCATTTGGTTGCATCCGGCACATGCCCTAACCTTTCAGTGTGAGGGCTGACATTAACCATTGAGGCATGCCAGGGTCAGGCTATCTCCATTTTATAAATAAGAAAACAAGCTCCAAAAGGATAGGAATCTTATCCCAGAACAAGTGGCACTGCCCAGACTGAAACCCAAGTCTGTTTCTCTCAGTCCAAGGATTTCCGATTATAGCTACTAGAGGTGCAAGAAGCATATAGTTAGTTAACCCTGTGGCCCAGCTTGGGTTGTTTTAAAAGTTGTTATGGAGTTGTGAAAATTCTAAGGTATTTGCATGAACAAAACATAGCCTAAGAAATTTAATGGTACTGAAAAAAGTAAAAGACGGGAAAAGATTTGAAAGCACAATTCTGTGGTTTTCACTGAATAATCAAAGAAAGCTGTAAGTAAATGTAAGGATCATGTTCTTTTGACATAGTTGTTTAACAGTTCTTATGATTATTTTTATCAGTAGTGGATTCCCAGTTTTAAAACTTGACGTCAGTGTCAGTTTTTACATATGTAAATAAATGTCTGTGGCATGTATTTTGGCTAATTCCAACAGAGGTCTTTGCCTCTGTTAACACAGACTATTCTAGATTAAGAGACATCATAACCAAATGTGCTCTATGAACCTTGATTAAATCCTAAAAAATTGCTAAAAAAGACATTTTGGGATAACAGAAAATTCGAAAATAGGGTTGCTATTAAATGATATTAAGGAATGACTTGATTTTTTAAAAATACCTTTTTATTTCAGAGAGGAAGGGAGAGGGAGAGAGAGATAGAAACACCAACAATGCGAGAGAATTGTTGATTGGCTGCTTCCTGCACGTCCTCCACTGGGGATCAAGCCCACAACCTGGGGATGTACCCTGACTGGGACTCGAACTGTGACCTCATGGTTCATAGGTCGATGCTCAACTGCAGAGCCACACTGGCTGGGCGGAATGACTTAATTTTAACAATGATAGTATGGTTATGCAGAGACTACCCCTCACTCCTGGGAGATGAGATAATTGCTGAAATAGTTAGGAATGAAGCATTATAATGTCTACAACTTTCTTTGAAGTGGGTTATACACCTTCAACCTATCTAGCTAGCTAAAAGCCAATATGGCAGAACAATAACAAATATTAACCTGCAAGATATGTTTATGAGTGATCATCGTATTATTCTTTGTTTAGAAAATTCATAATAAAGTTAAAAAATTTAAAACCGAGAGTAAAAAGTGTATATTAATATTCTGCCTTTCATGTATAAATGTAGAGTGCTCTTATTTTTCTACCTTTGACTTGCATTGCTCCAGGTTCACTGGTTCTTGAAGAGTGCTGGTAATCTAGGGTGTTGACTGCACTTAGATCCCCTGGGAAAGAGATTATCTCATAGTGTATTTGCTTATTTTCCTTTTAAATAAAAAGGAGATGAAAACAAAAGCATAGAATTGGAAATTAACTATGAAGTTAAAGGAAAGGAAGATATGGGTTGGGAATAGCTATATTGATATGTAAAAAGAGAAACCCTTTTTAAATAAATTGGATAAAAAAGAGAAAACAAATGATAACCAGAAATAAAAAAGAATCAGAGAAGTCAGAAAAATGGAGAAAAGTTTAGGAACAGGAAAGAAGCCAGGAACAATACTAAGATTTTAGGCTTTTAAGTTTTAATTATCATATTTAAAAGTTTACTCAGAAAATGTTACAAATGTCATAAGTAAGTGTTTGTCATTTAGAAGCTTTATTTTTTATTTTTAAAATTTTCTTAATACCATATACCTTTTATTTATCTTACCTATTTATTTATTTTTTGTTAATCCTCACCCAAAGATACTGTTCCATTGATTTTTAGAGAGAGTGGAAGAGAGAGGGAAAGGGCCTGACCAAGGCCTGCCTGCATCCAAGGTACGTGAATCGAACCCAGAACCCTTTGGTCCACAGGCTGGCACTCGATCTACTGAGCCAAACTGGTTAGGGCCAGAAGTTAGTTTTAGATTTAACCTTTGATTTGGCTATCTTTCTACCGTACCATATTTATAGATAAAACATTTACATGATTGAGAATACTTCCATAAAAAGAATTCCTCCTAAGGTATAAATTCTAAAACTTAGTTGTATTACCTAAATATTAGTATAATCAGATAATAAGGTAATCTTGTTTTTTTGTCTACCTTTTAGGGTTGTGCACCTATTTAATTTTCAGTGATGCTCTATTACCATTGCACCAAAATTGGAAGGAACTTAGACTTTTTAAGCACATTTTAGAAATTTATTTATTTTTAAGATATGTTTGTATTGATTTCAGAGAGGAAGAGAAAGATAGACGCATCAGTGATGAGAGAGAAGCATCGATCAGCTGCCTCCTGCAGGCTCCACACTGGGGATTGAGCCCGAAACCTGGGCATGTGCCCTGACCAGGAATTGAACCATGACCTTGGGGTTCTTAGGTTGATGCTCAACCATTGAGCCACACTGGCCAGGCTAAGCAGACTTATTTCATTTTGTTTTTTAAATATATTGATTTTTTTTTTTTTTTACAGAGGAAGGGAGAGGGATAGAGAGTTAGAAACATCCATGAGAGAGACATCGATCAGCCGCTTTCTGCACGTCCCCTACTGGGGATGTGCCCACAACTAAGATACATGCCCTTAACCGGAATCGAACCTGGGACCTTTCAGTCCGCAGGCCAATGCTGAGCCAAACTGGTTTGGGCTATTTTATTTTTTAAAATACATTTTATTGATTTTTTACAGAGAGGAAGGGAGAAAGAGCTAGAAACATTGATGAGAGAGAAACATCGCTCATCTGCCTCCTGCACACTCCCTACTGGGGATGTGCTTGCAACCAAGGAACATGCCCTTGACTAGAATTGAACCTGGGATCCTTCAGTCTGCAGGCTGATGCTCTATCCACTGAGCCAAACCAGTCAGGGAAGCACATTTATTTTTGAATTAAATAGTTTTTACTTCATAGAAAAGTTGAAAGGCTAGAGAACTAACCAGATTGTGCTGAAATTTACTAGAACACTAGAGGCCCAGTGCACAGATTGGTGCACTGATGGGGTCCCTTGGCTTGGCCTGTGGGGATTGGGTTGAAACTGGGTCTCCTGAGGAGGTTCTGGAGAGCGAGAGGGTGGTTCTTTGTGACAGCCCCCAGAATTGGGCTCCCTCCTCTCTGGTTCCAGATGCATCACCCGAGAACCACGGCTGCCAAGTCACCACAACTCGGCAGCACCTGTGTTGAGCGTCTTCCCCCTGATGGTCAATGCACGTCATACTACCAGTTGAATGGTTGGATGGTCGCTTAGGCTTTTTTATATAAACTAGTAGCCCTGCACATCAATCCATGTGCCAGTTGTTCGCTGCTGCCCTCCTGTAGCTCCCCCCATCTCTCCATAGCTTGCTGCCCTGCCCCCTCCTGTAGCTCTCTGCCTCCTGCTTGCTTGCTGCCCTTCCCCATCCTGTAGCTCTCCGCCGCCTGCTTGTAGTTCGCTGCCCCACTCTTCTGCAGATTCATGATCTGGTCGTTAGGCCACAGGGTGTAATGGATAATTAGCATATCCCTCTCATTATATAGGATAGATTATCCTAAGGGGTCTTCTCCCTTGCCCCCATTTTCTATGGTCACTTGATTTCAAGTTTTTAGACTGGCCTGCTAGGAGAAGAGAGAATGGGTAAGCCCTTGTTAAAATTGGATTCTACCATTTGGTATTTGACTGCAATTAGAGTACTACTGAGAGGATTTGTGCTTAGCAGGAACTGATTTTTTTATAACCTTATCCCTGGTCATTAACTCTTTTTCAGAACAAACATTGATTTAAAGCAATTTAAACATAACTGTGCTTCAGTTCTGAACATGGTTTTATAAATGAACTTCTAATGCCAGGTAGATGCTTTCACAGTACAACATAGACTACTCCACATTTTAATAAGCATCAAAATTATATCAAATGTGGCTGTAGTTCCCAAAGATCTCATTTGCTTTACCTCTAAAGCCCCATGATAGTAACTTCATTGTTTCTGGATATTTCTTTTCAGAAGATTGGATTATGGAGAAGGGGTGATAAAACCCAGTCTTCCATATGACACCTTACACATTTCAAAAATTAGGTTAGCATTTTTGGAGTAGGAAGGGTCAAAGAGGGTATCTATTCATGCAACTGATTCCTTTCATGAAGGGAAATATCTAAACTGGATATTTGTTCACAGCCTAAGACCTGGAGTTCTTTTTAATGTTTTTTAAATATGTTTTTTATTGATTTTTAAAGAGAGGAAGGGAAAGGGATAGAGAAATAGAAACATTGATGAGAAACATCATCAATTGGCTGCCTTCTGCACAGATGACCCCTACTGGGGATGGAGCCTGCAACCCAGGCATGTGCCCTGACCAGGAATCCTGTTTCTGGGGCGATGCCCAACCATTGAGCACACCGGCCTGGTGGATTATGTAACATTTTTTAAAATATATTTTTTATTGATTTTTCATAGAGGGAGGAAGAGGGACAGAGAGTTAGAAACATCGATGAGAAAGAGACATGGATCAGCCGCCTCCTGCACACCCCCTACTAGGGATGTGCCCGTAACCAAGGTGTACATGTCCTTGACAGGAATGAACTTGAGACCCTTCGCAGGCCGATGCTCTATCCACTGAGCAAAACCCGTTTTGGCAAGGATTATGTAACATTTTAAAAAAATCTTTATTGTTCAGATTATAACAGATGTTCCTCTTTTTTTCTCCCATAGCTCCCCTCTACCTGATTTCCCACCCCACCTCATGCCCTTATCTTCTGACACTGTCTTCATCCATAGCTGTAAGATTTTTGTCCAGTCTCTTCCCGTGCCCCTTACATCCCCTTAGAAAGGGAGTGGACTGAGAATTGTCAGTCCACTCCCTTTCTATGCCCCTGATTCTATTATATTCACCAGTTTATTCTGTTCATCAGATTTTTAATTCACTTAATTTTTAGATTCACTTGTTGATAGATATGTATTTGTTGCTCATAATTTTTATCTTTTTCTTCTTCCTCCTCTTTTTAAAGAATACCCATCAGCATTTCATGTAATCCTGGTTTGGTGGTGGTGAACTCCTTTAGTTTTTTCTTGTCTCTGAAGCTCTTTATCTGACCTTCAATTCTAAATGATAGCTTTGCTGGGTAGAGTAATCTTGGTTGTAGGTTCTTGCTGTTCGGCACTTTGAATATTTCTTGCCACTCCCTTCTGGCCTGCATAGTTTCTATTGAGAAATCAGCTGACAGCCGAATGGGTGCTCCCTTGTAGGTAATTAACTGTTTTTCTCTTGCTGCTTTTAAGATTCTCTCTTTGTCTTTTGCTCTTGGCATTTTAATTATGATGTGTCTTGGTGTGGTCCTCTTTGGATTCCTTTTGTTTGGGGTTCTGTGCGCTTCCTGGACTTGTAACTCTATTTCTTTCTCCAGGTGGGGGAAATTTTCAGTCATTATTCCTTCAAATAGGTTTTCAGTATCTTGCTCTCTCTCTTCTTCTGGCACCCCCATAATTCTGATGTAGGTACGCTTGAAGTTGTCCCAGAGGCTCCATACACTATCTTCACATTTTTGGATTCTTTTTTCTTTTCCAGTGGAGTGTTTCCTGTTTCTTTATATTTCAAATCTTTGACTTGATTCTTGGGATCCTTTAGTCTGCTGTTAGGTTTCTCTATATTTTTTATTTCAGTCAGTGTATGTTTAATTTCTAGTTGGTCCTTTTTCATCTCCTCTTGGGTCTCGCTAAATGTATCCATCTTTTCTAGGAAATACTTGAAAAACCTTATAACCATGGTTTTGAACTCTATATCCCGTCATTTGTTTTCCTCCATTTCTTTTGTTTGTGACATACTTCCCTGAATTGGTAGAGTAGCTTTGTGTCCTAGATGTCCTATATGGCCCAGTAGCTCTGCCTTCCCAGTTACCTGAGGTGGACTCTTGGTGCACCCCTTTGTGGACTATGTGTACAGCCTTGTTGTAGTTAAATCTTGATTGTTGTTGGTATCACTGGGGGGGTTTGACCTCCAAGCCAATTGGTTGTGAGGATCAGCTGTGTCTATGCCAGGAGAACTTCTGTGCTGGAGTCAGCCTTAAGAGACAAGTCTTGCAAAATTCCAAAAGCCTCTGTGTTCAGCTTGGATGGGGCAGTCTCAGGGCTAAGCAGACAGCCTTGGCTTCCTGTCAGCCCTGCCCTACGTGGCCCCTGGGTCTCAGTGTTTCTAGGTAATCACTGCAGCCCTCTCTGTGCGCACTAGCGCGCCTCCAGACCTTTGCCTTTCTCTGGCTCCCCAGAGTTTCTATGCACTCCAGGGACCCCTGTGAGTCTGGGTCCGTGGGTCTCGGCTGAAACTGGGGTTCATTGCAATCGGAACTGGATTTTAGCGCAGTTGGGAGGTTCTGTCTTCTTTTTGCCAGAGAAGGCCAGTGGCACAATCAATCAGCAGTCTGTCCTCTCTGAATGCACTTGCACACGCCTCCAGACCTCGGCCTCTCATGGCTCCCCTGAGTTTCCATGCACTCCTTCCTTTTCACAACAGTCCAGATGCCCCCTGTATGAGTCTCACCCAGAACTGGGCTTCAGTGTAGTTGGAAGTGGGGCTCTGCAGTTGGGAGTTTCCGTCTCTCTCCCGCTAGAGGAAGCCAGCCAGGCACTTTGCCGCCCATCCTCTCCACGAGCGTGTTTCCGTACCTCAGCTTTTTGCAGCTCCTCTGAGTCTCCATGATCCCGTCTCTTTCCTTCTAGTTGTAGAATTTCTACTTGGGCAGCTTTCCTGTGGTTCTGGATGATGTGTGTGCTGTCTTTTAGTTGTAGTTTTGAAATTGTTGTGCGAGGCAGCAGTTTAGGTGTTCACCTATGCCGCCATCTTGGTTTCTCCTTGCCCTTGGCATTTTAATTATGATGTGTCTTGGTGTGTGGTCCTTTTTGGAGTCCTCTTGTTTGGGGTTCTCTGCGCTTCCTGGACTTGTAAGTCTATTTCTTTCGCCAGGTAGGGAAAGTTTTCTGTCATTATTTCTTCTGATAGGTTTTCAATATTTTTCTCTCTTCTTCTGGCACCCCAATAATTCAGATGTTGGTATGCTTAAAGTTGTCCCAGAGGCTCCTTACACTGTCCTCATATTTTTGGATTCCTCTTTCTTTTTGTTTTTCTGGTTGAGTGTTTTTTGTTTCCTCATATTCAGACCTTTGGTTTGATTCTTGGGGTCCTTTGATCTGCTGAATATCTCTGTATATTCTTTATTTCATCAGACAGTGTATGGTTAATTTCTGAGTTGTCCTTTTCCATCTTTTTTTTTTTTTGGCATTCTCATTTAGATCCTTAAAGGTCTCACTAAGTTCCTTAGAGGTTTTTAGAATATTCTTGAGTAACCTTATAAATGTGTCCAGTAGTTTGCTTTCCTCCATTTCTTTCATTCATGACATGTTTGTCTCCGCATTTTGCTGCTTCCCTGTGTTGATGGAGTAAGTTTTTTTGTGATAGGTGACCTATAGGGCCCAGTGTTTCAGTCTCCCCTATCACCTGAGGTGAACACTCTTGGTGCACCCCTTTGTGGGCTGAGTGCAAAGTCTTGTTGTAGTTAAGCCTTGATTGCTGTTGGTACACTGAGAGGAATGACCTCCAGGCCAAATGGCTGTGAGGACCCGCTGTGTCTGTAATGGAAGAACTGCTGTGCTGGAGACACCCTTATGGGGCAGGACTTGTTTCAGTGAGGCTTTGGTGCTCACTGAGTCTGGCTCTTGAATGTGTCGCTTATAGATGTAAGGAGTTGAAATCTGGTTTCGTCTCACATTGACCACTAGTACACTGGCTTCTGGATCTCCAAAGGGGTGCAGGTCAGCTACTGTGTGAGGCTATCCAGCAGGAGCTACAGCGTGATCTGCAGATTTCTCCTCTTTGCTTGCTGGTTTTGGAGCTGTCTGACCAGAGCTGCAGTTTGTTAAGTTAGGCTGAGATAGGGCAGGCCATTTATATGCAAAAGTCACTGCGCAGGGCTTGGTTGGGTTTGTAAATTGTGCAGGGTGGGGTCTCAGGGAATCACTAGGCTAGGGGGTGGCAAACAGCAATGGCTGCCAGTCAGCTGTCTCTGTGTCCTCGCCCCCATGTCCTGCACCCCAGGACAGTAAATGATTCCTGTGCGCACCTCTGCAAGAAAGCCACCCTCACTTTCTGACCCGATGGCAGACAGTCCAGCTTCTCCCCTTAGGAGTTTGGGTCCCCAGAGTCTTGCCAGAAACTGGAGTTCAGAGTAATTGGGAGCTTGTGTCTCCCTTCTAGTTGAAAAAACTGCACCCAGCCGCCAGCCTGATTCGCGGGATTCGCCCACCTCCTGTACCTCAGCTTTCCCATGGTTCTGGGAGATAGACTTTTTGTCTTTTAGTTGTAGTTTTGGTGTGGTTGTGAGAGGCAGCACGTACAGGTGTATACCTTATGCCACCATCTTGGTTTTCTCCAGATTATGTAACAATTTGACAATGAAGATAGAGACATGGAATTTTTGCTCAGTAGTAATGGCTAGTTATTATTTTTTTGACTTAATTATGTATTTATAAGAACCACATTTAAAAATATCTCAATTTTTTCTTAACTACAGGCATGTGTGCATACACAGACTTACATTAAACTAAAAGAAGATTAAAGGAAGAAATGACCAATTTAAAATTACCAGATCTTTTTTTAAGACCTAATGTATGCTTTCATTTTGTATTCAGAATAAGACAAAATGCTTTTCGTGATAGTTTTAAGGTATCAAAGCAAGAAAAGTGATAAATAATGAATATATTCTTTTTAAGTTTCTAAATAAGACAACTTTTTTAATCCTATGAAAGGATAAGAAAAGTAGTTCAGAACATGAAAGAAATGTCATTCTTTCCATATCTTCCTTTTTGTGAGTACCTGATATACAGATAGTTTTAATTATTATATGAGGAGTGAACAGTGGCAGAAATGCTTTCTCTATGAAAAAATGAGCCACATGTTCCTTTTTGGATAGCTCCTTTCATTAATGCATTTTGAACAATTCCATTCACATAGAAGGTTTTTAGCCCTTCAATCTTTTGTTTTGAAGCAGAGAATATCTGTAATTACTTTGTGCAGAATTATCAGAGGCATTAATTCTATATTTCTATAATGAAAAAAGAAACTATGCTTGTTGACATTGTGTGGTTTTAGAGGAAAGTTGCAGCAATACATAGCTCTAGGAAAAGGACAAGATAGATCTAGAACTTCTGACCTTGTTGGGGAGAAGTAGGAACTAAATTCCTTTGCTTAGATTTTTTTATGGTATAATCAGCTATCTCAAACAGCACAACTTCCTTATCAGAGGCTTAGTGGTAGGACAGACTTGATACAGATCTGTAGCTTCAGTTTGGACTTTAACATAGAGGTGAAGTGAATCTTGGAAACTCTTTGGAATCCAAATTTCAAAGGAGCACATTGAATGAGTGGATAAGAGGAAACGGGACCAGAAGATTGGGTATAAAATGAGAGGAAACTAACTCTGAGAAGCAGTTAAACTGACCCAGTTTGATGGGATCTGCAAGACCCTGGAGTTAGAAGGTGGAAGGCCATTACAGGCCATTCTCCTAGACCTCGTGTGACACTGGAATCCCTCTTTAGTGCTCCTGATATGTGGTCACACTTGGACTACCTCCAGTGGCAGGATGTTCATTCACTCTGGAGGTAGACAGTCCCTGACTTGAGAAAATGTGTACCCATACTTTTATTAATGTAGTCCTTGTAGAAAAGTTAAATACAGGCCTATATGGAGTCTATAAAGGACAAGTCTCCAGCAGCTCACTGATGAATGTTATCCACATGTACATGTTTTCCCCTGCATGTACTGTGATCTGTGTAAAATAGTTCATTTTTGTTTTTTGAGAATATTCTATATACTTTTCTGCAGTTTTTGTCATTTGACATTTTGAATGTCTGCATTAGTGCATATGGATTAACCTAATTCTTTTTAATGACTACCGCATATGATGTATACCAGAGTTTATTCAACTGATGTGTTTTTTAAAAATATATTTTTTTATTGATTTCATAGAGGAAGGGAGTAGGAAAGAGCTAGAAACATCAATGATGAGAGAGAATCATTGATCGGCTGCCTCCTGCATGCCTTTTGCTGGGGATCAAACCCGCAACCCCGGGCATGTGCCCTGACCGTGACCTCCTGGCTCATAGGTCAGTGCTCAATCACTGAACCACACTGGCCTGGTCAACCAATGTCTTACTGATATATATTTTGAGTTCCTAGTTTTGTGCTCTTAGAGATAATAATGCAATGAACATTTATTATCTTGACAGTTCTAAGTACAAAGCTTTTTTTTTTTTTTGTACTGGCCAAACATCTTCCTCCTAACTTCTACTTACTGGTCATAAAAACAGTTGCCATCTTCTTTAGACATGGTCTGTTTTGCTGATGTCTAAAGTGCAGTGATGGAATTGAACATTTTAATTGTGGTTTCACCTGAATGGAGAACATGAGATTGTATTATTTTATTTTTCTTAAATATGTTTTTTTTTAATCGATTTCAGAGAGAGGAAGGGAGAGGGAAAGAGGGATAGAAGTATCAGTGTTGAGAGAGAATCATTGATTGGTTGCCCTCTGCATGCTTCCTACTGGGGATCAAGCCTGCAACCCAGGCATGTGCCCTGACTGGGAATTGAACCATGACCTCCTGGTTCATAAGTTGACGCTGAACCACTGAGCTATCCATAGCTGGACGGATTGTCTCTTTTTTTGTGTGTGTGTTTTTCCCATGATTTTATTACCTTTAAACCTATCATGTCACACATTGTTAGTTTATGTTGAGGATAGAGCCAGGTTAATTTTTACATTTGGAGTTGGTGGATCCTTGGAGTATCTGATAAAAGCTGTGGACTTCTCACCACTTCACCCTACCCCCAAAATGCATTAACACAATTATTGTTGCAGTTTCAGGTGGTTCTTGGGTCTTCAGTGTTTCTAATTTCTTTATGATTACTTTGCTGAAGTCATAGATTCTCTCATCCTCTGTCAGTGCTGTTACATAGTCAAAAATTAAACCAGAGTGCTCACTTCGGCAGCACATACACTAAAATTGGAACGATACAGAGAAGCTTAGCATGGACCCTGTATAAGGATGACATGCAAATTAGTGAAGCATTCCATAATTTAAAAAAACACACCTAGAAATGGTCAGTTTTGCATTTTTTAGTGAGGCTTCTAGTGTGTAGTAGTTTCTTATTTGCAAGTGCTGTTTTTTTGTTTTGTTTTTGTTTTTTTTAAAATAATGCAGGATCAGCCTCAAGCTAACCATTCTGTAGTTGAGAAATCTGTCTGGCTTCTAGTCCTCTCCCATTCTTCACAATTCCACACAGATTACAGAAAGCAATTAAGCAGCCTTATCTGTGAAGCCTCTCAGGATCCCAGGATGTGATTTGTGAGATCAAATGACTTGAACTCAGTGAGGATATCTAGCTGGTTTTTCTTTTTTTTCTCAGCCATCTTGGATTTAAGTTTCTTCTTAGTCATTGTATTTGATCTTCAGATTGGAAAGAATAAAACATTCTTAGCTGAGAAAGGAAATAAAATAGGAGTAAGGCTGTTTGTCTTTGTTAATATTATATTAACTACTTCATCCAGGGAAGACTTCACTTTTTCCTCTACTTTTTACTTTAACCTCTAAACTACCATTTATTCAATATCTGGCACTTTATACAATCACAATTCATTCAGAGGCTTTAGCCTTGTTCACAATTTTCTTATAGCTCCATTCTACTAATACTTATTTTATGTGCCTGCTTGTGTGTGTGTGTGTGTGTTTTTACCATCTGTTGTAAGTAGTTTTTTAACATCTGAATTCCAGAAAGCTCTGTGCAGCACATTAGATTTTTTAGATACTTTATTCCTTTCTTCCCCTTATGCAGTCAACATCATGCTTTTGAGAACCTCCAAGCTTTTGAGAGCCTTTACACAGTTTCTGATCTTGGAATCGGTCCTAATTTTTCTTTGAAAAACTTGAAATCTGCCTATCCAATATGTGCATCATTCCTCTTCCTTTCTTGTTCTCCAAACAACACGGCTGCTGGCTGCTTTCTCCAAAGCTTCCTTCTACTGGTATGTTACTAATCATGTATTACTGGTGAGGATTAGATCCAAAGTAACAGTTTCTCTCATTTCTCCTCTACTTTCTGAAAGATTGAATTTTTACACAGACGGGAAGCACATCATCAGATGCATTGACTTAAGCTGAGTGACACTTCAACAGATGTACCCTGGTCAGTAAAAAAGCTAGTAACTGCTATTATTTTTTGTACAGTACCCTATGACACAGACCATACTACGTCCTTTTCACTTATATTATCTTGCTTATCTCCTTTCTTAGGGTTATGAGGTGTAGGTACTATTGTTATCCAGTAATTCAGATGAAGAAATGGACTTAAGGATGTTGAATTGCCCAAGATTGCACAGCTTGTGAGTGCCAAAGTCAGATATTTCCTAAATCAGATTTTTTTTGTTTTGTTAATCCTCACCCGAGGATATGTATTTTTTCCTATTGATTTTTAAAGAATGGAAGGAAGCGGGAACGATAGAGAGAAATATCGATTGGTTGCCTCCCGGGTGTGCCCTGACCAGGGCCAGGGGATTAAGCCTGCATCTGAGGTACTTGCCCTTGACTGGAATCAAACTTCTGACTCTTCAGTCCCCGGGACAACCATCTAACCAGTGAGAAAACCGGCTAGGGCCTATATCAGACTCTTAATCACCATACTAGGCTGTTTGACATGGCGCTTAATTACTATGCTGGACAAGATTCTTATACTTCAAAACCTGTGTAGCTCTCAGACCACTGGCTGTGCACAGTAGGCTCTTAAATATTTAATTGGAGGTTTGTTTCTTGTTGTTTTCCAGGGTATTATTGCCTTTTAACTCTTACAAATCAATAAGAAAATGATGAGAAAATGAGTGAGGCACACTGTTAGGCAATTCATAGAAGTGAGTGGAAAATGAAAAAAAATTCATTTTTACTAATAAAATCTTTTGATGTTTTAGATCATTTTTAAAACAAATTTAAGGTTGTTGTTTTTTAAAATATATTTTATTGATTTCTTACAGAGAGGAAGAGAGAGGGATAGAGAGTTAGAAACATCAATCAGCTGCCTCCTGCACACCCCCTACTGGGGATATGACCAAAACTGTGATCTTGAGGGCCTCTTTTGAATCTCGTGCCCTTGATCATAATCAAACCTGGGACCCTTCAGTCTGCAGGCTGGAGCTCTATGCACTGAGCCAAACCAGTTAGGGCAGGAGATCCATTGTTAAAATGCAAGACTCCTGGTGCACTCCCTCTCTGGAGCACCCTTGCCTTTCCCTTCCCCCTCTTGATCCCCCAGGTGCATTACTTTTGCTTTTGTCTTTTCCTCTTTTTCCTTTATAACTTGTTTTCTCAGCCCATTTCTTCTGTGGCTCACTTTTACTATCTCTGCAACTTTTTAAATAAACTTTCTCTTATAATTTGGAAAAAAAATGGCAAGACACTCTCATTTTATATAAATATGATACAGGCTTTTTCTGATTGGTTTTCAACTTCTTACCACTAGGCCAGTTTGATAATCTTTTATATCTAAAGTTCTGTAGCACTCACAGATATGCTGTACAGCTTTATACCTGTCAACCTCATTAATTTACTGGTAAATGTGTATTTATTTTCATTTCGCCAAATATTTTTCTAAGTGCTCTGTGGAAACAGACCACACCTTATCCTTTAAAATTTTTTTTTCCTTTATTGATTTTTAGAGAGGAAGGGAGAGGGATAGAGAGATAGAAACATCACTGAGAGAGAAACATCATCTATCAGCTGCCTGCTGGGGCTTGAGCCCCCAACTTGGGCATGTGCCCTGAACCGGTGACCTCTTGGTTCATGGATCAGTGCTCAACCATTGAGCCATACCAGCTGGGCTTACTCTTATATTTTTAAATCTACCTATAGCATTAGCACAATACTTAAAAAGTGTGTTTATGAGATCTTAGTAATCATCTTAATTAGGTAGTTTTAACTTAAAAAATAAAATGGAAAAAAATGACCTTATTTATCAACTGAATTCTTTTTTTAACTGAATTCTTAATTATAATAGTTGATGATACCAAGTCTTTATGTGAAAAACGTACTGAGAATTTTGTGTGTTTTTACTAACTCACTAACTTAATTCCCCAAATTTTTCAGTCATGGTTGTTCTTATATGTATTGTTACTTGTGGTTAAGAAAACTGTGGTCATATTCTTCTCTGCTGTGACACCTCTATCTGTCCTCGTAGCCACCACTTGCAGCCCAGGGCCTAACATATAATGGTGATTAATACATTTTAGAGGAATTTAGGTTGTGCCTGGAAAGTAACTTGTTTACTTTTAAAAGCTTGAAAATGTGCATAGGTTATTGCAACTACAGATTGCAAAAAACAAATGTGATAAAAGATTTTAAAAAAAGTTTGTGATCTTAACAGGAAAAGCAATTTCAGTAAAGTAAGCCTAAAATTGTACTCTAACCATCTTGGTGGGTTTTGATGTTTTATGTGCCATTGATGTTCTTTCTTTTGGTTAAATTTTATTACTTTTTTCTTAGGTTAAGACATCAGAATTTTACAGATACTCTCGACAGCTGCGCTATGAAGTTGAACAAGCATTGAATTACTTTCAGAACATTCACCATCAGCCTTTGTTGGACATGAAATCAAGCCGCATCCGCTCTGCCAAACCCCAAACTACAGTATTCCGAGGAATGATTGGACATAGCATGGTTAACAGTAAAATACTCCTCTTAAAGAAACCAAGAGTCTGGTGGGAACTAGAGGGCCCCCAAGTACCCCTGCGCCCGGACTGCCTTGCTATTATCAATAATTTTGTGTTCTTGTTGGGCGGGGAAGAACTGGGCCCAGATGGTGAATTTCATGCTTCTTCCAAAGTGTTCAGGTATGATCCCAGACACAACTCTTGGCTCCGGATGGCAGATATGTCTGTTCCGCGTTCAGAATTTGCAGTTGGTGTTATTGGAAAGTTTATTTACGCTGTAGCAGGCAGAACCAGAGATGAGACTTTCTATTCAACTGAAAGATACGATATCATCAATGATAAATGGGAATTCGTGGATCCTTATCCAGTTAACAAATATGGACATGAAGGGACAGTGCTCAATAACAAGTTGTATATCACTGGTGGAATCACCTCATCATCCACCTCCAAGCAAGTGTGCGTTTTTGACCCCAGTAAAGAAGGGACCATAGAACAACGGACCAGAAGAACTCAAGTTGTTACCAACTGCTGGGAGAATAAGAGCAAGATGAATTACGCAAGATGCTTTCACAAGATGATCTCTTACAATGGCAAGCTTTATGTCTTCGGTGGTGTCTGTGTGATCTTGAGGGCCTCTTTTGAATCTCAGGGCTGCCCTTCCACAGAAGTGTACAACCCAGAGACTGACCAATGGACCATCTTGGCATCCATGCCAATTGGTAGAAGTGGCCATGGTGTGACTGTGCTGGACAAACAAATAATGGTTCTTGGAGGCCTTTGCTACAACGGTCATTACAGCGATTCCATTCTCACCTTTGATCCAGACGAAAACAAGTGGAAGGAAGATGAGTACCCACGGATGCCCTGCAAGCTGGATGGTTTACAAGTGTGCAACCTGCATTTTCCAGAATATATACTGGATGAGGTCAGACGTTGCAACTAATGACATCTTTCTCACTTCAAAGCCAAACAAAAATTTGTTTGAGACAGAGTAGTTAATTGAAAACATATAAGAGAAACCTCACCAGTTTTACTATCAAAGCCATTGGTCTAATAGCATAAAAATTTTTCATTCTGTGCTAGCATCCATTGTTTTCTTTTTTAGTGGCCTCAAACTCATGCAATAAGTTAGTTCTAAGCACTAGCTCTTGAAACTACTTCCTGAGTCAGTTTAATAGAATGATACACTTATCTGGGAAGCTGATTTTGTGCTTTAAACATTTCTCTCAGATGTCACTGTAGGAGTTATGCATCTTCTAAGAGAAGACCTGATAAGTGTCACTTGTAATTTCTGTTCCTATCTTGATCTGAAATCTTTTTGAACATTTATTTCAGTCCGTTAGACGTTTTGGTTTTATTGTTTAAGTTTAAAACTCTTGCCCTTTTTTGCATGGCTTTTTGCTGAAAATGCAAAAATATAAATTTTCTACAAAGTTAACTTTTTATATTCAAAACACTATTTCTAAGCTGCCTTCTCTTATCTGCATTGTGTTAGTGAAAGCGTACCCATACGTGCATACATCTTACGAATATATAAGGCACACCCTCTTTTATGCGTGGTTAGTATTCTATATTTTTAAGCTAGTGCACTTGCACACACACGGTTTGCCATACTTGTTGAATTTTAGATGTAATGTCTTTTCATGTATTAACATTTTTAGAAAGTTAAAATAACTGGAGTCCTCATTTGGTGTCAAAGTAGTCTATCTTCAGTCCATACTGATTCAGTAATATTTGAACTCATATTCCTGAAACATGTATGGATTTCTGAAAACTAACATTTTATATTTTCAAAAGTAAACATTAGTGTTCTTTATCGATGTATGTCTTCTTTTTGAACATGTTTTTCTTTGCAGTCTGTTTAACGTTGCCCTGTTTTTAGTGAGAATTGGAATGATATATGACAGACAAGCCCTGGCCCTGCAGCGTGCAAGCACTTTTAAAGAGAATTTAGGTAATACCAGACTTCTAAATAAAGGCCCCTTAAAAGTAAGTGCAACTTCCATTCTTTACCTTCAGTAAGGCTGCTGCATCTGTTACTGAATGGAAAGTAGCAACTTGTGGAAAATTTGAGCTCAGTTTTGACTTAGAGGTAAGGAATAGAATTATAATCTAACTGGTCATATCTATTTGTTTACTTAGTACAAAAATTTAGCGGCACTGGGATATAAGCCCTCAGCTTTTGTTTGTTTTTTCTGAAAGCTACTAGCATGAAGGACAGTAACCTCAAAGAGAATGGATGGAGAATAACTGTTGAAAAGCATTTATAGTAAGTGTTTTAGGATTAGCCGCACCTTTCAACTCGAAGGAAAAACAAATGGTTGAAAAAGTTAAGAATAACCAGGAAATGGTTCATTCATATTGATGCCATTTTTTCCCCCGAGTAGAGTCTATAGCTGATACAGATTAGATCTACACTGGCGAAACTTGCCAGATCTTAGGATATTGGTGCAATATTGCAATGCCTTCTGTATGGCTGTTGTATAAATTGTCTAGTTTCACTTTTTTTTTTTTTTTGCTGCTGCCACCACTGAACATGAGATAGAAGAGTGAAGTCATGGAAATGTGAAGACTTTTGTTTTGTATTGCAGTTAAATGAGACAACTGTTTTTTTAATACTCCAAAATTGGAGGTGTTTGGATTTAAGAAACAATCAGGTACACAAGTAGTTTTTGAAAAAGAAAAACATTGGCATTGGTTTTAGAAGTCAAATTAGTGTTCTTTTGTATATGAGACTTAAATTTTTATTAGATGATTCTATCGTTTGCTTTTTTTTTAAATGAAACTCGATACCATTTTCGATGGTAATATTTTCATTTAAAAATCATTTCTACTCATTTTACTTTTGAAAGCTAGGATTCACTAAGTCATTTAGTTATTTTTCTAATACATTAGCTGGTTTAGTGTTTTGTGTGTTTGCTGCTTGCTTTATAGGAAACAATAATGTCTTCATTAATTTCCTCATTGTTGTCTTTTGCTGGAAAAGACCGAGACAGGGTACCCTTCATCAAGCTTTTTACACTCCAGTGGTGGTTCTCTTTAATTGCTTAGATATGACTTCATAGCCCTAGTTAAGGTAAGATCTGGGCAAACAGTTGAAATTCTTGGTTTTCCATTCTAAAGTCAGAAGGCCAAGGTTTTGGAAATTTTGTGAAATCATAACTTGAAGTAACTTTGGGTTCAGCTTCACACTTAAGTCATGTCTGACCTGTTGTTAGCTGTAATCAGTTTTAAGCTTTAAGAATAGTTGCTATTGCTTGGGTTCTTTATGAATGTATGAGAAAATTCTTCTGTTTATATGTAGAGCTAATTTAGGTTCTTTTAAATCCATGGTAACTTACATTCCCTTTTCAAGTTATGGTTTAATTGCAAAAAGAGATTTATTTTTGTTATACTAAACTATGGAAAATTTTCATAGTTTTTTTTTTCAAGTTTATTTTTTGAATGCTTCATTTGGAACCATTTTTGTTTGTATACATTATATGTGTTCAAGATAGTAGTTCTTAAAAAATTCAGTAAGAGATTTGAAACTATTCAGTGCAACTGTTGTGATCTTTGTGTGTTATTTTTCACTTTACATTTTAAATGCCAGACTTTATAAAAATAGCTGATCTTCATTAGTTGCATCTTAATTAGAAATGTTTGTTCTCTTTCATGTCTTTTGACCTAAGTTTTGACTTTAATCTGCTTAAAGAAAATTCTTGCACTACAACCTTTTCATAAAACTCAAGATTGTCTCATTGAAGGTTTTGTATTGGAAAAAATACTACTGGTTTTTTTTTTTAAGCAAAGCTTAATTAATAGAATTATTAGCTTTTGAGACAGCTTTCTCTGTGTCCTCATTACTCTGCTCTGTGTGAGTGTTACTATAATTTGTGAAATATTGACTGAGCCCTTCACTTACCTTTTCTAAAGCAGCACCTTTGGACACCTCATTCTGGGAAGCCTGCTCGAGTCATAGTAAAGGACACACATTTGTATGGGGAGAAGTAAAAATGGAGAGTTTTGTCTTAATTACAAGAAACTAAGCTTTAAAATATTTTATAACAAATTATTTGAGCTGCATAATCTAAACATGTCAAACGTTCAGTGGGACTATTTTTATATATGTATATGTGGTTGTAGGTCATAACATTTCAGTTTATAATATAAATTGTTATTTCAGTTTATAAGCTATCTCTCAAAAAAGGCTAGCTCTTTTGAGAATACATAATTTAAAGTTTTAGATTGAAGTGAAACACAACATAGATAATAGTGAAATTAGATATAATTGAGGGCTATATAGCAGTAAAACTGCTAGTGCCATTTTTTTTTGTTTGCCTATTATACATTTTTTGATTTTTTTTGTACTCTGAACATTTTTAGGGATCATACATTTGTTCGATTAGATTAGAGTTGGTTTGGGAATAAATATCTTCTAAAAAGAGATTTATCTTAAAAACAGAAGTCCTGGAAAATTAGGTTATTGAAAGTTTATAAAGTCAAATACTCAATAGACATAAAACGGAATAAGTAAACTCAAAGTCAGATCCTTTCAGTATATCGGTATAACTTCAATATTACATGAGTAACACTAAAGAGAAAGCCATCAGCTTGGTTTGTTCCCCCTGATATTCTTGGATTTTCTTTTTACATCTTTGGGAACAACTTGCATTAAAACTTTTTGTTCATCAGTATACCAGTAAGGATTAAGAGTTTGCTTTCTGAAGGAAAGTTCCTATGAGGTGGTTGGAGAGGTTATTTTCTACCTAACGTGTATATGCCCTATACCTCTTGGACATACTTTGTCTATTAGAAAAATATTTTGACCTTTAGGTACATTTTGGGCCAACAGTCAAATAATCCTAGGACAGATTAAAAAAATCTTAGAATAATTTAAGGTTTGCCTTTTATACCTGTTTTGAAAGCCTTTACATTTTTGTCAGGTAATTTTTCCCAAGCCGTGAATATAATCTATTCAAACATGTTTATGCTATCCATTCTGTTTTTAAATTGAAAAAAAAAATGTTAAAAGTGTTTATGAAGAAAAGTTTAAATAAAATATTTTTCATCTTTAAAACATACTTCTTTATCTCTTATTATTTACTATCTTTAATCCATCACTGTCAGAGTCACTCATGACTTGATTAGCATTTCCATTTTGTTTTCCTTCAATGTGCCAAGGAAGTGCCACAAAAATGTGATCTGTACTGATGCTCTCAGCCACAGATCCAAATGAGAGCATTAGAGTGAATTATTTACACTTACATACTATGGAAATTTTATAATGAAGCCAAGTAATTAAAGTTCCACCAACACAGAGTTTGGTAGAGTGAAAATATAGAACCGAGAGAAAAGCATTTGCAAGCCCCAAGCCTTAGTTTGGTAATTTATAAGTTTCCTTTAGCATTTTTGATTCATTGTTCTTATAAAGGCATTTCTAAAAATAGGAAATAGGCAAGAATGAATCTGCTATATCACAAGCACTTGGATTTACATAGGCCAGCGTGTGCCTCCTTTAAAATGGACTCCCGAGACACTTCAGCAGGATTCCCTGGATCCTGGCCTCAAGCTACCTCTCCAGTCTCCCCCTCTGTCACTTCCTACATACACTCCATTATGTTGTGATCTTTGTGTGTGAATTTCCAGTCTCAAATTATTTGCTTTCTTTCCCTTTCCCTGCTTCCAAAATGTACTTCTTTTTCAAAGCCCAACTCAAATGCTTTCCTCCTCTCTTGCAACCTGTTCTCTCCCATTGAATTAATCGCTTCTTCTACACTCAATACATTTATAGTTCTTATTTCATTTTGCATAATAGCTGGGTATAATTCGTTCTCCACACCTAGATCATAGTCTCTTTGGAATAAAGGACCTTCTTTATTCCTCTTTGTACCCTCATATCTAGCATGACACATTTTTTACACAATAGGCATGGAGTTCTAAATGTTTATTGCAGCATGTGACAAATTCCATGTGCGCTCCAGACAGATGCTATAAACATCTGGTAGAAGGAGATATTAATATTAGTTCCCTAGGGGTTTTGTCTCTGCTTCCTTCTCTGTCTACTCATTCCTTGTACAGTCTCATCCACACCTGTGGCTTCACCTACAACTTTTATTTATTTATTTTTTATTATGCAGTTTATTCTGACTTGCTTTTTTATTTTTATTTATTTAAATTTTTTATTGATTAACGTATTACGTATTTGTCTTTATCCCCCATTAACTTTTCACCTACAACTTTTATTTTGCTACCTGCCAAATCTATTTCTCAACTCAGAGTTTCAACCATCGAACATTTCCCACATGTTTTATTGGAATTTCATTTTTAATATATATTTTATTGATTTTTTTACAGAGAGGAAAGGAGAGAGAGAGTTAGAAACATTGATGAGAGAAAGATCAATCAGCTGCCTTCTACACACCTCCTAATGGGGATGTGCCCGCAACCAAGGTACATGCCCTTGACCGGAATCGAACCTTGGACCTTTCAGTCCGCAGGCCAACACTCTATCCACTGAGCCAAACCAGTTTTGGCTTTATTGGGGTTTCAAACTGAACAAGTGTAAAACTGAATACATTATCTCCTTCTAAAACTTCTGCCCCTTGTCCTGTATTTCCTGTATTATGATGTGGTTCTACCATTGCCTGGGACTCTTCAAGTTGAAAACCTGGCAATTGTGTACTAATGCCTCTTTCCCCCTTCACCTCACCATCTTGGTTCATCCAGTCCTATCAGTTTAAGCCCTTAGTTGCCATCCCCTCTCCATTCATACTTTCCTCATTCAGGTCCTTGTCATTCTTGCTGGCCCCTGGGAGCTTTCTTTCTGATCTTCTACCTCCACAATTAATTTTCTCCACTGCTGCCAGAGGGAACTTTCAAAACATAAATCAGATCCTGGGATTCAACAGCCTTTAAGAAGCTCCCTGTCATCTTGAGAATAAGATCCAAACTTTCTAGCCTGCCACAAAAAGTCCTTCATCTTTTACTCGCTTTTTACCTATTCAGTCTCTCTTATCCCATATTCTGGCGATGCAAGCTCCTTAGAGTTCCCTGAATACATTACATCTCTAGCCTTTCTGCCTTTGTACGTGCCCTTTCCATCTTCCTTTCCTAGCTAAGCCTTTCATGGCCTTCAAGAACCAGCCTGGGCATTGTAGCCTCTCTCAAGTCTTTTTTTGGGGGGTGGGGGGCAGGCAGAATTTTATGACTTTATTAATACAAATATAATGTGGATACAATCTGTTCATTTTCTTCACTGTGCAGTCTGGCGTTGGGATTGGTGACTGATGGCCAGTAACTGGGCTGCTCTTTCCACAGTGGCTTTGTGGGTTCTTTGGGGAGACGTGAGCAATCTCAGCACAGAGACTTGTTGCACATCAAGCAGCACTCCCAAGCTGTGGTGGACGTTGTGGACCAGAAACTTCTGAAAGCCATCGGGCAGCATGTGCTTTGTTTGCTTGTTGCTCCCATAGCCAATGATGGGCATCAAGCTCTGGCCCCTGAATCTTCTGCGCACCCTGTTGTCAATGCCTCTGGGTTTCCACCAGTTCCGCTTAATTTTGACACAGCGGACTGACTGGTGCCGGATGAACTTCTTGGCCCTCTTTTTCACTGTCTTGGGTTTCATGAGTGGTCTGAGGGAAGCCATGGTGCCAAGTAGGAGATGGCTGCTACCTTCATAGGCAATGCCGAGGAAGAGACTTGATCAAGTTTTCCTTAAACCTTTGGGCCAGATTAATTATCCCCTTGATCTTACCATAGTACCTTGTGGATACTTAGACTCCCACCTCCTCTGACTCTTGATTTCTCTCTCCCACCTTTCACTGTACTCTTTGAGGGCAGATACTGTGTCTTTTTATCTTGATTTTCCGTTTGGCACATGGCAAATCCTCCTTAATAAAAATAGAACCCAGAAACTTGGAAGGTCACCAATGAAATGCTTCTGGTGAGGAGGGGCAGCTGTATTAGAGAGCTTGATTGCCTGCCAACATTGACCTCCCTGAGGAATTCCCTCCATTCATTTTCACTGCCACTGCTCCCCCGTCTGGAAGGTTGATGCATATAGCTATCCCAGTTGTCAACAGATACTTCTTCCTCAACATCTCCGTATTTCTGAACCAGGCTGAATATTTCAAGTGAAATAGACCAAAAGCAAATCACTAATCCCATGGAATGCTCTGTGACATAAAAAAATGTTTAGTAGTCACAATAATCTTAAACACTACTTAAAATTTATTTTTCTTAAGAGTATCTCAACAAAAGCATATTAAAGTCTGAGGAATCCTGATGTTTATTTTGATGTTGTTTAGCTCAGTGTAAACCAAACATTTGAAAAATGAGCTCTTTTTGACATTAAATATACACTGAGTGGCCAGGTTATTATGATCTCTGAATGCAAAATAATCTGGCCACTCAGTGTGTATCTTAAAAGCTAATATGCAAATTGTCCCTTCCAGGAGTTTGACCAGCAGGCACGCCAGATAACCACCCATGTCTCTTTCCCCTGGCCAGATTCCACTCATGCATGAATTCATGCACCGGGCCTCTAACATATACACAAACACACACACATTGAGTGGCCAGATTATGCGTTGAGAGATCATCATAATCTGCCCAATCAGTGTATATGATCCATGAATGTCCTTGAAAAAGCCAGGCTAAGGAGTAAGTAAAAGAAAAGAAGGACCACTCATTCAGATACTCTTGTCTACAAAATAGAACTGCCTCTTGTAGGGCCAGTTAGTTTCCAGGCGGAAGTCAACATTTAGCCAAGTTGACATTACCCTGGGGTTTTCACATACCAAGGAAGGTACCACCTTCTCATCTTAGGAGTCAGATGAATTTGTACAATTATTTGTACAACTTGTATAGTTTAAGGAGCAGGACTTGCAAAATGGCCACGATTTCCAGCAAATCCTCTCCATAAAAAGCAATGATAAAACTGAGCAAACTTGTAAAATAATATAAACTGAAAATTGACCATAGGCATACAAATTGAGAAGCATTTACTTAAGAAAATGTACTATCTTATATAATAAAAGTAATAAGCTAAGTGTCCGACCAATCAATTGAACCATCGACTGCTCGACCAGTTGCTATGATGCACACTGACCATCAGGGGGCAGGCGCTCCCACTGGTAGGTTAGCTTGCTGCTGGGGTCCAGCTGAGTGGGACTGGGTAAGAGGGCCAGACATGCCCTGGGGTCCTTCGTATAATCCCTCGCAGCCAGCCAACCTCCTGCAGTCCCTCTGGCTGGCCGGCCCCCGTGGGCCCCAATCCCCAGCCAGGCTGAGGGACCCCACCCATGCACAGATTTGTGCACTGGGCCTCTAGTTCCTCAATAAGAACCATGGGAGTCTCTGATTTTTGCCTGGGGCTGTTCCCATCCCAACTCTCCTTACCCTGGCTCTATGGCACCGCAAGTTCTCCCAGGGCTATTGCAGGGATCGATCTTTATTTGGAGTGGAGTGTGGAGAATCCCATATGTCACTATGGTGACATTGCAGCTAGCCTGAGGCATCAATAGTGATTGTGGCCCTAGCTGGATTGGCTCAGTGGATAGAGCATTGGCCTGCGGACTGAAGGTTCCCAGGTTCTATTCCAGTCAATGATGTTAAAAAAAATAGTGATTATGTTTAGTAATAGATTGACAGACCAGCCAGAAATTTAATAAGAGATCTTGGGAATGAGATAGCCTACTTTACGCTGGGGGTCCAGAAGTATGTGCTCACCTACGGGGAAACGTAAGAGCGAAGAGGGCCATAGTGAGGTACTTGCCCCTGGCTGGATGTGAGGCCTTGCAAACACATAATATCAGGAATAGACTTGGAAACTAAACTTTGAATTCATTCCCCAGCTCACATAGATTTATCAGCAAACGGCAGAAAGATTTAAGGGTGTTATGTGTAACTTCTGACCAATCACTGGCTGACCACTAAGCTATGCTGACTCTGTTGTTGCCTTGGAATTTTTAAAAACAAGCTGATCAGAGATATCAGTGCCATCCACCAGGGTGAGGGAGGTGGGAAGTGAGTGGAAAATAAACTGCACAGAATTCCTCCAGGAAAATCACTAAACAAGCATACCACACCAAAAAAATAGCAAAAACCACACAGAATCTAGACTTGCTACAATATAGCATCAAAAAATGTCAAGTTTCAAAAAAAAAATGATGAGACAAGCAAAGAAATAGGAAAATGTGATCCATACCCAGAAAAATAAGGACTAAATAGAAAACTGTCTGAGGGATCAGAGTGTTATGGAGAGCAGAATAATTATAGTTTTGTATCCTGTATTTCATGAGTCATTTCAATTTCTTTGAAAAAATATAAAAGTGAATTGTGATTCACTTTTAAAAAAAGTATTTTAATAGATTTTTTTTTTGTTAATCCTCCTTTGAGGATTTTTAAAAAATACATATATTTTATTGATTTTTTTACAGAGAGGAAGGGAAAGAGAGAGTTAGAAACATCTATCAGAGAGAAACATCGACCAGCTGCCTCCTGCACACCTACTGGGGATGTGCCTGCAACCAAGGTACATGCCTTTGACCGGAATCAAACATGGGACCTTTCAGTCCGCAGGCCGATGCTCTATCCACTGAGCCAAACCAGTTTCGGCTCATTTGAGGATTTTTTCCCCCCAATGGATTTTAGAGAGAGTGGAAGGGAGGGAGGGAGAGAGAGAGAGAAACATTGATGTGAGAGAGACACATCATTTGGTTGCCTCCCACATGCACCTAAACAACTGATAAGCCCACAACTGAACTGGCAACCTTTCAGTGCACAGGGACAACACCAACCAAGAGCCACACCAGCCAAGGCCGAAAGTAATATCTTGAATAATTGTTTAATGCTCCATAATATGGCTATATCATAATTAAACATGGCCCTACTGTGAGGCATAACTACATTTTTAAAGTAGTTCATTTATTTTAAAGTCCATGACAAATATTGCTAGTTTAAGCTTCAGGAAAGTTGTATAATATTAGACCCACATCAGCAGTGAGTCTAATTTGTCGCCACACCCTATCCAAAGTGGTATTTTCATTTTTATTTGTTTGATTTTAGTGAGTGTTGAGTAATTTTTCATGTCTATTTGCCAATATGTTCTATGAATTCCTGTTTGTGTCATTTATGCATTTTCAATGATATTTTAGTGTTTTATTATAGATTTGGAAGGATTCCTCATCAATTATATGTGCCACACTTAACCATACTATCCCATACTAAGTGTCTTTAATATTGGGTCAATTTTTAAAAATCATATAAATTTTGCTGAAACTGGTTTGGCTCAGTGGATAGAGTGTCAGCCTGTGGACTGAAAGGTCCCAGGTTCAATTCCAGTCAAGGGCACATACCTTGGTTGCGGGCACATCCCCAGTAGAGGTGTGCAGGAGGCGGCTGATCGATGTTTCTCATCAATGTTTCTAAAACTCTCTCTCTCTCCATTCCTCTCTGTAAAAAATTATATTTTTTAAAAATCATATAAATTTCATTAAATGTGGAAAGCAAATGAAACAATTTAGAGAAAACAAAGGGATGGGAATTATTCTGATGGAGCAAAATTAAGAATCACATATATAGCCGAAACTCGTTTGGCTCAGTGGATAGAGTGTCAGCCTGGGGATTGAAAGGTCCCAGGTTTGATTCCGTTCAAGGGCATGTACCTTGGTTGTGGGCACATCCCCAGTAGGGGGTGTGCAGGAGGCAGCTGGTCGATGTTTCTCTCTCATTGATGTTTCTAACTCTATCCCTCTCCCTTCCTCTGTAAAACTTCAATGAAATATATTTTTTTAAAAAAGAATCACATATTTAAGAGATAGGCACAGCTGATAAAGATATTGAGAAAGGTATGGTATACATTACATGGTCAAAAGAACCCCTATTCAAAAGTTAACAGCATTCTCCTTAGACCTGGGGTATGAGAGTTTTCTCTAATGGAAACGTGCGTTCAGACTTTTATTGAATACCTGCCTTGTGTACTAGTGGGAGTGAAGTTAGCTGGGAATGAAAAAAAAAGACCCATCTGCTCTCAATCTAATGAGGAATCATAAGTAACTAAAAATCACTGAAGGCAAGAAATAAAAATAAGGCAAGAGATAAAGGAAAAAGGAGGGTGCTTCGGGAGCTCTGAAAATTTGCAATTACCATTGATGACAGTCAGGAAAAGGTTCATAGAATAATTGGCATTTCTACTTGGTCATGGACATTCAGCAGGATTTCTCTATAGAAAAGGGTTCTCAAGAAAGGGTGTGCAAAAAAGCACAGGAGGTTCTGACCCAGGCATGCACACAGATCCAATCTATCTGTCTGCTATTCAAGCGGATTCTAGCACTGGTGGAAATAATCAACATAAAACAGCACCTAGTAAAGTTTTTATGTATGAAAAAAATAGGTGGAGACCCATTAAAAATTTTATGTAAAATACAGACCATGGAAAATTTAGACTCCATAAAAACAACAGTAAAACTGACAATAGCAAAAACTTTATACAATTAAACTTGTAGTCTTGGGCTCCCTGGAAGTTGACCCCAAAATGAGAATGAAAGTGTAATTTTTTGCTTATATTTATTTTTTTATTGTTTATTGTTCACATTATTACTGATGCCTCCCATCCCCCCTTCTGTTTTGCCCACCTACTCAGCCTACACCACTCCCTCTCCCCTAGCCTTCACACTGTTGTCTTTGTTCATGGGTTTGGCCTATATGTTCTTTGGCTAATCTTTTCACCTTTAAAAAAAAATGATTCCAGAGAATAATGGGGGTGGGGAGTGAGAGAGAAACATCAATTATGAGAGAGAATCATTGATTCATTGATCAACTGCCTTCTATACACCCCCTACTGGGGATCAAGCCGAAAACCTAGCATATGCCCTGACCAGGAAGGAATTGAACCGTGACCTCCTGTTCATGGATTGATGCTCAACCACTGAGCCACGCCAGCCAGGCTGTAGTTTTAATTTGCATTTCTCTGATGGTTAGTGATGAGGGTTTATTTTTTCATGTCGATTGGCCATCTGCATGTCCGTTTTGGAGAAGTGTCTATTTAGGCCCTTTGAGAATTTAAGTAATTTATTTGAGAGGTCATTCCAGAAAGCATCAACAGGGACTGGGGGACTGGGATGAGCCAGTAAAGGTATATCATCAAGCAGTTTTCTACTGGGGGCGAATGGGTTCAATCTATTCTCCACAGACAACTGGGGGGAAAAGGTATAGAGCATACCTTAGAGTAAGCCCACCAGAGGACGAGGAAGCTGGAATATTTATCCTCTAACTGCCATCTATCATGGGCACATTAGCTCCCAGCATTTCCGGGTGACCAGTCTGAAAGTCCAGGGTTGGGATGGGAGTTGCAGGTTTTTGCATTCAGAAGCCAAAGCCACCATTCTTGTGTACTGAAGAGTGTCAATGGGACATGGGTGGTCCACCACCGCTACCTGCTACATTTGTTATTGACTCAAAACTATCGGAAGAGCTCTGGTCAGTTTGGCTCAGTAGTTGAAGCATCGGCTTTCGGACTGAAGGGTCATGGGTTCGATTCCCAGTCAAGGGCATGTACCTCAGTAGCAGGTTTGATCCCCGGCTCTGGTCATGTTCAGGAGGCAACCAGTTGATATGTCTCTCTCATATCGATGTTTCTTTCTCTCCCTCCCTCCCTCCCTCCCTCCCTTCTTTCCTCCCCCCTCCCTCCTTCCCTCCCCCATTCCCCCTTCCCTTTCACTCTCCCAAAAAATGTTCCTGGGTGGGGATTGAAAAAAAATCTCCGTTTATTCAAAATTATCTGAAGAATCACATCTTTACAAAATGTAGGCCCACAAAATTTGCACCACAGTAAATTGGTATACATAATGACCATAAAAGTAAACTCACTTTTAAGAGGTTAACATTTTAAAAAATTGATTTGTATAAAATTTAAAAAAAGTTTTCATAGTGATATTTTTATAAATAAACATTTTCCAGATGAAAATCATTTCAGTAATTCTTAATGCCTTCATAAGAATGTACTTCTTTGGATGTAAAGTACAACATAGGAAATATAATCAACTAGAGGCCTGGATCATGAAATTTGTGCATAGGTAGGGTCCAAAGCCTGGCCTGCAATCAGGGCCGATCTTCTCTGGCTGCAGGCAGCTGGCCCTGCCCGCTGCTGCTGCAGCCACCGGTCGCCATCTGTGTGTGGGATGACAGGCGGGGTGATTGGGGCCTGGGGGCAGCTCCTGTGTTGAGCTTCTGCCACCTGGTGGTCAGTGCACATCATAGCCAACTGGTTGTTTTGCTGTCTGGTCAATTTGCATATTATGCTTTTATATAGATAGGTAGATAGATAAATACTACAATAACTATGTATGGGGTCAGTTGGGTTCTGGCAATATCAGTGGGAACACTTTGTAAAGCATAGGATTGTGTAATCACTATGCTGTACACCCAAAACTAACACAAAATCATACTGAAAGCAATTGAAAAATAAAAATTATAAAAGCAAACAAAAATAATTTCAATAAAATAAAAGCCAATAAAAATACTAGAAATATTTAACCTGGATTAGAGAGGAACTTGGTACCAAGGAATTAAATTGATTTGAATTTGCTCAGGAAAATATGTTCTTCATAAAATTTCAGCCATGCTGGCATGATTCTGATTAGGGTGTTTTTACTCACAAACATGGAGTCATAGTGTCCTCAGGCTCAAAACAAGAGGAGGATGGAAACATCCTGTTCTTGAGTTGCTAGAGGCCAAAAAATGAAGAGGATTTGTGCCAGGGGAAATTGCATGGGTAAATGCAGAGTGGAAAAGCATATGGAATGCTTTGAGAATGATGAATTCCTCAGTGACAGAGCTATGGGAGCAGATGTTAAGCAAAAAAAAAAAATCATTCATGAATATTCTGTGGATCTGCAGATTTCTTTGTTGAAAGAGGATAAGAGAAAAATTGGATCTTTCAGACTTCTACTGTAACTCTTCGCAACTTGTCACTAAAATATCCCATGACCTTACAGGAAAAGAATAAAAACCCATTAAAAATAATGAGATTGACAGGCAGCATAATATAAAATTGTGAACAGCCTTGTAAATAATCTTAAGGCAAATGGAGTTTGAGAAAAATAGACCCGCACTTCTTCACCTTATGTAATATTCAGGCTTTCCTCATGAAAGAAAGCAACTAGAGAAAGATATTTTAAAAGATACACTGCTTTTGCTCCACCCACTGAATCCTGACTCAGAGATTCAGGCCTTTACTAGCCTGAGGACTGGGCATTCATCTCTCTTGATCCCAATGGGCTCTCCTATGAGGAGGCAGTTTTATTCTTGAGTTTTCCCCCTTTTCTTGAAACGTCGCAGTCCCCCATTCTTCACCCCTTCTCGCCAGTAGTCCTCACTGCCCCCACTTCCTCCCCTCCCCCCGCAAGTATTGTCTTTTTACACTGAAAAAGGACCACAGTAATCAACTAGGCAGGAAGTAAGGGCGGACTGGCCGAGGTGTAAAGCATATCCTCCCCATTACTCATTCACTGTGACCACAGACATAGGAAGAGCTATTTCACTGCCATTGGCTTCCAGTACCAGAGGAAACGACAAGAGGAGGGTGATAACCACCAGAGTACAAAGAAGTACAATAACAGACAATCCATTAGAAGCTAAAATGTAGACTGGAAGTTGTGCCCAACAACTCACCTCCTTTCCAGTGGCAGACTTAGGAAGGGGGCGAAACTACTACCCAAATGGGTAGAAGTTGGGACGAAAGGCAATGCACATGTTCTGTTGACACACTGAGTCTGGAAGGGTCTTTCCTGTTTGTGTATGAATTAAGAGAAAAAAACAAATTGGGATCTGCAAAGACTATGTGATCAAAGAAATGGAAGACTCAGGAAAAGGAAATAAACCTCTGGAAAATTGCTTGCTTTCAGAGCCAGAAGAAAAAGTCAAATTATTAGGTATCTTTAAAAGATTGCAGGAGAAGCAAAAGATCATAGGTAGAAGAAGAGCAAAAGTGTAAAAGGTACTTGACTCAAAGAAAGACTAAGAACGTTCCAAAGGCAGCAGCAGAATTAAAATCCATAGGCAGTAAAGCACAAAGGATGGCATAGAAAAATCACCTGCTGGTGTGAAAGGTGTCCTTGAGATGCTTTCCTGGACTGCAGGTGAAAAGGATAGATTCAGTTCTTTACTACATGCTTTATGAACACTTATGTGCCAGTTACTGTGCTAGGTGCTGGATCTGAAGGCTTGCGCATTATCCTCAGAGTGTGAGAGGCAGTTAAACTCTTAAACACAAATCCTATATAATAAAAGGTTAATATGCAAATTGATTAAATAGTGGGACAACCAGTCACTATGACGCACACTGACCACCAGTGGGCAGACGCTCAATGCAGGAGTAGTAAGGATATCTGACTGCTGGGAGTGGGCCTAAGCTGGCAGTCGGACATCCCCTGAGAGCTTCTGGACTGTGAGAGGGCACAGACCGGGCTGAGGGACCCCTGTGAGTGAACTAATTTCATGCACTGGGCCTCTAGTTAACATGTAATTGCAAATCTTGATGGTTGCCTCAACTGAAAACTGGCTCTACAAGGATTGCCTATGTAGGAGAAGCCAGTTCTGATTGGGTGATTAGGGAAGGTCTCTGTAAAGAATAGATAGCTAGAAAGAGAGAGGGTGAGTGGGAGAAAATAGATATATAGAGAGTGGACAGGAGTGTGTAGCCCTGCAGCTGAAAAGCATTTGCAGCAGAGACTGAGAGAGGACCAGGGCCCCTGGTTGATGTAGGAAGGCGAGGAATGTGGTACAAGGTGTGACCAGAGCCACTGTGGCCATATTTCACAGGCTGTCTAAGGCTGGGTGAGGAGAAAATATTTCATTCTAAGTGAAGTGGGAAGTTTCTGAAGGCTTCTAGGTAGGCAGCTGATGTATGTCTTTTTTGTATGTATGTGTGTGTGTGTGTGTGTGTGTGTGTGTGTGTGTGTGTGTATTTATTTTTTACAGAGAGGGAGAGAGATAGTCAGAAACATCAATAAGAGAGAAATATTGATCAGCCGCCTCCTGCACGACCCCTAAAGGGGATGTGCCTGCAACCAAGGCACTTGCCCTTGACCAGAATCGAACCTGGGACCTTTCGGTCTTCCGGCAGACGCTCTATCCACTGAGCCAAACTGGTTTCGGCGTGATGAATGTCTTAAAAGGTCGTCTGGTCCTTGATTCAGGGTAAGAAGGAAATTGGAAAGCTCACCGAGGGACAAGGGCTGTATGAAGGGTGATGACGATTTAGACAGTAGTGGTGGCTGACACTGCAGACAGAAGTGAAGGGAGTTAGGATACGCTCTGGAGGCTACCACTGGCAGAACTTGGGTATGAACTGGATGGTCTAGGCCAGTGGTCGGCAAACTCAGTCAACAGAGCCAAATATCACCAGTACAACGACTGAAATTTCTTTGGAGAGCCACATTTTTTAAACTTAAACTTCTTCCAACGCCACTTCTTCAAAATAGACTCGCCCAGGCTGTGGTATTTTGTGGAAGAGCCACACTCAAGAGGCCAAAGAGCTGCATGTGGCTCATGAGCCGCAGTTTGCCGATCACGGGTATAGGAGAATGGATGGCCCAAAACAACTCCTGGGTGCACTTTGAACACGGGGCCTATTTTATTGGCATTCATCACGATGGGAAAAATGGGCAGAAGAGTGATTTGGGAAGGGACCAGCAGGAGCACAGGTTCAGGCTCTTTAGGTCTCAGATGCCTGTGAGGTGTTTACGTGGGAAGAGGTGAAAAATCTCCCTGGATAAAAATATGGATGAATCTCAGGCAAGAGGTCAGAATTGACAGCATCCACTATTACAGATAGTATTTACTTGGGTTTTATGTACCCTTTCCATTCAAAGACACACAAAAGTAGACCAAATAGCGAACTGAATCTCAGTACAAATGATATTTTGCCATGAAAATGCTAAATCACCTAGAAAAAGAGAAAAATCCCAACTACTCCAGTCTGAGCTTTCCCACCTGACAATGGGGATATTCTACCTGACCTCCTGGAGTTCTTGGTGAGAATCATATCAGATTAACCACGTCAACAGTGGATGGTAATCAATGTTAGCCATTGATATTTGGTTATTTTAGGGTGGGAAATGTCGATCCAATAATGGAGAAAGAAAATATATCAGGGTTAGTGAGTGGAAACAAATTGAGTTAAGCTTATAAATTCAGGAGAAAGTGTTCAAATCATTGAGGTTTTATGGAGAGAACAAAACAGAAGCTGCTGGACACAACTACAGCATGTTCTGGAATTCTTGCAAGCTGAGGACACAGCAACAGCAAGTAGACGGAAGATTTCTATAAAGTGTGAATTGCACATATGAGTCTTAGGTGCCCCCACAATGGAACCCCCATTTTATGGTCATTATGTTCGGGGAAAATTCACATGAAAATCAAGTAAGTACTCAAATGTCAGAGCATTCCATGATCTAGTCAGGTCAGTTTGGGAAGATTTTTGCTGAGAAGAATGACTTTGTGAGAAGACCCAAGAATGGATTCTGAATAAAAGGTTCAAACTGATCCTGTGCTCTGGAGCAGAGCTTCTCAAACTTTAATGGGTGACAGGGCCCCTGGGGATGAGGTGAAAACACTCCTGATGCAGGACGGGGCCTGAGAGCCTGTATTTCCCACCAGCTCCAGGGCACTGCTGAGGGAACGGCTTTCTGGGACCCTGATCCTCACTGACGCTGCCTGAAGTCTGTTACTGAGAAAGCCTGTAGCAAACACCTGCCACTAGAAAGACAGTGGGACCAGGACAGGTAGAAACCTGTTCGGGGTTGGGCTTGGGCAGCCAGTGGCTGAGAGTCCTCCGCGGGCATGGTATGGCGCAGGAGCAACAGCTCTTGGCATCACCCACGTCCATGCCCCTAGGAACTGGTTTTTAGATGAGATCATTGACACAGGGATAATGATCAACAAATTACAGGTGCGTGACATTCCTGGCCAAGAAATACATGATGAAAGATGTTTTATTTTATTGATTTTGTGCCGAGAGGAAGGGAGAGGGATAGAGTAAGAAACATCAATGAGAGAGAAACATCAATCAACTGCCTCCTGCACACCTCCTACTGGGGATGTGCCACAACCGAAGTACATGCCCTTGACCGGAATCGAACCTGGGACTCTTCAGTCCCCAGGCTGACGCTCTATCAACTGAGCCAAACCGGTTAGGGCTTATTTTATCTTTTTAATGTTCATTTATTGGTCAGAGAGAGAGAGAGAGAGAGATTTGTTGTTCCACTTCTTTATGCATTCATTGGTTGATCCTTGTGTGTGCCCTGACCAGGATCAAACCAGCAACCTTGGCATATTGGGACGATGCTCTAACCAGCTGAGATAGGCGGCCAGGGCATGAAAGATCTTTGAGGAAAAGGTTTTTCTGAGTTTAAGGGAGATCTCCATGTGTAGACTGAAGGAACTTACCCCATTTCAGGGAGGATTATCTAATCACACACACACGGCATACGTTTTAGCTACAAAAGAAAACAACCGGGGATCATCAAGACAGGAGAAAACATCGTTTGTTCTGCACACTGCTTGATGCTCTGCGTGACTTCTCTCCCCTAGACTCCATAGCATTCCAGAACAGGGTGGTGCTGGCCTCTAAGGTGACCAGATTCAGGCACTCAGACTATGTTGTCGGGATCCCTTTGCTCTCCAGCTGCCTCACTGCTCTCATTCCTCCTGGGGGCCTGCAGGCTCCCTCCAGACGGGGCACCGGCCGCTCCTGGCTCACACTATCAGAGCTCAGTGACTCCAGGAGAGAGAGATGGAGTCTCTGTCCTGGTTTCACCAGAGAAAGTCTCCAGTCGTCTTTTTGCCACGTGCTCGCCCTTGGATCCATCACAGTGGCCAAGAGGATGGAGTAAGAGAACTGGCCAGGGGCTGCGGGTACTGTGATTCGAAATCCCACCAGCATGCAAAGGGCGGAATGAGAAAAATAAGCAAATCAAAGAGAAGTTTGGCCAACAGATGCAAAGGGTACACAATGGGGAGGTCTAGGGGTCGCCTCACTGTACAGGTGATGGCGGTAAGGATTAGAGGTCAAGAAACATGCCCAAGGTCATACATCCAGTCTTTTTCTAAATAGAGCTGGTGCCTCCTAACTGGTTTGGCTCAGTGGATAGAGCTTTGGCCCATGGACCGAAGGGTCCCAGGTTCGATTCTGGACAAGGGCACATGCCCAGGTTTCAGGCTCAATCCCCAGTAGGAAGTGTGCAGGAGGAAGCTGCTGTCGTTCTCTGTCATCACTGATGTTTCTGTGTTTCTCCCTCCCTCTCCTTTACTCTGAAATCAATCAATTTATATATATTTAAAAACTAGAGCCTTAGCTGGTGTGGCTCAGTGGTTGAGCATCGATCTATGAACCAGGAGGTATGACTTGTTCCTGGTCAGGGCACATGCCCAGGTTGCAGGCTCAATCCCCAGTGTGGGACATGCAGGAGGCAGCCAGTCAATGATTCTCTCTCATCTTTGATGTTTCTCTTTGTCCCTCTCCCTTTCTGACATCAATAAAATATATTTAAAAAATAAGATATAAATATAGCTGGTGCCATAAACTCCTCTACAAGAGAACAAGAAAGTATTTTTTAAGGAAAGGTATTTTAAAAATATATGTTTTTATTGATTTCAGGGAGAAGAAGGGAGAGGGAGAGAGATACAAATATCTATATCTATCTATATGCCTTCCAAAGTAAAGAAGAAGATACAAGCAAAGAAAATACTCATAAGAGAGAAAATAAATCATAAAGCAAAATAAATGGCAAAGAAAAAGATGGCTGTGTCCAGTCTTGCTCAGTTGGTGGAGCATCATCCTGAACATCAAAAAGTTGCTGGTTCCATTCTCAGTCAGGTTACATGCCCAGGTTTCAGACTCGATCCCTAGTGGTGGGCATACAGGAGGCAGCCAATCGATGTTACATTCTCACATTGATATTTCTATCTCCTTCCTCTCACTTTCAAAATCAATAAAAAATATTTTTAAAAAAGATAAAATGCCCTGGCCGGTTTGGCTCAGTGGTTGGAGTGTCAGGCCATATACAAACCTCGTTTGTGGTTTTGATCCCCAATCCAGGTCAGGGTGCATGGGGGAGGCAACTGATCTAGGTGTCTCTCTCACGCCAATCTCCTCTCTCTGTCTCTCCTTCCTCCCTCTCTTGCACTTTCTCTGAAAATCAATGTAAAAATATTCTCGGGTCAGGATTAACAACAACAATAAAAAGATGAAACATGATAAGCTAAATGTATTAGTTATAATGCTAAATCTAAATGGAACCTACTCTCATGTATATAATAAAAGCCTAAGCAACCATTATGGCAGAATGACCGGAACGACCAGTCGCTATGACATGCACTGACCACCAGGGGGCAGACGCTAAACGCAGAAGCTTCCCCCTGGTGGTCAGTGCGCTCCCACAGGGGGCGCACCGCTCAGCCGGAAGTCAGCCTCTTCCGATTCCATGGCAGCACTACCAAGCTGCAGCAGGCACAGCGGGCCGGGATGAGTGAGCAGGGTAGCACCTGGCCCTGATTCAGATTCCTCCCTGGCCGCCTGCCACTTGGCACACTGCTACATCCCTTAGGCAGTCAGACATCCCCTAAGGGATTCTGGACTATGAGAGGGAGGTCCGATTGCCAGCTTAGGCCCAATACCATTGCCATTGTCTGTAGAAAGCAGTCAGTCTGAATAACTCAGTGACTCAGGGAAGCGCAGGGAACTCAGGGTGAACCCGCCTCCTTAACACTTGATGGTGTTCACAGGAAAGACTGGTGGCCCAACCCAAGCATGCGCAGCAGCTGCGGAAGCTCAAGCAGCCGGCTGTGCAGCAGGAGAAGGCCATCCAGCCACAAGCCGGCAGACAGACATCCCCTGAGGGGTCCCAGACTGCGAGAGCGTGCAGGCCAGGCTGAGGGACCCGCCCCCCCGCCCCTGTGCACAAATTTCATGTACCAGGCTTCTAGTATACAAATAAAGTTTCCCAGACTGGATTTAAAACAATTATTTCTATGATATTTACAAGAATCACAAAATGGCACAAGAAGATCAATGTAAGAGAATCGGGGAAACATGCAAAACAAACACAATGAAGGGAAACCAAAGATCAAAATACTTGTTAGTAGAATTTGAGACAAAAAAAAACTGAATAAAATGGCATTGAAATGTATAAAACCAAAATAAGAAGGATAGAGAATCAATAATACAATTACAGTGGTACCTCGAGATACGAGTGCCCTAACATACGAGATATACGAGCAACATTTGAGATAGGAATAATCGTGCAGATCGGCCGGCTGCACATGACCCACCAGTTTACCGAGACTCGAGCGTCTCAGTTTCCCATGCCTCAAGGTTACAGAACGAATTAAACTCGTATCTCGAGGTACCACTGTAATGTCTTATCTAATAGTTTCCCAAAAAGAAACATGAATACTAGACACATACACATTTTTCCCATGGAGCACATATACAATTTGAACATATAGCTGCACTCACAGTGGCACTTCAACAGGATTCATTTGCTGAAGAAGACTCATGGGACCTAAAACACAAAGCTTTCAAATGTAAGTTTATTACAGAGAAAGGACACCCTAAAAATCAGAATAAACATCACAGCATGGGACTCACAGCAGGGGTCTGGAGAGCCTCATGCAGACTCCGATTGTCTTCTTTCTGTAAGGGCCAGGCCAGATGTCTGTAGACAGGGAACCCCTGTTGTGTGCACAGATCACTTCGGAACCAGGGAGACAAAAATGAAGTCTTTGCTGAGGGTGTTTATATTTTGCTTGTCACCTAGGCATATCCCTGCTGCAGATCCAGTAGAACCTGGGGCAAGGGGCTATTATAGAGTATCACACCCAGACCAGGTGCAACTCTCCAAGCTCATTGTTTTTTGTTGTTGCTGTTTTGGTTTTGGGTAATCCTCACTCGAGGATATTTTTTCTTTTTTTTTAATATATTTTATTGATTTTTTACCAATAGGAAAGGAGAGGGATAGAGAGAAACATCAACCAGCTGCCTCCTGCACACCTCCTACTGAGGATGTGCCCGCAACCAAGGTACATGCCCTTGATTGGAATCAAACCTGGGACCTTTCACTCCACAGACTGACATTCTGTCCACTGAGCCAAACCAGTTAGGGCCTAAGGATATTGTTTCTGTTAATTTTTAGAGAGAGTGGAAGAGAAGGGGAGAGACAGAGTAAGAGAGACACATCACTTAGTTGCCTCCTGCATGCACTCTGACTGGAGGGGGGAGAATCAAACCCACAACCGAAGTACGTGCCCTTGACCAGGAATTGAACCCACAACCCTTCATTTTGCCGGCTAGGGCCAAGCTCATTGTTATTAATAAGCAATGTTGAGGAGAAATCAAGATGGCAGCATAAGTAAACACCTAAACTGCTGCCTCACACATTTTCAAAACTACAACTAAAAGATGAAACAGACATCATCCAGAACCACAGGAAGGCTGGCTGAGTGGAAATTCTACAACGAGAAGGAAAGAGAAAAGCACAGTGAGATTCAGAGGAGCTGCAGGAGGCAGAGGTACTGAGATGCACTTGCATGCGGAGATGACTGGCAACTGAGTGCGCGGCTGGCTTTCTCAAACAGGAGGAAGACAAAAGCTCCCGACTGCACTGAACTCCAGTTCCAGGTGAGACTCTGGGGACCCAGACTCATATGGGGTGAAACTGGGCTTTAGGAAAGAGAAAAGTACACTGAGACTCAGCGGTGTTGCAGGAGGCAGAGGTACTGAGATGTGCTCATGGAGAGAACAGGCAACTGAGTATGCAGCTGGCTTTCTCAAGTGGAGGGAGACAAAAGCTCCCAACTGCACTGAACTCTAGTTCCGGGTGAGACTCTGGGGACCCAGACTCATTCCGGGAGAAAGTGGACTGTCTAGCAGCAGGCTGAACTCGAGGGCAGATTTTTCTCAGAGGTGCTTGCAGCTATTACCATGGGACACTGAAACACAAGGGACTATTAGGGCAGGGGTGACAGGAAACCAATGCTGTCTGCTCAGCCTTGAGACTCCACCCCATCCAAGCCAAGCACAGAGGCTTTTGCAATTTTGCAAGTCTTGTTTCATAAGGCTGTTCCAGCATAGTTCTCCCAGCATAGACACAGATGATCCTCACAGCCAATTGACCTGGAGATCAATTCCTCCCAGTGATACCAACAACAATCAAGGCTTAACTATAACAAGGCTGTACACACAGTCCACAAAGGGGTGCATCAAGTGAGTCCACATCAGGTAACTGGGGAGGCTGAGCTTCTGGGCCCTATAGGACACCTAGCACACAAAGCCACTCTATCAACTTAGGAAGCAGCCAAAATGCAGAGACAAAGAAACAGACTACAAATTAAAGAAGTGGAGGAAAGCAAACAACTGGATATAGAATTCAAAACCACGGTTATAAGGTTTTTCAAGAATTTTCTAGAAAAGCTGATAAATTTAGTGATACCCTTGAGGATATGAAAATGGACCAACTAGAAATTAAACATACACTGACTGAAATAAAAAATATTATACAGAGATCTAACAGCAGACTAGAGGATCACAAGAATCAAGTCAAAGATTTGAAATACAAAGAACCAAAAAACACTCAACTGGAAAAGCAAAAAGAATGAAGAATCCAAAACTATGAAGATAGTATAAGGAGCCTCTGGGACAACTTCAAGCGTACCTACATCAGAATTATGGGGGTGCCAGAAGAAGAGAGAGAGAGCAAGATACTGAAAACCTATTTGAAGAAATAATGACTGAAAATTTCCCCCACCTGGAGAAAGAAATAGAGTTACAAGTCCAGGAAGCGCACAGAACCCCAAACCAAAGGAATCCAAAGAGGACCACACCAAGACACATCATAATTAAAATGCCAAGAGCAGAAGACAAAGAAAAAATATTAAAAGCAGCAAGAGAAAAACAGTTACAAGGGAGCACCCATATGATTGTCAGCTGATTTCTCAACAGAAACTATGCAAGCCAGACAGGAGTGGCAAGAAATATTCAAAGTGATGAATAGCAAGAACCTACAGCCAAGAACCTATAATGATAGCTCTACTCAGCAAAGCCATCATTCAGAATTGAAGGTCAGAGAAAGAGCTTCCCAGAGAAGAAAAAGCTAAAGGAGTTCATCATCACCAAACCAGTATTATATGAAATGCTGAAAGGTACTCTTTAAGAAGAGTAAGAAGAAGAAAAAGATAAAGATAAAAATTATGAACAATGAGTACATTTCTATCAAGTGAATCTAAAAATCAAGTGAATAAAAATCTGATGAACAGAATAAACTGGTGAATATAATAGAATCAGGGGCATAGAAAGGGAGTGGACTGACAATTCTCAGAGGGAAGGGTATGGGGGGTGCAGGAAGAGACTGGACAAAAATCGTACACCTATGTATGGATGAGGACAGTGTGTGCGGTAAGGGCAGAGGGTGGGGTGGGAACCAGGTGCAGGGGAGCTATGGGGGAAAAACGAGGAACAATTGTAATAATCTGGACAATAAAGATTTATTAAGTAAAAAAAAAGCATGATACTCCAAAGTTTCCAGTCAATAAAACCACTATTAGAAACTGAAACTGGGGGCGGGGGCGAGGGAAGCAATGCTGACAAGGTGGGTTGAACTCCCCTGAAACGCTTTGGACTCATAGTTACATGGACACATTATATATCAACGCTTTGTGCTTTGACTAGGAGCCAATTCAGGCAGGAGCTTTAATTTAACCGAACAGCTCAGGTTACTTTTAGACCTGCCATGAATTAGCTTTACGGCCAAATAGCAAAGCACAAAGTCTATCTCAATAATTTCCAAAACACTGCAACCATACAAACTGTAGTTTTAGACCACAATAAAAAAAAAGAATAAATATGATAAAAACAAAGTAATCAATATGCAAATTTAAAACAAGACACTTTTCTTTAGACTATAAGTCTAATGAAAATTAATAAGATTGATCATATCCTATATCAATAAGGATCTAGGGGAAATGGGCTTCTTTGTTCATTGCTCCTGGAAATAAAAATGTGTACAATCTTTTTCAGGGACCTTGGTAATCTGAATCAAAATCCTTAAAAAGGTACACCCTCTTGGCCCAGAAATTACTTATTTGGCATTTCATCATGAGGAAATAATTGAGGATATGGGCAGGTAAGAATGTTTATTGCAGCAGTGGATGATAGCAAAATGTCCAGCATTATGAGGAGTGTTTCAGTAAATCGTAGCCATATCCAATGATTCAAAATAGTTTTGTAGAGGTCTGTTTGTGGCAGATTCTATTAGTTGCATGTCTACAAAATATCCCTCTCTTCTATAGAACAGAACCCAGATACTGTTCAGGGCAATGATGTTCACTGCTCCAGGCACAAACCATGCCAGTCCTGTACCCACTTGCCAAACTTCCCTTGCAACCAGGAGCACCCATGTGATCCAGTTTTTATTTTTATTAATTTTTTTATTGATTTTAGAAAGGAAGGGAGAGTGAGAGAAACATCAATGATGAGAATCATTGATCAGCTGCCTCCTGCATACCTCCTACTGGGGATTGAGCCGGCATGTGCCCATCATTGGAATTGAACCTGGGACCCTTCAGTCTGCAGGCTGATGCTCTATCCACTGAGCCATACCAGCTAGGGCGTGATCCAGTTCTTTAAAAATATATATGTTTTTATTGATTTTTTTTTATAGAGAGAAAGAGGATGGGGGAGAGAGTGAGAGAGATAGAGATAGAGATTGAGAGAGAGAGAGAGAAGAGAAACGTCAATGTAAGAAAAGCATCAATCAGTTGCCTCCTACACTCAACTCGACTGGTTTGTGCCCTGACCAGGAACCGAACCAGGGTCCTTTAGGTGCATGGGATGACACTCAACTAACTGAGCCACACTGGCTAGTGATCCAGTGGTTGTCAATGAAATGTAAGAAGTCTCCTGGGGGTTTTGAGAAAGTTTTGCTTTCCTAGTAAAAGGGAAAGATGCTGTTCATGCCAGCAATCATCTACTGCAGACCTTCTATTAAGTGAGAAAAATTATTTGTTAAGCAAGAGTTGTTTGGCTTTTCTGTTATTTGGGGCCCAAAGATCCCTAACTCTTTGGATACTATAATGCGCCTCTCCAGAACCCCCTCAGGACTCAGACACTGGGGGTGCTATAGGCTGACAGTTTTCACTTGTCAGCTATATCCAGGAATTGCACTCATTGAAGTCAGCTGCCTTGCCCAATGTCACATCCCCTTCCTGGGAGGCAACCCATTCTATATAATAAAAGGCTTACTATTCAACGACAGAACAACTGGATCAACTGAACAACCAGTCGCTACGGCGTGTGTTGACCACCAGGGGGAACACGTGGAACATGGTGTGAGCTGCGGCGGGATGGTGGAGCAGGTGAGTGGGGGTGCCAGACCAAGGTGGGCCACTGGTTGCTGTCATTGGGGCGAACCTCTAGTGGTTACTGAAAAGTCTTTGCTCTTGTGCGCTGTGGTCCCACCTGGCGCTTACATCTGCTGCTGGTGCTGGCCCTGCTCACACCTGCTGCTGGCGCTGGAACCACCACTCGCAGCCACTGCCAGCACCTGGCAGTGGCCTCGATTGCTCAGTGCTGTCAGTGGGAGAAAGCGGAGGCTGCTGCCCTAATCGCCCCTCAGGGCTTCTCCACCTCTCCCTGCTCCTGAGGGACGATCAGGGCAGCAGCCACTGCTTGCACCCACTGCTGGTGCCAGTGCCAATTGCTCCACACCTTCAGCGGGTGCAAGTGGAACCGGCGCTACGAGCGCATGGGAATGGCAGCGGTGGGAGCAGGGCTACTGGCAGATTGGACCAGGGGCCTTAGCAGGAGGGGCTGGGCGGGGGCACAGAGGACGGGCCGAGACCCACCCTTGTGCCCACCACAGTCTCGTGGCCCACAGTTCCTTTCAAGGTACATGAATTCATGCACTGGGCCCCTAATAGGACCATACAGGCTCGGCCTTCTTTCTTCAATTTGGGACAACTCTGCAGGTCCTCCCAGCCCCACAGCTGGAGCCCTTGTAACCACTGCGCCACCGCCTAACTTCCCCTTGTGCTTAATCCTACTTTATTCCCCTTCTTGATGGTGTTGATCTTAAGAGCACTTCTTAATACATTTCCTGCACTCAAACCTCTTGTCTCAGAGTCTGTTTCCTGGGTAACCCTGCCCACGGCATCACTGACATTTATTCATGTAAAAAGGTATTTAAAATATATTGCTAAATGACACAAGAACATGCTATACAGCAGCATGCGTGGTGCCTTCTTATACCGATTGCACAGAGGTGGGCAAAAGTAGGTTGATAAAAAAAATACAATAATTAAGAAATAACACAAAAATAAACTCTGTGTTTTGTGTACTCATAATTATAAACCTACTTTTGCTCTACCCTTTATATCTGCATAGTAAAAAGGCAAAGAAAAACACAAATATTTTAACACCAGGATTTGTGTTTCCAACAATATGCTGGACTAGATGTTTAGAGAATCTCTACTTCAGAACACGTTAAATTCCAAAAAATAAGTTTTAATATTTGAAGTCAGAGTTGTAGTGGGAAAGTAAGGGAACTCCAAGGGTGGTGGTGAGGATACAGAAGCTATAGGAAAGTACAAACCCACAAGAGCTAATGATCACATTTACTCCGGGGGTAGCTGCAGATTCCTGATGGCCTAGAAGGTAGAGCCAGGTTTCATGAGCATTGCTGGGGGAGATGGGGGACAAAGCCTAGAGCGTGAGCAGGATGGAGACCCTGGCATTAAGGCAGGAGAGCCCAAGAGCAACAGCCTTAAGAAGTTCAACTGGAAAAGCCCGCCCTGCAGATGGCACCTGGGGACATCAACTCCATGGGAACAACCAGGTACAAGGAAATAACCAACATAAATATGGGGAAATTATTTGACTAGACACTTCATCAACAAAGATATATGCATGGCAAATAAACACATGAAAAGATGTTCACCATCACTAAGCCTTAAGGGAATGCACAGGGTTGGGGTAAAAGTAGGTTTCCAGTTCTGAGTGTGTGAATCGGAGTTTATTCTTGTATTATTTCTTATTATTTTTAAAATATATTTTTATTGATTTCAGAGAGAAAAGGAGAGGGAGAGAGAAAAATATCAGTGATGAGCCAAAACCGGTTTGGCTCAGTGGATAGAGCTCCAGCCTGCAGACTGAAAGGTCCCAGGTTTGATTCCGGTCAAGGGCATGTACCTTGGTTGCAGGCACATCCCCAGTAGGAGGTGTGCAAGAGGCAGCTGAGCGATATTTCTATCTCTCTTTTCCTCTCTGTAAAAAATCAATAAAACATATTTTAAAAATCAGTGATGAGAGAGAATCATTGATCAGCTGCATCCTGTACACACCCTACTGGGGGTTGAGCCCACAACCCGAGCATGTGTCCTGACTGGGAATCAAACTGTGACCTCCTAATTCATAGGTCAACGCTCAACCACTGAGCCATGCTGGTTGGGCTATTTATTAATTATTGTATTATTTTCTCTATGATCAACTGTATCCTATTTTTTCCCCACCCTGTGCTAAACCACAGTGAGATGCCATTTCACACCTATTAGAATGGCTAAACTTAAAAAGACTGGGCAGCTGTTCTCTGAGCATGCCCACACCCGTGCCCACGCCCACACCCCCCTTTTTCTCTGGCATGCACTTTGCTTCTTCTATCCTAAGCTTTAAGGGTACCAGTGAGATTTGCACCCAGGGGAGCAAATTGTGCAGCGGCAGCTCATCCTGGGTTTACCCCCGATCTTGTCTCTAAGAGCCCTTCCTATGCCTCACTATCCCAAGCTTTAATAAACGCAATCTCACTTTCATGTGAACTTGTGCGTGTCTTGAAATTTTCCCTGCATGAGTCAATAACCTGAAAGTGGCCTGAAAGGTCCTGGACCTCATCTGAGCTAGCCCAGCCCTTGGTGGGGAAGCGGTTTGGTAACATTTTTGCACCTTAAGATAACATAGCTTTGAAATGTCAGTAATTTCCTTTTCCAGACTACTCGGGGGAAAAAAAAAAGAAAGATAAAGAAAAGACTGATGATATCAAGTCCAGGCAGTTCCACTATATTCCTAATTTGCTGTTTATTATAAATGGGCATTTAATTTTGTTAAATGCTTTTTTGCATTAATTATATCATCTTGTGATTATTCTACGTTAGCCTGTTGATATGATTGATTACACTGAGTTTTTGAAAATTCTTTATTGATGAGAGCATTACAGATATCCCCCTTTTCCCGGATTGTCCCCCTCCATGGGGTTCCCAACCTGCCCCAGGCTTCACCACCCTATGATTTGTGTCTATAGGTAAGATCTTTGGCTCATATCTCCCTGTCCCCTCTCCCCCTTCCCTCTGAGATTCATCAGTTTGTTCCATGCCTCTGATTCTATTTTATTTATCAGTTAATTTTGTTCATTAGATTTCTTACTTGTTTATTTTGATTTTATATATATATATATATGTGTGTGTGTGTGTGTGTGTGTGTGTGTGTGTGTGTGTGTGTGTATATTTTTTTTTTTCACAGAGAGGAAGGGAAAGGGATAGAAAGCCAGAAACATCAATGAGAGAGAGAGACATCTATCAGCTGCCTCTTGCACAGCCCCTACTGGGGATGTGCCCACAACCAATGTACATGCCCTTGACCGGAATTGAACCTGGGACCCTTCATTCCGCAGGCTGACGCTCTATCCACTGAGCCAAACCGGTTTTGGCTATTTTGATTTTTTGATTCAATTGTTGATCGGTATGTATTTGTTGCCATCTTATCTATAATAGTAAAAGCGTAATATGTTAATTAGACCTGATATCCTTCCAGATGAAGCCAGGGCTGTGAGGGAAGAAGCCCCAGTCATGGGTGCCAGAGGGAAGCTGGTGCCAGCAGCCTGGGGAAGGAAGGCCTACTCTTGCACGAATTTCATGCATCAGGCCTCTAGTTCATATTTTCTATTATTACTCTTCCTCCTCCTCCTTCTCCTCCTTCTTCTTTTTCAAGAATTCCCTTCAGCATTTCATATAAGAAATGGGGTAAAAGTAGGTTTATACAGCAGCATGCATGGTGCCTTCTTATACCGATTACAAAGCTGCTATACATCCTGGAATTGGTAGAGTGGCCTTGTGTGGTAGGTGTCCTGTAGGGCTCAATAGTTCAGCCTCCCGTCACCTGAGCTGGGCGCTCTAGGTGCACATCTGTATGGACTGTCTGCAGTCTTGTAATTGAGCCTTGATTGCTGTTGGTGCCTCTGGGAAGAGCTGACCTCCAGGCCAGTTGGCTGTGAGGACCAGCTGTGACTACAGTGGGAGCGCTGCTGTGCAGGAAGCGAGGCCCAGCTGTGAAGCAAAGCGGGCTGGAGCTGGTCCCGGGTCTCGGGCCTTTCAGTGACAGGTTTGGGACATGCTGTCACCAGCTGCAGCTTATTTGATAGATTTTAGCAAAGCCTGAGCCAGGACAGGCCATTCATATGGAAAAGCTGCTGCAAACAAGTTGGGTGGGGCTGTAAATGGGCGGGGTGGGGTCTCAGGGGAGCTCCAGGGTGGAGCCAACAGAGGGGGCCATGCTGATGTTGCTGCCAGTCAGCCACGGTACAGGAGAGGTCTTGGCATGGGAACAACGACCCCTGCGAGCACCTCTGTCTGGGAGAATGCTGCCCGCCCCCCAGGTTCCTGCTCCAATGCTGGACAGTCCAGTTCCTCCTATGTGTTCACCTGGCCCTGGAGCTCAGAGGAAACAGGACCTTGTAAGTTCAGTATGTGCGCCGGCCCTGGGCCTGCAGCGGCCACTGTGCCACTGAGCCCCAATGCCTGCTGGTTTTTACAGCCCATAGTTACGGGGACACCTTTTCCCAGCTCTGGGACCCTGGTCTGGTGAGGGGCGGGGACCCCTTGCTTCTCATGGCAGCCTCCATAGGGATGGTCTCCCTCCAGGTTAAAAAAGCGGCATATGTGCCTGTAGGACCAGCCAGTTCACACCTCCACCCCTCCTACCAGCCTCAGTGCGCTTTCTTCTTTCCCTCTCTCATTGTAGGACTTCCGTTCCGCCAGCTTTCCGGCGGTTCTGGATGATGGTTGTTCTGTGTTTTAGTTGTGATTTCGATGTGGTTGTGGCAGGCGGTGAGTACAGGCATTTACCAACACAGCCCTCTTGGTTCTGATTGTTTTGAATACTGATCCTTTACATCCTGGAATGGATCTCACTTGATTGTGATAGAAACTTTGTGTATATTGCTGAATTCCATTTGCTAAATATTTTTGAGGATTGTGGTGACGAGTGACATTGTTTTGTAATTTTTTTTGTAGTTCTTTTGTCTGGTTTGGGTATTATATTGTTCTCAAACTGAGTTGGAAAGTACTTCCTTCTATTCAATTTTCTGGAATAGTTTCTGTAGAATTATTGCTAAAACTCATAGAATTTTAAAGCTGGAAGACGCCCTTGAAATCACTCAGTACTGATCAGAAACTTGATTTGACTTTAGAGATACCTTTTTCTTCTCTCTAGGTAGCCAGATTCAATTTAGACTTCTGTACCTTGGAGGATTAGCAGAGGAATTAAATGATTTTTCTTTTTTAAAATATATGTTTATTGATTTCAGAGAAGAAGGGAGAGAGAGAGAAACATCAATGCTGAGAGAGAATCATTGATTGGTTGCCTTTTGCAAGCCCCCTACTGAGGATCAAGCCTGCAACCCAGGCATGTGCCCTTGACTGGAATCAAACCTGGGACTCTTCAGTCTGCAGGCAGACCCTCTATCCACTGAGCCAAACCAGCTAGGGCAAATGATTTTTCTTGATACAGTGTAAAAAGAAGATAGTACACTCAGAAGGAGCCAAAAAGTCATTTCCTAAAAAAGTTGACAGTTAATTCTCTTCATTGCACTATAAAACCAGGAAATAGCCCTGACCGGTTTGGCTCAGTGGATAGAGCATCGGCCTGCAGACTGAAGGGTCCTGGGTTCCATTCCAGTTAAAGGCATGTACCTTGGTTGCGGGCATATACCCAGTGGGGGGTGTGCAGGAGGCAGCCAATCAATGATTCTCATCATTGATCTCTCTGTCTCTCTCTCTGTTTCTCTCCATCTTTGAAATCAATAAAAATATATTTTAAAAAAAGACAAGGAAGGCAAGGCAACCAATAGAGTGGGTTACAAGTCCATTACCACTTCGGGTGACCGGAACTTAATCACGCTGGAGAAGTCCTGAGAGCCAGCCTAATACACAAATACACACTCCAGATATTCCACAAAAGACAGGAGGAGCTAGGACAGTGGTCGGCAAACTGCAGCTCTCGAGCCACATGCAGCTCGCGAGCCGGGGTTTGCCACTCTGTTGAGTAATGAATTTGCCAGCCACTAGTTTAGGGCAGTGGTCGGCAAACTCATTAGTCAACAGAGCCAAATATCAACAGTACAACGATTGAAATATCTTTTGAGAGACACATTTTTAAACTTAAACTTCTTCTAACGCCACTTTTTCAAAATAGACTCGCCCAGGCCGTGGTATTTTGTGGAAGAGCCACACTCAAGGGGCCAAAGAGCCGCATGTGGCTCGCGAGCCGCAGTTTGCCGACCACAGCCCTAAACACTGGTTAGTCAGTTTACCCAAAACAGAAACAAAAGCCATGGTTTTACCTGTTGGTTCCAATATTGATCCTTTTCCAGGTTTTGCATTTGTCTCTTCATCCATCATCCACTCTTTGTGGCTCTGGATCTCTCTCTGTACTGACAATTTGTGGTTCTTTGTCTCTATCCTACGATCACTTTTTCCCAGGTTTAAAAGGATGCAACATGGTTTAAGGGGTAGAGATGGCACAATGTTATTTCAGCTCACCTAATAAAATGTGGCAATCATTCACCAAAATAAAACAATTAAAAGATGTTTACCATCAGTACATTGCAGTGGTTCTCCCTAATGATGCCACTGCATATAAACACGGAATTTGATGAAGGAAGAACAAGGTGCTCAGGGGCTGTAAGTTGGAAGTTAGGGAATATGGTCAGCACATCTACTGCATCTGCCACAGCTTGGGAGGACAATCACGTTTGAGACACCAAGAGCAATTACCTTCCAGAAAAAGACTGATATGATTTTTAGAAAGGAAATATAAACACGATTTAATTTATTCCAAAATTACTCAAACTATAGAACTCTATTCTTGGGAATGACACTATAAAAACTTTTTTAAAATTCTATTTTCTATTGATTTCAGAGAAGGGAGAGGGAGAGAGAAACATCAGTGATGAGAGAGAATCATGGATTGGCTGCCTCCTGCACACCCCCTACTGGGGATTGAGCCTGCAACCTGGGCATGTGTCCTTGACTGGAATGGAACCCAGGACCTTTCAGTCTGCAGGCCAATGCTCTATTCACTGAGCCAAATTGAATAGAACTAAAAATTTTTGTCAATGGTGATATTGGTTTGATGCTGTGCCTTCAGAAATAATCTGTGAAGGCAGAAAGGAATTGGTAATGCATGGTCTTTGCATAGAGCGTTTTGACTCACTTTAAATTAATGCAAACCTGGATATCATCATCTGAACCTATTTTCCCTGGCATGTTAAAAGAATTGCATTAACTTATTTGTGCTAAATGAGAAAGTACTCCGAATGAGAAAAAAGTAATGGATTGCATGCTGAGAATAACCTATGGATTAATATTTAAAGTTTCTCAAGAGAAGTCATAATACAACTCCCTGGAACAGATAGTATAATGGTATTAGTCATAGATTGCTGGAAATGCTGATCCAAACACTTTTAGCACTGGAAGCTTTTTATTTATAGAAACCCATAATAATTATTGATTCAAAATAAGGTCAAGTTGTATTTGATTCTTTCTTAATATTCTGTGGTGGAATGGTATAATTTTTGAATTTATTGTTTTAGTCTGGTCCATAACCATCATGTCTTGATTATTTCACTTTTAGAAGTTCCTCAGAACTCTGCAAATGTTGGAGAAATTTGGAGACTATAATTTGACAGGTTAATTTTACTGCCAAAGATTGTCATAATTTAATATTACCAGGGAGAAATGAATATTCACTTTTCCAAAAATACAGGAGGAAATGACTTACTTTTGGACAACTTTTAAAAAAAATGACACACATGAATATTTTAAAGTTAATGTCATTTCTATGAATCATAGCTGAATATAATACTGTAAATTTATAGCGTAGGGCTGAAAAATTTTCAGGGGCCATCTTCATTCTCTCCTATCTTCCTGGTCCACAAATCTGAGCATAGACCCTTACTTCCAAGCACGTAATTAATAGTAGAAGTGAAGTAAGTTATTGTTACTAGAACTTCACTAATTTTATAAACATTAGGGGTGAGTTAATTACATGTTTGGCCAAATATAGCAGGCTAATTTTTAAGTGGACAATTTTGTCTAGCCCATGAATAATGCTGTAAATATCCAAATGGCCCTTGGCAGAAAAAAGGTTTCCCACCCCTGTCCTAGAGAAAACCTAAAACAGCACAACATGGCTTATCGGAATAATTTATGTTAGCTAATGTAACATACAACCTCTACAATTGCTGGGGCTTAACACAAGGAAGTTTATTTCTTGCTTACAGAACAGTTCATCAGGTCGGGTTGCTGCTCTGGCTGACACTCTTTCATTCAATGACATACGAATCTGGGGTCCTTCAAACCTATACCTCTTGGATTTCTTTGTCTCTAGACATGTAAACAGGGGAGAGAGCACATAGAAGATCATGCGTGACGTTTTTTGCCACGCCTAGAAGTGGCATACATCACTTCTGCCCACATTCTTCTGGTGGTCCCAATGCAATTGCAGAAAGAGCTGGGAAATGTAGGCCTGTGTTCCCAAGAAGAGGAAGTGGAATTACTGAGCACTCAGCCAATCTCTGACACATGAAACGGTTGAAAATAAGAAAATATGGAGCCCTAGCCTGCTCGGCTCAGTGGATAGAGCGTCAGCCTGCGGACTGAAGGGTCCTGGGTTCGAGTCCGGCCAAGGGCACATACCTGGGTTGCGGGCTCGATCCTCAGTGGGAGGCATGCAGGAGGCAACCAGTCAATAATTCTCATCATTGATGTTTCTCTTTCTCTCTCTCTCCTTCTCCCTTCCTCTCTGAAATCAATAAAGAAATATATTAAAAAAAAAGAAAATATGCAAAATGATATGCCAGGAAGATGCTAACCAGAAGAAAGCTAGAGTAGCTTTGGTCACAATGGATAAAAAAGTCTTCAAGGCAAAATGCATTATTAGGAATAAGGATAGTAGCTACATAAAGATAACAGATTCAAATCACCAGGAAGAGATGCTAATTCTGAAATTATATATGTACCTAATGATATCTTCAAATAACAAACAGCAAAAACTGACAGAATTTGAAGAGAAACTGAAAGTCCACTGCCGTAGAAATTAACATATACCCTTGCCAGTAACTGATGTCACACAACCCCAAAATTAGTAGCAATAGAAAATTAAAACAATAGAATTAACAAGCTTGATCAAAAAAAAAGGACATGTATTGGGAAAAGTTTTCAATAAGTAATAATTGCACCTTGGATAAACCTCATTGGCTGTGATATTGCTCTGAGCAATGCTGAAAAAAGGACAAGTATAGAATCTTGTATCCAATGGCAGACAATGCACATTTTTCTTTTTCTATACTGGATCCTTGCTTTCTTTTCTTCCTTAAGTATGCAAAAAACATTTATCCAAACTGAAGATATGCTTGGCTAGAAAGCCAGTCTCAACCAATTTCCCAGAATCAGTATCATAAAAATCATGTTCTCTGATTATAGTGCAATTAGGTTAAAAATAAACAACAGAAAGATAAGCAAAAGAAAGAAAACTGTGTATGAAGATGTTTACTCTAGTGTTAATTATCTACAATAGTGAACAATTAGAATCACTGAAAAATCCAATGATGTGGTATGGTTATATAAATTATGCCTCACCAACCCAATGGGCTATCATGTGGCCATTAAAATTATTTTTTAAATGGACTATGTTTAAGATGCAATATTAAGTGAAAATTTTAAAACTACAGGGGTGGGCAAAAGAAGGACTACAGTTGTAATACAAATAAATAACACAGTAATTGCCCTAGCTGGTTTGGCTCAGTGGATAGAGTGTTGGCCTGCGGACTGAAGGGTCCTGGGTTTGATTCTGGTCAAGGGCATGTTACTGAGGTTGCAGGCTCCTCTCTGGCCTGGACCCTGATTGGGGCACGTGCAGGAGGCAACTGATCAATGTGTTTCTTTCACATCAATATTTCTGTCTCTTCCTCCCTCTCTAAAAACCAATGGATAAATATCCTTGGGTGAGGATTACAAAAAAGAAAAAATATAATAATTAATAAATAATATAAGAATAAACTCTTCATATAATTTTTTTCTTTTACTGATCTTTGTGTACTCACAATTGTAAATCTACCTTTGCCCACCTTTGTATGTTACTTATGATTATAACCATGTGAAAATATGTGTGCATGTAGACAAATTAGAAAGATATAATCAAATTAAAACAATTATATTATAGCGATGAGATTATGTGTGATTCTACTTTTAAAAGGATTTTTTATAATGTGGTTATATTGTCTAATGTAAGCTAAAAGAATCAATAGGAGAGTTCTCTGGTATTTATGTCTTTTTTTATGCTAATATCGATCATCCCTTTCTTTGATAACAACTGAATTTTAGTATGGTACACAACTGCCCAAAACAAGAGTACATTTCCCAGCCTCCCTTGCAGCTAGGCATTAGGACAGGACAAAGTCGTCGCTAATCAGAGAAGTGGCTGCCCTTAAACGTAAAGAGTCTGTCCTTCCTTTGTCCTTTTCCTTCATCTTGTTACCCTAAATCTCCCTTAGCTTTTTTCCCCCACATACTATGGGTCAAATGAATCAGATATGCATTTGATTGAAATAGGAAGTTTCTGAAATAGGAACTGTTTCATAATTTAACAAATAAGAATATACATGACTCATGAGGCAAGTATGTGTTTTCTATTGAACCAGTGTCCAGTACAAACTCTGAAAACAAGAGGATTATCCGTCCCATATTTGGAGATCAGATGAGGATATATTAATATTGAAGAGTGCATGTTTAGTGCTCTCCCTCCTGGGAGCACGCCTGCGCATTTTCCTTCCCCTTATTCTTCCCCCACAGGCATGCATCTCCTAAACCCCAAGGGTCTCCGCAAGACTTGCAGCCAGGGGAGCAATGGGCAACAGCAGCTCCTCCTGCGCTCACCCCCTGAACCCCTCTCCAAGGCCCCCTTTTCTCTGACTTCCCAGTGAGCCAAAGCAGCCTGCTGAGTCTCCTTTGCTTTTTCTGTGCTAAGCCCTCCCTTGTTTCACTGTCTCAGCTTTAATAAATGACCCCCCCAAAAAAAGAGTACACATTTCTGTTAAATATATTCCAGTGGGAATCATACACACTTTCTCCAATATTCCTTATCATTTAAGGGAGTGTTTTAGTAGAGAATGAGATCCATTCATAGGCTGCTTTGTCTGAGTTAAAGCAGCAATCAACTTCCACATTTTAAATGTGAAACAAAAGAAAAAATTGTATTTTTAAAGTTAAATAAATAATGCCCTTTGTTTAACTCTCACCGTCTCTGGTAAGGTTTGATATAATCCGATAGCCTGGATCACAAATGATCAATACTTCACACTATATCAGGCATGAGAATTTATCAATTCAAAAGGAAATTGATAAATACTACTGAAAATAGTCTTCATACTTGAAAAACAGCCCAAGTGCAACATGAAAGCAGATGCAACATTCTGTCCCAACTGCTTACAATGCTCAATAATGATTAGGTATGTATGTCACACTGACGGTAGCAACAAATGCATTATTAATTTTATTATAATTGAGAGTAGGTCAATCACAAGCTGTTCTGTAAAAACAAAATGCTACTGGAAAAAAGACACTGGAGGCTGACTCCATAGCAGCCTTTTATTCTGCGAATTCTAATATTTATGCTAAGCATGGCCTGTTCAGATATTTTTTAAAATGAAGGAAAATCAAAATTGAATAAAAGTGCTAGGGATTTATACATGCACCATTTCTTGAACAAAACTGTACATGGTTAGTTTGAGGGCACCTAGTTGAAATAATTTATTCAGATTAAACTTCTGCCAGTGAAAAATATTTGCACCCCTGGTATTACAGAAAGGGCTTAAAAATCGGTCACGCATTTGGTTCAGAGAGCATACTGAGGCCTTGTTTATATTTTTTTCTTTGGTGTTTATATTAATCATTTAGAGACAGACAAGCAATTTATTAAATCACTTGGTTTTCTTTCAATTAGCCATACATTAAAATGGTGGAAAATGATGAGCATACAATTCTTGACACCAGAAAAATGGTTCTTTTTTGTCTTGTTCCGATTTGGCTTCTGACTTGAGATCTTTAAATTTCACAATTTCAAAAGTTGGGGTAGAGAAGATAACCTGTCGTTGTTGCTTTGTATCTGGTATTTCTGTCTTCGGTTCCTAGGTAGAATTATAAATGAAAGCAGAAAGTGTTTTATATTTGCTTTTTATTACTTTGTTTTTATCACTGATTTTTTTGTACTTAGCCTCATCTCAATAAACTTACAACATATTAAAAAAATACAAAGCAATACATGAATGAATACATGTGCATTATAAATATTCCTATGATGTAGAAGTATACTGAGGCAGAATTTACACAGTATAGCTTTTTTAATTTTAAAATATGTTTTAATTGATTTCAGAGAAGAAGGGAGAGGGGGAGAGAGAGAGAAACATCAATAGTGAAGGAGAATCACTGATCTGCTGCCTTCTGCATGCCCCACACTGGGAATGGAGCCCACAACCCGGGCATATGCCCTGACTGGGAATCAAACTGTAACCTCCTGGTTCATAGGTCTATACTCAAGCACTGAGCCATTCTGGCCGGGCAGTATAGCTTTTTTAACTTTATTTTTATTATTGACACTATTACAGATGTCCCCATCACCTCCTCACTGCCCTCCCCCCACCTCCATCCAGCCCCTACCCCCTCTTCCCTCTGGCCAACACCGCACTGGTGTCTGTGTCCATGGGCTATGCATATATGTTATTTGGCTAATCTCTTCACCTTCTCCCCCCTCTGACAGCTGTCAGTCTGTTCCATGTATGCATGCCTTTGTTTCTATTTTGTTCATCAGTTTAGCTTTTAAGAAGTTCATATAGAAATGACTTCCTCTGAGAAAAGCACCATTAAAGATGTGCTGACTCATCAGTGTCAATAAACACAGGGTTGTTTTTTTGCCAGTTCATGCTGATGTGAAGCCTAAATGACTGGTATTAATCAGGTTTAAGAATTTCAAAACTAGCTCTAACTGGTTTGGCTCAGTGGATAGAGCATCGGCCTGAGGACTGAAGGGTTCCAGGTTCGATTCCGGTCAAGGGCATGTACCTTGGTTGTGGGCACATTCCCAGTAGGGGGTGTGCAAGAGGCAGCTGATCGATGTCTCTCATTGATGTTTCTAACTCTCTATCCCTCTCCTTTCCTCTCTAAAAAATCAATAATAAAAAAGAAGAATTTCAAAATTATGTGTTACCAAGAGATATGTAGCTTTATACTACCCAAAATATATAACAAAGAATTTTCAGCCTTGAACTTGTAGATTAGGAAAATTCTACTCATAGAAGTAGAATTACTTGCAGTTTGCATATTGCCCAAAACAATGAATTCAGTACAAGTTAAACTTACAGTCTTCATAGAAGTGCTTGCTTTTTTCTCCCTCTCATAAGCTTCCTTCATTTTTGCATTTTTCAAACGCGCTTGCTTGGATCGACGACCCAGATGTTTAAGTTGACCTTGCTGTGGCGGGGGCCGATATAAGCATCGGGTACTCAACATAGGTAAGAACCTAGGAAATATTTGTATTACAGACAGAAAAATTGAATAAAAGGTAAATATACAGCAAGTTCCAAATTTTATTAAAGCATCCTCTAGCAAATATATCATAGATCTCAGTACTTGCAGCAATATTGCACATATATTTTTAGGCCAAAGTTATCATTTCTACTGTACATAGCACAGTTCTTTATATGCCATGGTGACACTGATGATAATGATAAAAATTATAAAACACGGTATCAATTGAAAATCAGTTTTCCTGGAAAATACTGTGTAGTGGCCATTTGAATATTTTTCAACCATATACTAACACAAAAAGGTATTAAATTTTATAATAGCTGGCCAAAACTGGTTTGGCTCAGTGGATAGAGCGTCGGCCTTCGGACTGAAGGGTCCTGGGTTTGATTCTGGTCAAGGGCATGTACCTTGGTTGCGGGCACATCTCCAGTGTGGGGTGTGCAGGAGGCAGCTGATAGATGTTTATCTCTCATCCATGTTTCTAATTCTCTATCCCTCTCCCTTCCTCTCTGTGGAAAATCAATAAAATATATTTTTTTTAAAATTTCATAATAGCTGAAAAAAAAAACCCCACCAACTTTTAAAGCCAGTGTTGGGTTCAGACATAGTTTGTACCATGCCCATAGTCCCCTAGCTTTACCACTGCAGGGCGCATAGCCCCAACTTCCAACTGGTAGCACTGGCCTCACTCAGCCTGCAGCTTTCTTGTGAAAACAAGAACCCATGTTCGAGGAAACTGCCCGAGAATTAACATGGCCCCTCTTAAGTTTTATTGACTTTTTACAGAGAGGAAGGGAGAGGGAGAGTTAGAAACATCGATGAGAGAGAGACATCAATCAGCTGCCTCCTGCACGCCCCCTACTGGGGATATGCCTGCAACCAAGGTACATGCCCTTGACCAGAATCAAACCTGGGACCTTTCAGTCCGCAGGCCGACGCTCTATCCACTGAGCCAAACCGGTTTCAGCCTAAGCAATTCTTAACTAAAGACTAATGGACACTGGTTACAAATATCCCAACTCCTTTGCCCCCTGTGCGATGACTTGAGTTGCATGTTCTGTACTCGCTCGGACATTCCCGGGAGAGGTTCAGCTCACTCCCCACAGCGGTGGCTTGCTTGCTCACACACACTGTTTTGGGGGCTGCCCTTCCCCATTTCACGTCTCTACCCCATATTATTAGTAGTTCCTGGGATCCCCTCGCGCCTGTCCCCCCCCACCCCCACCTCCCAAATAGACTATACTCAAATCCTTGTCTCATGGTTTGCTTCCGGGAGATCCCAAACTAAGACTACATTCGAAAAAGCCTTTAAGAAAGTCCTTTCCCCTCTTCAATTGATTTAGAATTTGGCTACTTATTTGGTTAAAGCAACTCATTCTTGGCTAATCAGTAGCATGAGTCCAAGCAGCTAGAAGTCTAGGGTTATATATGGTGGCAGAGAAAATGACATCATTTATTTCTTTGACCTTGGTGCTAATAGGGTTAAGTTCTATATTCAGTGCTGATATGGAGGAGTGAGAGAAAATCTATTTTATGATGACAGACTGTGCCCTATACCAGGCCATCTGTCTAGCAAATGTATAGTCTTGATCATAAAAATAAATGGGTCAGCATCTATACTCCTGAAAAAAAAAACAACACAACACACACCCACAAAACAACAAAACCCAGCATGTTTGTGTGACAATGGGTCACCAGTGTTTTCTTCGGGTACTAAAGGAGTATTTTTCATTTCAAATATGACAGTGTGAAAATGGACCACCAATAGGTCCTCTTCAGTCTTATTATCTTTTTCTTAAGAAAGCAAGCTTAATCTGTAAACAAGATGGGTTAGGTGAGACTTGGTAATGGAAGGAAAAAAGCTATAATTGGAGCAGGCATATTCTGTTCATGCTGTTCAGATCATAATACAGTCTATTTTGCTACAACATGCATTTCTATAATGTGAATTGGCTCGCATGCTATTGGTAAAGAAGGGAATAATGTCACTGTGATTTATATGCAATTTATCTTCAGCAAGGCGAGGCAGAATAGCAAGAGCAGAATTCTAACCTTCAGCGGGAAGGAAGAAGTCCTGAGCTCTGTGCAGCGTGGGCAACGGGTGCCCTTCCGGCCGTATTTATAAAAAACAGTGAGCACCTGCACTAGGGCTCTCTCCCCGGAGGGGCACCCCACTCCCACAGTCCACCCTGCTCCCCACCTGGAGCGGCTCTCGGTTCTTGGCAAGTTGCCCTGCCTCTCGTGTCCACTTAGAAGGCAATCACACTGGCTCAAGGTTCCACTTCTATCTGCTCTATTCCGATGCCCACTCTTGCTCTAACTAAAGAGTTACCAGCATCTCTACCCTACATTTTTGTATTTGCTGTGGTGGCCCCCAGCCATCCTGAACTGCCTGTCTGGTGATTCAAGTCACCTCCCCAGGTAGCAACTGTCCTTTGTGTTGGTGCTCTGTTTACCAAGCTGCATAAGTTTTGAGCAATCCGCCTCAAACCTGTTATTATATTCTGTGAACTATTTGGCGGAATATGAACATTTTCCAGCAATGTCTCTAGTATCGTATAACCCTAGCGAGGGGTCACTTTTACCTAGTTTCGGTAATAATCCGCATCTGGTTGCGACGCATCTCTTCTGTTCGTGGTCTCTGTAACAGATACTTTATTTCTTTTTGAAGACGGTTTGAGATTACTCTGGACTCTGCATAATCAAGTATGTCGTACATTATCATTGTCTTGGGAATGCTTTTGAGGCTCAATCTTCTCCAACAGTTATTTCTTCCACCAGAAGCTGCAGGGGTCTTATCCAGAATACTGGAATACTACGGGGTGGAACCAAAGTAGGTTTACACTGGTGAGTATGTGAAACACAGAGTTTATACTTGTATTATTATTTATTTATCACTATAATATTTTCCATACAAGCAACTATAAACCTATTCTTGCCCCACCCGGGGGAAAAAACAAGGAAAAATGATTGGTTGTGGTGCTCTAGAATGGTTTCAGACACATGTCCCAAGGTTCCACTCAAATGTCACTCCATTCAAAAGGCATTCCTTGAACATCTCTGATCTTATTGGTGTCTCTCTTCCATGACTCTTATTGCTGACCAGTTGATGTTTTAGCTCTCTGTGTGTATCTTAAGCTCCTCTACTAGAAGGCAGAATCCCTGTCGCACAGAATCATGCACATGGTACCACACTCACTACATATTTCTTTAATGTCTAAACATTTTAATGGCAAATGTAACTCACATAAGCGGCTCTGATTAAGAATGGCAGCAGAGTTAGTGGAAACTACAATGACACCGTCCCATAGCCAAACTGGAAATACAACTAACATACAGAAAAACCACCCTGAAAAATCAACTCAAGACTTCCTGGGGAGAACCCCAACCAAGAATGGACGGTGGAGACCACACGGAGACTGGTAGAAGGGTGGAGATGCAAGAGGGTTGGCCACAGGCAGCAGCCGAAGGTCTGGAGAGATATCTTAGCTGTGGGGGATTCCCACTGAGAACTCTGGGGTCTAAACCCCAAGCTGGGCTCCCCAGCCCAGAGCACCAGAACTGAGAAAGGCTCCCACATAACACCTGGCGTAAAAAGCAGCAGGTTACTGTCTGCCAGCCAGAGACTGCTGGAAATGCAGGCACCCTCTTAAAGGGCCAATGCACAGAATGTTGTGTGCAGACACTTACATTGGGCTCTGGCAGAGGGAGGGAGGGAGTAGACTGAAGCTGTGTGAGGAGAGTCCAGGGTTGGGGGCTTGGGGAAGGAGCTTGGATGGCAGCCACCCCAGTTTCCTGTGTGGAGTCATTCCCTCACACTGCCGAGGACATCTTTCCCGGCAGACCTTTGCAATCAGGTGGTTTTAGCCTGGGGGAAGGCAGTGACCACACCCTGTTGAAAGACCTCTATCATCCTGTGTTCCCTACCCCGAGGCTAATCAAGGCTGATAACATTCACACTGCAGATAGAGACTGAACTCTGGAGGCTTTGAGTTTTTGCCCGATATCTGTCTGGACCTGGGGCTAGGTAAAGCAGATCCTGGTGCACCTCTTGATCCTTTCCAAAAGCACTCAGCCCCAGCAGAGGAGGCCACAAGCTGCGGTTTTCTGGTATTCCCAAACAGGGTACTCAGGACCAGTCAGAAGCAGCATCTGACATTTTCCTGCAGTAGAGGCTGGGAGTTGTAGCAGATCTCCCTAATACACAGACACAAACCCAAACAGGCAGCCAAAATGGGGAGACAAAAAACAACCCCAAAATGAAAGAACAAGAGAATTCTGCACAGGAGCTAAACAAAATGGAGATAAGTAATTTATCTGATACTAGAGGCCTGGTGCACTAAATTAACGCACAGGTAGGATCCCTAAGCCTGGCTGGCGATCAGGGCCGATCTGTGGGCTGACCAGCAGGTGATTAGGGCCCCCCATTCGCACCTGCCTTGGCAGGCCTGTTGCTGCCCACTCACCATCCCCACCCCCCACTGCTGCCTGTCTCCTCCCTCTGCGGGGCAATCAGGGGACACCTGCTCACAACTGCCTGGGGCCTGTGGGCTGGGGGCAGTTTCTGCATTGAGTGTCTGCCCCCTGGTGGTCAGTGTGCATCATAGCAACCAGTCATTCTGCTGGTCATTCTACTGTTCTGTCAATTTGCATACTAGGCTTTTATTATATAGGACAGAATTCAGAATAATGATGGCAAGGATGCTCAACAGCATGAGAAAAGATATAGTAACTATGAAAAAAGACCAGTCAGAAATAAAGAATGACATGGCACTAATAAAAAACAAATTGGAAGGAATACTCTGCAGATCAGGGGAAGCCAAGGTTTGGATCAGTGAATTAGAAGACAGGGCAGAAAAAAAATCACTCAATCGGAGAACCAAAAAGAAAAAAAAACAATTAAAAAACAGAATAGCCTAGCTGGCATGACTCAGTGGTTGAGTGTGGAACTATGAACCAGGAGTGCACAGTTCGATTCTCAGTCAGGGCACATGCCTGGGTTGTGGGCTTGATCCCCCAGTGGTGACTGTGCAGGAGGCAGCCAATCAATGATTCTCTCTCATCATTGATGTTTCTATCTTTCTCTACCCCTCTCCCATCCTCTCTGAAATCAATAAAAATATATTTAAAAACAAAACAAAAAAAAAAACAGGAGGACAGCTTAAGGGAGCTGTTGGACAACATGAAATGTAACAATATTCACATAATTGGAGTGCCAGAATTAGAGGAAAGTGAGCATGGGATAGAGAATGGGTTTGCGGAAATAATGGCAGAAAACTTCCCTAACCTCATGAAGGAAAGTCATGCAAGTCCAGGAGGCATAGAGAGTCCCGAGCAAGAAGAACCCATACAAGCTCACACCCAGACACATTATAATTAAAATGCCAAACACTAAAGACAAAGAGAGAATCTAAAGGCAACAAGAGAAAAGCAATTTGTTGCCTACAAAGGAGCTCCCATAAAGCTGTCAGCTGATTTCTCATGAGAGACTTTACAGGCCAGAAGGGAATGGCATGAAGTATTCAAGGTAATGAAAAGCAAGGATCTGAAACCAAGATTGCTATACCCAGCAAGGTTATCATTCAAAATAGATGGTAAACTAAAGAGCTGCCCAGATTTAAAAAAAGAAAGAAAGAAAAGGCTAAAGGAGTTTATAACCACCAAATCAGCACTGCAAGAAATGTTAATGGGACTGCTGTAATAAGAAGAAATAGAGAGAGAAATATAGGCATACAGAATTAAAATGGCAATAATTTTAATAACTGACTCTATTGCCTGGCTAGAGTCAGTCAGTGGTTGCATGTCAACCTATGAACCATGAGGTTATAGTTCGATTCCTGGTCAGGGCACATGCCCAGTTATGGGCTCCATCCCCAGTAAGGGGCATGTAGGAGGCAACCAATCATTGATTCTCTCTCATCATTGGTGTTCCTATCTCTCCTTCCTTCTCCCTTCCTCTCTGAAATCAATAAAAAATATATATTTTTCAAAACTATATATGCACCCGTATGTTCACAGCAGCACAATTTATAATAGCTATGATTTGGAAACAGCCTAAGTGCCCATCAGCAGCTGAGTGAATTAAAAAACTGTGGTACATCTACACAATGGAATACTATGCTGCTGTAAGAGGAAGGAACTCCTACAATTTGCAGCAGCATGTATAGACCTAAAGAGCATTATGCTAATCGAAATAAGTCAAACATAAGGATCACATAATCTCACTCATTTGTATATTAAAATGAACATTCTTTATAAACTGATGAACATAAATAGATTCAGAGACAGAGAAGCATCGATCACATGCTCAATCCTCACAGAGAAGGCAGGGGAGGGTGGGAGTAAATGGGAGAGATCAACCAAAGGACTTGTATGCATGCATATAAGCCTAACCAATGGACACAGACAACAGAGGGATGAGGGAATGAGTAGGGGGTAGGGGGTGTAATAGGGGAATAAGGACACATATGTAATACCTTAATCAAAAAAGAAAAAAATATATTTTTAAAAAGTACCTATCAATAATAACCTTAACTGTAAATGGATTAAATGCTCCAATCAAGAGACATAGGTTAGCTGAATGATACAAAAACATGACCCAATTATATTGCTGTCTACAAGAGACCCACTTCAGAACAAAAGGATGAGAGTGAAGGGTGGAAAAAATTTTCCATGGAAATAGAAACAGAAAAAAAAAACCTGAGGTAGCAATACTCATATTTGAGAAAATAGACTCCAGAATGAAGGCCATCACAAGAGATAACAAAGGTCACTACATAGTACTGTACTAAAGATATCCATCCAACAAGAAGATATGACCCTGGTAAACATATATGCACCTAAATATGTAAAAACAAAAAACAAAAAAAAACAACCAAAAACCTTCTAGAGGACTTGAGGGGAGATATTGACAGCAATAAAGTCATAGTAGGTGACTTTAACACCCCTGACTTCACTGGATAGATCTTCCAGACAAAAAATTAACAAGAAAACAGTGACTTTAAATGATACACTGGATCAGATGGATTTAATAGACATTTATAGAACATTTCACCCCAAAGCTATAGAATATACATTCTTTTCGAGTACACATAGGTCATTCTCAAAAATTGACCACATATTAGGACACAAAACAAGTCTCTAGAAGTTCAAGAAGATTGACGTCATATCAAGCATCTTCTCAGATCACAATGGAATCAATTATAGTAAAAATACTCCAAAACTTTCAAACACATGGAAGCTAAATAGCATGTTATTAAACAATGAATGGGTTACCAATGAGATCAAGAAAAAAATAAAAAACTTCCTGGAAACAAATTAAAATGAATACACAACAATCCAAAATCTCTGGAACATAGCAAAAGTAGTCCTGAGAGGGAAGTTCATAGCACTACAGGCCTACCTTGTAAAACAAGAAATATTAATAATAAAATGATTTAACTCTACAACTTAAAGAATTAGAAAAATAACAAGAAAAGCCCAGAGTAAGTAGAAGGAAGGATATAATAAAGATTAGAAGAGAAATAATTAACAGAGACCAAAACAACAACAAAAACAACAATATAAAACATTAATGAAACTAAGAGATGGTTCTTTGAAAAGATAAGATTGATGAACTGTTTGACTCAGTAAGAAACAAAGAGAGAGGACCCAAATTCAGGCAGTCCTTGGGTTACGTTGGACTCTACATATGTCGTTTCGTGGTTACATCGCCATCTCCCATTTATTTATATAAAAAAAGTTCCATCATTTTGACGTATGTACATATGTGCTTTATGTTTTTATTTGCCACAAGTGAAGGTCAGGGATTTTTATCTTTCTTTTAAATTGTTTTCACTGTTTCACTCCATTACTGCTGTGTATGTGCTCCATGAGAGTGACGTAGGTGCTTATGTAGGTGGGTTCCGACTTATGGCGAAAATCGAGTTACATCCCACCATAGGAATGGATCTCCAATGTAACCCGAGGACCTAATGTATATAAAATCAGTAACCAAAGCGGAGAAGTAACAACTGACATCACTGAAATACAAAGGACAACTATATGCCAACAAGCTGGACAATGTGGATGAAATTCCTAGAAAACTATAATATCCCAAAACTGAATCAGGAAGAATCAGAAAACCTGAATAGGCCAATAATAACAGATGAACTAGAAACAGTAATAAAAAAAAAATTCCCAACAAACAAAAGCCTGAGTAGAGACAGCTTCACAGAGAAGTTTTACCAAATGTTCAAAGAACTAATACCTATACTCTCTCTCTATATATAAATTGCACCATGACCAAGTGCAATTTACTTCAGGGATTCAAGGCTGGTACAATATTTGCAAATCAACACATGTGATACATCACCTAAACAAATTGAAAGATAAATACACATGATTATACCAATATATGCAGAAAAAATATTTGACAAAATCTAACACCTAGTTTTGATAAAATTTCTCAGCAAAGTAGGAATAGAGGGAACATATCTCAACAAATTAAAGGCCATATATGACAAACCTACAGCAAACATTATACTTAGTGGGCAAAAATTAAACCATTTCCCCCAAGAACAGGAGCAAGCCAGGGATTTCCACTTTCACCACTCTTATTCAATATAATACTGGAAGTCCTAGCCACAGTGATCAGACAAGAAGAAAGAAAAGGCATCCAAATTGGAAAAGAGGAAGTAAAACTGTCATTATAAACAGATGATATAATACTGTACATACAAAACCCTAAAGACTCCACTAAAAACCTGCTAGATATAATAAATGAATTAGTTAATGTAGCAGAATACAAAATTAACACCCAGAAATCGCTCACCTTTTTATACACCAACTAGAGGCCCAAGTGCACAAAATTCATGCCGTGGGGGAGGAGTCCCTCAGCCCAGCCTGTACCCTCTCACAGACTGGGAGCCCTTGGACATCCTTGGCACTGCCAAGGAGGCAGGAGAGGCTCCTGCCACTGCTGCTGTGCTCACCCTGTGGGAGTGCACTGATCATCAGGGGACAGCTCCTGAGTTGAGCATCTGCCCCCTTGTGGTCAGTGTGCATCACAGCAACCAGTTGTTCTGCCATTCAATGGATTTGTATATTAAGCTTTTATTATATAGGACTAGAGGCCCAGTGCACAAAATTTGTGCATGGGGGGAGGGGGGTCCCTCAGCCTGGCCTGTACCCACCATGGCTTTGACCAGAAGGATGTCCTGAAGACATCTGGTCTAATTAGCATATTATCCTTTTATTAGTATAGATAATGAATTCTCAGAAAGAGAAACTAAGCAAACAATCCTATTTACCACTGCAACAACAAAAAAACAAGATACTTAGGAATAAACCAAGGAGGTAAAAGATTTGTACTCGGAAAACTACAGGACATGGAGAAAAGAGATAGAGGAAGATATAACAAGTGGAAGACTATACTGTGGTCATGGATCGGTAGAATTAACATAATTAATATGTCCATACTACCTAAAGCAATCTACATATTCAATACAATCCCTATTAAAATACCAATAGCATATTTCCCAGATATAGAACAAATACTCCAAAAATTTATATGGAACCAAAAAAGACCCAAATATCTGTAGCAATCTTGAGAAAGAAGAACAAAGCTGGAGGGACCACAATACCAGGTATCAAGTTATACCACAAAGCCACTGTAATCAAAACAGCCTGGTACTAGCACAAGAACAAGCATATAATTCACTGGAAAAGAACAGAGATCCCAGAAATTATCATACAAGTTATAATTTTCCTCAAAAAATTATATATATGTATATGTATATACATATATATATATGCTATTAACTTGTATTATATGCATCCTTGCCAAACATTTTCTTCCATACAGTGGGTTCCCTTTTTATTTTGTTGATGGCTCATACAACTTAACAAAATCCAATTTAAAATGGGCAAAAAATAGACACTTCTCCAAAGTGAACATATAGATGGCCAAGAGACAAAAAGTGCTCAAGTCACTGATCAGCAGAGTGATGCAAATTAAAGTGACAGTGAGGTATCACCTCACACCTGTCAGAAAGACTACCATCAACAAATCAACAAATGATAAGTGCTGGCGAGCATGTGGAGAAAAAGGAAACCTAGGTCACTGCTGGTGGAATGCAGACTGGTACAGCCATTATAGAAAATAGTATGGAGTTTCCTCAAAAAATTAAATATGGTCCGAGCTGGTTTGGCACAGTAGATAGACTGAAGGGTCTCAGGTTTGATTCTGGAAAAGGGCACATACCTCAATTTCAGGCTCTGGTTGGGCCTTGGCGGGAGGCAACCAATCAATGTGTCTCTCTCACATCATTATTTCTCTTTCTCTGTCTCTCCTCCTCTTTTCCACTCTCTCTAAAACTCAATGGAAAAATATCCTCGGGTGAGGATTAACAACAACAAAAAATTTTAAATTTAAATATGGAACTGCCATTTGACCCAGTGATCCCACTTCTAGGAATATATACTAAGAAACCCGAAACACCAATCAGAAAGAATATATGCACCCCGATGTTCGTAGGAGCACAATTTATAATAGCTAAGTTCTGGAATTAGCCCAAGTGCCCATCAGCAGATGAGTGGATAAAAAAGCTGTGGTACATTTGCACCATGTAATACTATGCAGCAATAAAAAAGAAGGACCTGTTACCCTTAAAGACAGTATGGAGGGACCTGGAGAGCATTATGCTAAGCAAAATAAGCCAGTCAGAGAAAGACAAGTATCACATGATCTCACTCATATGTGGAATCTAATGGACAAAATAAAATGATGAACAAAATAGATCCAGAGACATAGAAACATGGAACAGATTGTTGAATTTCAGAGGGAAGGTAGGGATAGGGAGTGGAATGGGCCTGGAGAAATCAACCAAAGAATTTGTATGCATATATGCATAAGCCATGGACACAGACAATAGGGTGGTGAAGGCCTGGGGTGGTGGGTGGGGATGGGCTAGAAGGAGTCAATGAGTGGAAAAGGAGGACCTATGCAATATTTTCAATAATAAAGATTTAATTAAAAATATAATAATCTAAATTAAACTCAGGATGAGCCTAACTTTTGGTAATAGCTATGTGATCTGTATACCTGGCAGTGCTCCTTCATGACATGCTTGGGTTGAGATGACATTTGCATAAAGCTTTTTAGAAATAATGAGTTCGTATTTGGTGCTAAGTGGCAAATTCCACTATTTTCATTGGAAGTATTTATAGAAACCCCATTTTTCTTTTAAAATATTTAAAATATAAAAATAGGAATTTTAAAAGTACAAATATATATAATCAATTCAACCTTATAAATGCTCATTTAAGAGATAGGAATAGGAGCTGAAACCAGTTTGGCTCAGTGGATAGAGTGTCGACCTGCGGACTGAAAGGTCCCAGGTTCGGTTCTGGTCAAGGGCATGTACCCTGGTTGTGGACACATCCCCAGTGAGGGGTGTGCAGGAGGCAGCTGATCGATATTTCTAACTCTCTATCCCTCTCCCTTCCTCTCTGTAAAAAATCAATAAAAAATATATATATATATAAATATAAGAGATAGGAATAGGGAAGCAGGATCTCTGATACTAGGAAATGGAATAACAGCAAGACAGGGTATATACACATGCACATGAGCACACACTCACACACACACAGGCCACTCTCCCTTTGTATTATTTAGGCATGCATGAATTTTAATTAGCGCTATTTAGTTGAATAAGCCCAGTCCTCTAACAACACGGTTCAAATTTCAGTTACCACAGTATAATTGAGTAATTGCATAAAGTACAAACTCTGCTGCTCGCTCTTCAGTCCATAGATCACTGCATAAATAACAGATGTGTATGGTAATTATGACAAATCATGTCACTTCTTTCAAAGTGTGTCAATGATTGGTCACAATGGATGTTATTTAATTCACACACAGATAGCAAAGTAAATAGTTGTGTTGCCTCTCTGTCCCCTAGTAACAACAAAAAAATCAAAAGAAGGAATAGGCCAAAAAAGTAACAAAAAGTGATAATGCTGGAAGTGAAATTCAAATCCCATGTAAATGGACTTTTAGAAGAAATAGGTGACCGTGGGGATGTTGATGCAGCCATCACTCAGAGACTGCACACAGGCAGCTAGAGGAACCTGGCAAAAGTGAACTTATCAACGTAAGTGAGACGAGGCTGTAACAAAAGGGATGAAGCTGTCCCAGAGGAAGTGACCCTGACAAAAAAGCCACTTCACAGTAAAGGATCATTTATAGTCCAAAGGATACGCCCTGGCCAGGTAGCTCGGTTGCAAACACCAAGGTTGTGAACTCAATCCCAGGTCAGGGCACACACAAGAAGCAACCAATGAATGCATAAATAAGTGGATCAACCAATTGATGGGCATCCTTTCTCTCCCCCTCCCTCCCTCCCTCCTTCTGCCAAGGCATAGAGAAGATGCATTGTAAATTGCATAAGAACAAGAAGGCAAACACTTTTTACTCTAGCTAGCTAAACTTTTTTAGTACCTTTATTGAGATTCACATCCCATACAATTCATATATATATATATGTATACACACACACACACACACACACACACACACACACACATACATACACATATATATATCCCATACAATTCACATATATTTCAGAGGGAAGGTAGGAGAGAGAGAGAAACATCAATGATGAGAGAGAATCATTGATCAGATGCCTTGTGCACACCCCCTACTGGGGATCGAGCCTGCAAGCCAGGCATGTGCCCTTGACCAGTCCACAGGCTGATGCTCTATCCACTGAGCCAAACCAGCTAGAGCCAATTCACCTATTTAAAGTGTGTAAGTCAGGTTTCCAATAAGTTCACGTGTTTTTTTTTTAACAAAGAAATAAAACACTTTACAATGAAATAAAACACTGTACTGGTACAGTGAGGACTGCCTGTATATTTTATTTCCCGAGAGTGGAGTAGTAAAATGGGTAAACATCTCAGCACTGTCAGTGATCTGCTCTGCACTTATTAGCTATGTGACCTTGGGCTAGTTTTTAAAAAATCTCATTAAACTTAATTTTTCTCATCTGTTAAAGGATCACATAATTTATGAATGTGAAGATTAAAGGAGATAATATGCATATGAAGAGCTGAAGTCTGTGCTGTGTCCATAAGGGCTCAATAAATACGTATCAGGAATCACCATATCTTTCTCTTCCAATATGTCAATCTGGGGACTTCTTTCTATGACACCAGTCCTTGGCATAATCACGGTCTGCAAGTATGAGACCCATGTCCTTAGCAAAGATAGTTGTCACCCTCAAGCTCTAGTTATTTCCTGATCCAATGCCCTCATCTTCTAGGTTAAGGCTTTGAAAGAAAGAAAACAGAACTGGGAGTCTCCAAGGCAGTATATTAATTTCATGTTTCACATTGAAGCAACTGAGTAAATAGTTAAGGCCATGTGTTATTAGGAGCTAGAATTTTGGGATCCCTTAGTCTTTAGAATGTGTGAATGTACTTAATGCCACCGAATTGTTCACTTTAAAAATGTTTTGTATTGTGTGTGTTTTTAAATGATATTGTTATTGATTTATTTTAGAGAGAGGGAAGGGAGTAGGAGAGAGAGAAACATCGATGTGAGAGCATAACATCGATTGCCTGCCTCCTGCACACCTCCTATCAGGGATTGAGTCTGCAACCTGGGCATGTGTTCTGACCAGGAGTAGAGCCAGCAACCTTTCGGTGCATGGAATGACGCCCAACCTACTGAGCTACATCAGGCAAGGCTATCTTATGTGTATTTTACCATGATAAAAAATGTATGATTCTTGGAGGATAGGGTAAGAAGGCTTTTTGTTATTGTTTGGTTTCAATATCTAAATCTAAATTCCTTACTGTCACGTAATCTTGCACGGTGACAATATCTATTTCATCAGTTATTTTGAATTTCCGGAAAAGACATTCATCTTCTATAATTTGTTCATAAAACTTCTTCTTCCCCATTAGTTTGTAAGCATCATATGAGGCCTATAAAAAGAACAGAGCATGGATTGTTAAAATAGTATAATAGCAATAATAATCAGCACACACTTTACGTATTTTTCTGACAAATACATAAAATATTGTTCCTTTCTTCTAACAGCTTGTATTCAATAAAAGGATAGTATTTACAAAGAAAATATTACATAGGGATTTTTAAAGCTACCTAAAATTTGTTTCCATAACCATATCTACATAGTTATAAAATGCAGCCAGAGGAGCTGAGTTTACAATCCTCAGAGAATCAGTTTTTAATTTTTTTTAAAAATTCTCATCTTTAGAGAGAGAAGAAGGGAGAGAGAGAAACATTGATGAGAGACATGTATTACGTGTCCCAATTTGGGACCGAAATCACAACCTATGTATGTCCCCTGACTAGGAATTGAAATTGCAACCATTTTGGTTTACAGGATGATGCTCCAACTGAGCCACCCAGCCACGGCAAGGACCAGTTTTTGTTTTTTGAAAATATATTTTATTGATATTTTCACAGAGAGGAAGGGAGAGCGTTAGAGAGTTAGAAACATCAATGAGAGGGAAACATCAATTAGCTGCCTCCTGCATACCCACTGCTGGGGATGTGCCCACAACCAGGGTACATGCCTTTGACCAGAATCAAACCTGGAACCCTTCAGTCTGCAGGCCAACACTCTATCCACTGAGCCAAACCTGTTAGGGCAAGGACCAGTTTTTAAAAGATATTTTTTACCCCTTAAAAAACATTCCTGAGGAATCCAAGATGGCGGCATAGGTAAACACCTACACTGCTGCCTCGCACAACAATTTCAAAACTACAACTAAAAGACAGAACGGGCATCATCCAGAACCACAGGAAAGCTGGCTGAGTGGAAGTTCTGCAACTAGAGGGAAAGAGAGGGGCTCACAGAGACCCAGAGGAGCTGCAAAAAGCTGAGGTACGGAGACGAGCGCGCTGAGAGAACGGGTGCCGGAGTAGCTGGCTGGCTTTCTCTGGCGGGAGGGAGACGGAGACTCTCAAAGGCATTGAACCCCTTATCCTATGACACTAAACCCCAGATCCAGCCGAGACTCATACGGGGGAAGTTTGGACTGTGAAAAGGGAGAAGTGCCGGAAATTTAGGGGAGTCGCAGAAGATCGGGTCCGGTCTCGCACGCGGCCGGTGCTGCGCGCAGGACAGACTGCTGATTGTGCCGCTGGCTTTCGCGAGTGGGCGGGAGACAGACCCTCCGAACTGTGCCACTTCTGAGTCCCTGAGCCCCTGTTTCGGGCGAAACCCTGGGGACCTAGACTCGTGTGGTCCTGGTTCACAGGGGAGCCGGAAAGGCAGCGGTTAGAGGCACTGCGGGTGCGCGCGCACAAGGACCGCTCCAGCCATTACCCAGTCACGTGAGACTCAGGGGCCGTGGAGGGCGGGGCCGACTGGAAGGCAAGGCGGTCCCTTAAGCCCTGAGGCTCCACCCTCCCAAGCTCAGCAGAGGCTTCTGCGGCTGAATCCAGCACAGAAGTTTCCCCGGCATGGTGATGATGCCGAGACAGGGGAAGGGATCACAAACAAAAGAAATGGAGGAAAAAAAATGACTGGATATAGAGTTCAAAACCACGCTTGTAAGGTTTTTCAAGAATATGCTAGAAAAATTCGATAAATTTAGTGAGACCCAAGAGGAGATGAAAAAGGACCAACTAGCGATACAAAAGAGCCAATTAGAGATGGAAAAGGTCCTACTAAAGATGATAAAGGACCAAATAGAAATTAAACATACACTGACTGAAATAAAAAATATTATACAGAGTCCTAACAGCAGACTAGAGAAAGGCAAGAATCAAGTAAAAAATTTGAAATATAAAGAAGCAGACAACATTCAACTGGAAAAGCAAGAAGAGAAAAGAATCCAAAAATGTGAACATAATGTAAAGAGACTCTGGGACAGCTTTCAGCATACCAACATCAGAATTGTGGGGGTGCCAGAAGAAGAGAGAGATCAAGATACTGAAAACCTGCTTAAAGAAATAAAGACTGAAAACTTCCCACATCTGGTAAAAGAAATAGACTTACAAGTCCAGGAAGCACACAGAACCCCAAAGAAAAGGAATCCAAAGAGGACTACACCAAGACACATCATAATTAAAATGCCAAGAGCAAAAGAGAAAGAGAGAATATTAAAAGCAGCAAGAGAAAAACAGTTTATTACCTACAAGGGAGCACCCATACGACTATCAGCTGATTTCTCAACAGAAACGATGCAGGCCAGACGGGAGTGGCAAGAAATATTCAATGTGATGAATAGCAAGAACCTACAACCAAGAATAATCTATCCAGCAAAGCTATCATTCAGAATTGAAGGGCAGATAAAGAACTTCACAGATAAGAAAAAGTTAAAGGAGTTCATCAACTCCAAACCAGTATTATATGAAATGCTGAAAGGTACTCTTTAAGAAGAGGAAGAAGAAAAAGGTAAAAGCCAAAAAATTATGAACAACAAATACATATCTATCAACAAGTGAATCTAAAAATTAAGTGAATTAAAAATTTGATCAACAGAATAAACTGGTGAATATAATAGAATCAGGAGCACAGAAAGGGAGTGGACTGATAATTCTCAGGGGGGAAGGGGTGAGAAGGGTGTATAGGGAGAGACTGGACAAAAATCATACACCTATGGATGAGATCAATGGGAGGGAGCTAAGGGCAGAGGGAGGGGTGGGAGTTGGGTGGAGGGGTGCTATGGAGGGGAAAAAAGAGAAACAAATGTAATAATCTGAATAATAAAGATTTAATTAAAAAAACATTCCTTTTCCTTAAAACAAAACAAAACAAACCTATAATGCCATTCGTGCTGTCCATGCAGAAAAATGTTATCTGATAATTAAATAGGCTGGCCTAGGAACTGTCATAAAAGGTATCACTGGGCCAAATATCTTTGTGTGTTAGTTAATACAGTATATAGCCCCCAAATGGAAACATGTACGTTTTAGATTGCTCAGACTTCTTTCTCCCTCTGACTTCATTCTCAGTAGCTATAGATTGGCAAACAAAGGGTTTTTTACATTTGCTACTCAAGGGAAGCACCTGAAAGGGCAAAGACAGAAAAATCTCAGATAATACTGATGCTCAAATCCTGTCTGGCCCTATTGGTACCAAACTCTTCCATGCACATTTCTCCTTGTTCTAAGAGCTATACCGACTGTGAGTAGAGCCTTAAGTACTCCCCACCCTCTTTCCCACTCCCCATAGTACGTGGTGTTTCTTCTAACACATATTTATATTATGCATCTGTGCTTCTGGCCACAAAGGGTATGCTTATGTGAAGGGAGAGTAGTGTAGATGAAGATTTAAATATCTTTTTAAAAAATATATTTTCTTCATTTTTTACAGAGAGGAAGGGAGAGAGATAGTTAGAAACATCGATGAGAGAGAGACATCGATCAGCCGCCTCCTGCACACCCCCTACTGGGGATGTGCCTGCAACCAAGTACATGCCCCTGACCGGAATAGAACCTGGGACCCTTCAGTCCACAGGCTGATGCTCTATTCACTGAGCCAGACTGGTTTCGGCTAAATATCTTTTGATTCCAGATCAGTCTCGCTGTTATTTTGCATCTCAGAATGTGACGCTAGTGAAAGTATGGATGCTTTGTGTTGTATAATGCTGATGTAAGGCCACAGAGGAGTCACTGAGATAGGATTGACTCAGAATCTGTTCTTTTTACTTACCACACAATACAACAGTGAGCCTTGATGTATTTCCTATTTTAATTCTCACTTTTGTTATCTAGAATATTCCTTTTTAATTTTTTAAAATATATTTTATTGATTTTTCACAGAGAGTAAGGGAGAGGGATAGAAAGTCAGAAACATCGATGAGAGAGAGACATCGATCAGCAGCCTCCTGCACACCTCACACTGGAGATGTGCCCGCAAGCAAGTACATGCCCCTGACCGGAATCGAACCTGGGACCTTTCAGTCCGCAGGCCAACGCTCTATCCACTGAGCCAAACCTGTCTTGGCCCTTTTTAATTTTTTAAATTTTTCTTTTTAAAAAAATATATTTTACTGATTTCTTACAGAGAGGAAGGGAGAGGGATAGAGAGTTAGAAATATCGATGAGAGCCGAAACCGGTTTGGCTCAGTGGATAGAGGGTCGGCCTTCGGACTGAAAGGTCCCAGGTACGATTCTGGTTAAGGCATGTACCTTGGTTGCGGGCACATCCCCAGTAGCGGGTGTGCAGGAGGCAGCTGATTGATGTTTCTAACTCTCTATCCCTCTCCTTTCCTCCCTGTAAAAAATCAATAAAAAATATTAAAAAAAAATCTGAGAGAGAAACATTGATCAGCTTCCTCCTGCACACTCCCCACTGGGTATGTGCCCGTAACCAAGGTACATGCCCTTGACTGGAATTGATCCCAGGACCCTTGAGTCCACAGGCTGACGCTCTATCCACTGAGCCAAACTGGTTAAGGCAATTTTTTAAATTTCTAAGCTTGGAACACAGATATATACATAGGAAAAATAAGAGAAAATACAGGGTGGCCCGGCCAGTGTGCTTAGTGGTTGAGCATTGACCTGTGGACCAGGAGGTCACAGTTCAATTCCTGGTCAGGGTATATGCCTGGGTTGCGGGCTCGATCCCCAGTGTAGGGCATGCAGAAGGCAGTCAATCAATGACTCTCTCTCATCCTTGTTGTTTTTGTCTCTCTTTCCCTCTTCCTTTATCTCTGAAATCAATAAAAAAATATATTTTTAAAAAGAAAATAGCCCTAGCTGGTTTGGCTCAGTGGATAGAGCATCGGCCTGCAGACAAATGGGTCCCAGGTTCGATTCTAGTCAAGGGCACATGCCTGGGTTGCAGGCTAGATCCCCAGTAGGAGGCATGCAGGAGGCAGCCGATCAGTGATTCTCTCTCATCATTGATATTTCTCTCTCTCTCCTTCCCTTCCTCCCTTTTGGAAATCAATAAATATATATATTCTTAAAAAAAGAAAGAAAATATACAGTGAGGCAAAAGTAGGTGTACAGTTGTGAGTATGCAAAACACAGTTCATTCTTGTATTATTATTTATTAATTATTGTATTATTTCCCATATGAACAAATACAAACCTAATTTTGCCCCACCCTTTATTCAAATGGTTGTAGTTTTATTCCTAAGGCAGTAAATTAAAGGGACAGAAATAGTTTACTAAAAATGTGATGGAATGTTCCTTTGGGCAGATGATTTTGGTTTTCCATTTCATTAGTTTCTTTCTACGCTACGCATCTAAACAAAAGGCAGTATTGGCACGAAACTCCATTGTGCTTTCTTGCAATTAATTTTCTGAGGGTCCTAATAAACCATTCCGACAGTGGCTCTAAAGGTAAAAGCAAACAGTTATACACTGATCAGGTCTGAAAAACCACTTAACTTCTGCTTTGAACATTTCTTTAGATATAGTTATATTTTACTTTAGAACAAGTTACTTAAAAAGGCATTTGCTATTTCCTCCCTACTCTACTCCACTTTGCCGCCACCACAAATTTCTTTAGTTGTACGGGGCCTCAGCTGTGTGAGGCCCATCCCAGTCTCTCAGCTAAAAATCTCTATGCCTGGCAGCACATGGCTGCCCATTTGTGACAAGGATTTGAAAAAAAGTTTGACCTCCAGTGGCCAAGATGTTCTTTCTCATACCTCTGTCGTGTATGGTCAGATTTAGGAAAGTCCTTCTAGATGGAAAGCAGAGTTCAGCCCCAAAAGGGAAGGGTAAAAACTAGGGAGGTCCTGGGATCGAACCTGCAACTCCGGTACATACCTTTGACTGGGAATTGAAATCCCAACCCTTCACTGTGCAGCCTGACACTTTAACCACTGAGCACACTGGCCATGGCTAGGGCTAGAGATTCTGCATTTAAAAAAATATTTTTATTGACTTTGGAGAGAGAAAGGGAGAAGGATAAACACTGAAGAAAGAGAAAACTATTCGCTGCTTCCTGCACACCCCCTCACTGAATATAGAGCCCACAACCCAGGCATGTGCCCTAATGCGGAATGAAACCTTGACCTCGTGGTTCATAGGCTGATGCTCAACCACTGAGCCACACTGGCTGGGCATGAGTTTGCATTTTTAATAAGCTCCAAGGGATGCCAGTGTTGTAGGTCAGCAGGCCACACTTTGAGTAAGTCACAAGGCTTTAGAATATTCTAAATATAGTTGGTCGAGTAACCACAGTGACAACCCTCTGTAAATTAGTATTGCTCTGAAAATAGATCATCGAAGTAGGTAACTGAAATAAGATATTTTTTTTTTCTACACACAACTATACAATTGTTCTCGCATCATTTGAACTGTCTTGGCAACTTTGATGAAAATCAATTCGTCATCTATGTGTACGTCTATTTCTGAATTCTCTATTCCCTCTCATTGATCTAATGTCTATATGTTATCACTTCAGTGCTGGGATTACTGTGGCTTTTTAAGTCTTAAAATCAGGTAGTGTAAGTTTTCTAACTTTGCTCTTTTTCTCCAAAGTTTGTTAGGCTACTCTATATCTTTTCACTTGTCTTTGCTTATTTTTGGTGAACACATGAAAGATGCCTTTGGAAAATAAAGAAATGAAACTAGAAATGGCAACAAAAACAAGAGAAAAGCTGGAACAACCACCTGTGAAACACACCTCCTTCATAAGTGAATTTAGATTAAACATCTGAGTGGACTAAAACTGACTTATTTCTTTCATATACTATCTAATAAAGAGGGAATATGCTAATTGACCCTCACACCATTGCAAATATGGCAGCACCCACAGCCAATAAGAAGGGAATATGTTAATTGACTGTCCCGCCCTCAAAGATGGCAGCACCCACAGCCACAAAATGGCAGTGCCCAGTCCCCTCAGCTCCCCAGCCACTGTGGGCCTGCCCGAGGTGCCGACAAGCTTTGGATGGTGGCTGCCCAGCCGCCCAGGGCTGCCCAAGGCTCAGGTAACCAGGGCCAGCGGAGGCTTGCGCTGCCAGCAGTGGCAGCAGCAGAGGTGTGATGGGGCATCGCCTTTCCCTGATAGCCCGGTTGCCTCCCGCCTCTGAGAGCTCCTGGACTGTGAGAGGGGGCAGGCTGGGCTGAGGGACCCCCCCCTCTCCAGTGCATGAATTTTCATGTACCGGGCCTCTCATTAAAAAATAAGTCAACTTAGGAAGCTGGGTCAGTTTGCTAAAGACACAATTTTTACATTCCAAGAGCAAAGGAGTTGAGTAAACTTACAGTGAGAAAAATTCCACTTCTATCAACCATTAATCCAAGTGTCACCAGAGTTTGTTTTGAAGCTGAACTGAAGGGAAACAGGAACCCTAAGCTGTGCTCTCCAAACTGGGTATGTCATCATTTAAAACCCGTATAATGTTTAGTGAAAAACTCAAGCTGAATGATATGATTGCATTTTTTACAATAAGAACAAAAAAAATTAAAAATATATGTGTGTATATTTTTATGGGGAAAATATGAAGGGGTGATGGGAGCGGGCTAGAAGAGGTTAACGGGGGAAAACAGAGGACCTATGTAATACTTTCAACAATAAAGATTTTTAAAAAAGAAAGAAAAACATGAAGGCTACAAAGTAAACTGTTAACATTAATCACCCCGGGCGAGTAAAAGTTGCAGCACAGAGAAGCCATAGAGGCACATTTTCCTTTTTTTAAAAAAACACACAACTCTATGCTATTTCCTTTTTAAAAGCAGTTATTTTGTAATTTAAATAAAAATTGAAGTTATTATACAGCATTTACAAGTTTTAATACACACACAGTGCTTTCCAGTCACGGCATCCAATGTTCTCATTTGCTCCAGCCTGGGGACAGTAGGGGCCTCTAGGAGCTGACCCAGGAGAATTGCAGTTCCTGGAAAGGCCCCATTATGTAACCTCAGAAAAGCAGCAACTGATGCTATTTTCTAGGGCCAACTCTAACCTTAGTCTGTAGATAAATGTGGTATGAACATAAAGTAAACATCTACTTTTGTATCTGAAGTCCTCCTAAATACTGTCCATGAAAAATATTAATGTTTCTGAAACACCCTGTTCCATAGGAAAACACATCATCCATTTGATACATTTCTGAAACGGAGTTACATTTTCTCCGACATTGCCTGAGAACAGAGAAAAGCCGTCTCTTTTCCTTTTCTAATATTCTTTGGAGAAGAAATGTTACACATGTTGGAGCTGATCAGAAATTGCCAGGCTGTGTGGTCTTCTATCCTAAATTCATGCCATTACTGATTACTTTAGATGGCCCATACTTTTCATGTAAAATATTTCCAGAAGGCGACAGGAAAAGAACCTTTGATTTATGGTTTAGAAAAGGCTAAATATGAGTCCTAGCTTCTTTTTCTCAGTGGTTAGAGTGTTGGGTTGGATTCAGGTTAAGGGCAAGTACTTTGTTGCAGGTTCAATCCCTGGTGGGAGGCAACCAATCCATGTGTCTCCCTCACATTGATGTTTCTCTCTCTCTATCTCTCTTCCTCCCTTCCTCCCTTCCATTCTTTCTAAAATCAATGGGGAGAAAATATCCTCAGATGAGGATTAACAACAATAAAAGGCTAAATATTAGAATGTATATATATATATTTTTTTAACTTAATTACAGTCATATATAAGGGTCAACAGAATAAAACATGTGTTGTATAACCTTGCTATTAAAAGTGTGGTCCATGGGCCCCAGCTGGTTTGGCTCAGTGGATAGAGCATCTGCTTACAGACCAAAGGGTCCAGGGTTCAGTTCCAGTCAAGGACACACACCTTGGTTGCAGGCTCCTCCCTGGCCCAGGCCCTGGTTGGGGCTTGTGCAGGAGGCAATTAATTGATGTTTCTCTTTGTCTTTCCCTCTCCCACTCTCCTTAAAAAAAAATCAATGGAAAATATCCTCAAGTGAGGATTACAAAAAAATAAAGTGTGGCCGAAACCGGTTTGGCTCAGCGGATAGAGCATCAATCAGCCTTCGGACTGAAAGGTCCCAGGTTCGATTCTGGTCAAGGGCATGTACCTTGGTTGCGCATCCCCAATGGGGGACGTGCAGAAGGTGGCTGATTGATGTCTCTCTCTCATCGATGTTTCTAACTCTCTATCCCTCTCCCTTCCTCTCTGTAAAAAATCAATAAAATATATTAAAAAAAATAAAGTGTGATCCCTGGGAGCTGGTTAGATTCAGGCCCCATTCCAGATCTACTGAATCAGAAATTGCATCTTTTGGTGAACATTCATGTAACTTAAAAGAACTCATATAAAAAAGGATAAATATTTTAAAAGTTTATTTCCAATAGTCCAGCATAGCTTTTTCTAAATATGCTACCAGAATTGAAGAAACAACGATAAAATGCTATTAAGACAAAATTGAATCAAAGGTTATGCGTAATTTTAAAGCATTGACTAATAGGCCACTTTAGTCTGTTACAGGGGTGGGCAAAAGTAGGTTTACAGTTGTGAATATGCGAAACAGAGAATTTATTCTTTTAAAAATATTTTTTTTTATTGTCATGCTGGTGTGCCTCAGTGGTTGAGGATCGACCTGTGAACCTGGAGGTCATAGCTCGATTCCCAGTTGGGGCACATACCCAGGTTGTGGGCTTGATCCTCAGTGGGGGGTATGCAGGAGGCAGCTGATCAATGATTCTCACTCCCTCTCCCTTCCTCTCTGAAATCAATAAAAATATATTTTATTGATTATATTTAAAATATGTATATTTATTGACCATATTTAAAAGGTGTTTTATGGATTATTATTATAGTTATTATTAACCTACTTTTTCCTACCCCTATCTTAACAAACTAAAAATTTAATATGAAGAATAATGGTGGGTATTTTCTAGAGCCTTATATAAGTAATTATTCCAAATATTTTTTAGCTAATAAACAGAGACACTTTGAAACATATGCTTAAGAAAATACTAACTGCCTGCTGGGATGTTTAATGGTGAAATAATAGTCTGTATAGTTACATGCAATCCAGAATTGCATTTTATTTTACTCAAATAGGGCTATATTATGTATACATATCTACGTTCTGATGTTAAAATGTGTAAGAAGCTAAATAACATAAAATGCACAGTGTGAAACATCACCTTACTAGCCGGCTTTAACATATTTCTTCCACTGAAATACTTGTAACCATGGCCTCCAGTATGTAGAAAAATTTTAAACACAATAAAAGGTGGAAATTTTTCACCACTGAATCTGAAATAAAGACCAAAAATGTGTCATTTGTAATCAGGTTACGGCTCCCCCTTGTGCTTAAGATAGTTTCTTGCATGCAGGATAAAGGCTATACCAGAGCATGGAACAAACTGGTAATGAAATGGATTACAGAAGATTAAAGAGCCACACGTAGCGGGTGTGTATGCTCACAACTATTCTCATGTGTGTGGCAGGCTGGACACATCGTGAGACCCGTGCTACTCTCAAGGCCACTGTGGCCTAAGAGTCAGGCCTCAGTTTCTTTACATAATAAATGTAAATAAAAATATATTTACTTTATAGTTATATACCGAGAAGGTATGAGGACTTAAGAAAACAAATTTCTAAGATTTATTCATATTAATTAAGTACTTCTGGAAATAAAGCAGCATAGAAACATTACCTGAATTTAACTTTACAGTTCATGCCAGGATCTTTAGCAAACTCAGCCTCCAAGGGGCTCACATTCTTCAGTATATCATATGTCACACAATATTCCTGAAATAGATGATGGTGCTATAAATGGAAGGTGGTACCTTGCCCAGTTGCAATTTACTGCAAATAACAGAGGCGGCGTGATAAAGTGAACGGTACATCAGACTTGGGCGTTCTGAAGAACTGGGTTCTAGTGTTGGCTTCTCCACTTATCATCTGTGTGGCCTGGAGTCAGTTATTCACTCTTTTGGCCTCCAAGTTTGGGTATGTGTTCCTCCTCAAGATCCCAGGCACTGTTCTTTCCCTATGATAACACTTCTCACAATGTACTGTAATTAACTACAAACTCCTTATCTCCTTCTAGACTATACACACTTAATGAAGATAGGGGCAGCGCCCTTCTTCTTTACCAGTGTATTCCCACCACCTAGTACAGTGCCTGGAACACAGCAGGTGCTTCACAGCATTTGATATCGAGTGAATCACTGTAAATGAGGATGATCATGGTACTGCTACTAGCTTTCAAGCACTTTCATATACCACCTACTATGTTAGGTACCTTATACACATAACCTCATCTCATCCTTAAAACTCAGCAATATTATTTGAATATTATCATCCGCATTTTACAAATGAGCAGGCTGAGGCTCTGGGAGTGTCTGTAACTTATCCAAAGGCATACAGGTAGTAAGCGGGGAAGCCAGGATTCAAACTTCAACCTGTTTGACTTTAAAGCCCCCACTTCTCTCCCATATGATCCTGTCTAACATTTATGCCTATGCTAATCTCATAAAAAATATATGCCAAAGGGATTTTAAAATGGCAAAGCATTATTAATGTAAGGTATTAACCTGAAGTATTAGGATAACATGAAAAAAAAAAGAATTTCCTTCTGTCACTAAAATAATCCAAAATGATAACAAAACCAGAATGATCATACTTAAATACAACTTCCATATGTGAAGACAATGGCCAATAAACCTGCAATGTCACAAGTTGACCTGGGTGGGTTTTCTCTGAGGTATTCTGTTGTCACTGACATCACAACTAGGTCTGTGGGGTCAGATGCTGAAGAGGTGTACACAGTGCTCAGACTTTATGATTATTTTTTCAGTGTTTTTTTTATTAATGTGTTACATGTATACATATCTTCCTATTGCCCCCTCAGACTTTATGATTTTTTTCAAAGGGGCTAAAATTCCCTTAATATGACTATCCTATATAATAAAAGGGCAATATGCAAATTGACCCTAATGGCAGAACAACTTGTTGCAATGATTCACACTGACCACCAGGGGGCAGATGCTTAATGCAGGAACTGCCCCCTGGTGGTCAATGCACTCCCACAGGGAAGCGCACTCAGCCACAAGCAGGGCTGATGGCTGTGAGCACAGCAGTGGTGGCACGAGCCTCTCCCACCTCCTTGGCAGCGCTAAGGATGTCCGACTGCTGCTTAGCGCTGTCAGTCAGACATTCCCCAAGGGCTCCTGGGCTTCCAGAGAGATGTCTGACTGCCAGTTTAGGCCCAATCCCTTGGGGAGCGGGCCTAAGCTGGCAGGTGGACATCCCCTGAGGGCTCCTGGACTGCGAGAGGGCACAAGCCAGGCTGAGGGACCCCCTGAGTGCACAGATTTTCATGCACTGGGCCACTAGTCTATAATAATAAAAGTGTAATATGCTAATTAGACCGGACAACCTTCTGAATGAAGCCAGGGCTGCAAAGAAAGCCCAGGTCCTGGGTGCCAGAGGGAAGCTGGTGCCTGCAGCCAGGGGAAGGAAGGCCTACTCTTGCATGAATTCCGTGCATCAGGCCTCTAGTTACTAATAATAGACTACTGTAATCATGGGTGATTTTATTAGGAGAGTATTTGGTACTGTATGATAGAAGTTCTATTGTTCTGCTTCGGTTGACAGAGTTGTTCTTTGCATTTTATTTTACTCAAATAGGGCTATATTATTTACACTGTTCTGCACTTGCCTTTTTCACTAGCACAATATCTTAGCTATCTTTCCACTGCAGAATTATATGCAAGGCTTCGATGTTTAACACTATGAAACCATCAACGCTTACTTTACTTAACCATATAATTGATGAACATTACATGGTTTTCCTTCCTTTGCTGTTACAAACAATACTATAGTGAAATGGTACATACATTATAGAATAGTCCTAGAAGTGAAATTGCTAGGTGGAAGGTAAGAGCACTTTTTGTCTTTTTATCTCACTGAGGATATTATTTCCACTGACTTTTAGAGAGAGTGAGGAAGGGGAGGGGGAGAGAAAGAGAAGGAGTAAGGGAGGGAGAGAGAGAAATATTGATTGAGAGAGAAATATTAATGAGACACATAAATTGGTTGCCTTCCACATGCACCTGGACTGCGGTTGGGGATCTAACCTGCAACCCAGGCATGTGCCCTTGACTGGGAATCAAACCCGAAACCCTTGGTGATGCTGAAACCACTGGCCAGGGTGGAAAGGGCACTTTTAATTCAGAGATTTTTATTGTTGAACAATCACCGTCTCACATCTTCAAATAAACTGAATTTAAAAATATCATGTGGGTTTATGTAATAAAAGGCTAATATGCAAGAAATAATAGTCACTTATGTTAAAATAAATCCAGAAATATTCATTTAGGGCTAATCAAAGAGGCAATCCCAGAACCCTATGCACTAATATTAGATTTAAATAGGTGGGAAAAAGTTACATATTGTATCCTTAACAGACACTTTAGCTTGATAAGTAATTAAATCTGTTAGAGAAAACAGAAAGCAAGATACATACTGCTGCACAAATTGTATGCTTTAGGAGTTGAAATATTGTCCTGTCCATATAAGATAGCCAAGCTTTTTGTATCTTTAGAGCTGAAATTTCTCTACGAGTTCTGAGAGAGAAAAAAAAGAGGTTAAGGTTTGTGAAGTTGTTTTCGTTTTCCTAAAATCTTGGGAACTCTGAATTTATGCTTCCTTTTTCCTGCACCTCCCACTCCCACCCTAAAACTGACCTAATGAGGAACATTTAGATGTGGTACTTGGAACTGATTATTTGCTGAATCTAGTTAGAATGGGGATATGAAATACTTGAGATTTCCATGGAGATTAAAAAACCATTCTGGCTAAAACTTTATCATCAAAAGGTACATATATTATAAATAATGTGTGAGGAGGCAAACTTGTTTTCTAAAAACATCCATGACCTAAAATGATTTTTGCTGTAGTTAGTTCTTAAAAACACTTTCCAACTGCCCTAGCTGGTTTGGGTCAGTGGATAGAGCATTGGACTGCCCACCAAAGGGTCCGGGTTCAATTCTGGTCAAGGACCCTGGTTGGGGTGCGTTCAGGAGGCAACCAATCGATGTGTTTCTCTCACCTCTATATATCTCTGTCTTTCCCTCTCTCTAAAAATGAACAGAAAAATATTCTCAGGTGAGGATTAACAAAAAGACACTGTCCAACTAATTCAAGTGCTAAGAAAATACAATGTGGAATTGTTGAAGTTTATGGTAGGCCCAATTCTCTTCTGAGAGCCGATGACCAGCCCTAGAAAAGAAAGCCCTTTGTGATCTCTGCTTGAACCAGGTTCATCCTAGTCAGGCCAGGTAATTACTTTACTTTTGTTCACATCCAGCACTGGCAGGTCACAGGAATCTCCTTCTCCCCAACCTCCCAACCGCACAGGTACAAAGAGAGGTATTCCCGCATAGCGTCACTGTTGGCTGGCAAAATGCAGACTACAAGGTGTAGAGTAGAAAAGGCCTGGAGTGTGGAAACAGTCCTTTGAATCTGAGCCAACGCCATTTATTAGCTGTCTAACCTTCTGCAAACCACCTACCTTCTCCCAGTTGCGGCTTCCTCACTTATAAAACGTAGTAAGACAGCTTTATAAGGGTTGTATGGGGATCAAAGAGATGTGTGTTAACATGCTTTATAAATTGTGAAATACTATCGTATGTAATAAAAGGCTAATATGCAAATCGACTGAACGGTAGAATGACTGGTCGCTATGATGCACACTGACCACCAGGGGGCAGATGCTCAATGCAGGAGCTGCCCCCTGGGGGTCAGTGCGTTCCCACAGGGGGAGCGCTGCTCAGCCAGAAGCCCTGAGATGGGCTCAGCTGGGCGGTGTGGGAGCCTCTCCTGCCTCTGCAGCAGCATTAAGGATGTCCGACTGCTGGCTTAGGCTCTCTCCCTCATCAGTCGGACATCCCCCAATGGCTCCTGGACTGCAAGAGGGTGCAGGCCAGGCTGAGGGACACCCGCCCCAAATTTTGTGCACCGGGCCTCTAGTAATTATAATAATTATCCAATTCAAAAGTAATTTAAAAACACACAAAAATCTATAATTTAAAAAAACAAGAAGTGTTTGATGTTAGCTAGGTAAATAACATGTAAACTGCCCAGTTGTGGCAAATGAAACAAGGCGAAATTTGGCTACTCACAGTCGTACTGGCTTTGTCCTTTTAGTATGTGGTGAAGGTGATTTGCGGCCTCTAAGCAGCCTTGGATAAACTGGTTTTCCACCCTCAGTGGCCTCTGCCTTTGAAGGACCACTCATTTTTCTTATAATGAAGTAATCTGAAAGTATATGAATTAAGCACTTGAGGTCATAATCTGTAGTATTACACTGTTTGGATGAGACTCAAGTGTCACTGACTGTTGTACTAATTCCAGAACCCCTTAAAAAGGAAGGCAATCATGTATTTCTTAATATTGCTTACAGTTTATAGTCTTTGCGTACTAAGAATGTTATGAGGAATGTGGGAAAGACAAAGGGATCTATCCAATCGCCTTCTAACTGGTCTCCCTGTCTCCAGGCTCTTCGTCCTCCTATTCATTGTCCACTCTGCAGCTGAGTTAACTTTCTAGAGCAATACCCCAACCTTATCACTCCCCAACTTAAGATATATCAGGGCCTGGCCGCAGTGGCTCAGTCGCTGAGTGTCAACCTATGAACCAGGAGGTCATGGTTAGATTCTGGGTCAGGGCACATGTCTGGGATGTGGCCTTGATCCCCAGTGTGGGGTGAGCAGGAGGCAGCTAATCAATGATTCTATCTCATCACTGACGTTTCTATCTCTCTCTCCCTCTCCCTTCCTCTCTGAGATAAATATAAATATATTGAAAAATAGTCCCTAACCAGTTTGGCTCAGTGGATAGAGCGTCGGCCTGCGGACTGAAGTGTCCCAGGTTCAGTTCCGGTCAAGGGCATGTACCTTGGTTGCAGGCACATCCCCTGTAAGGGGTGTGCAGGAGGCAGCTGATTGATGTATCTCTCTTTGATCGATGTTTCTAACTCTCTATCCCTCTCGGTAATAAATCAATAAAATAATAAAAAAATAGAACAAAATCTTTCAGGGACACCTCATTTCCTCTAAGCTGAAGCCCAGACTTCCAAGTATGCCATTCCAGCCTTTTCACAATCTGGTTCCATTCTCTCTCAAACCTCAAAATACCAACTTTCATCAGCATTCCTCGCGACACTCTGTGAGAACAGGAACTTCTTGCCAAAATCAGTCAATGTTTTACAACTCTGGGCTGCTGATCAGGCCATGTCCTCTACCTGAAATGAATGACTTCCCTGCCACCAGCAAACCTCAATTCATCCTTGAAGACCCCAGCTAATTGATGCCTCTTCTCTTAAGTTTTCCACCTTTTATTTTATTTTTCACAGGACTGCTCACTCCTGTCCCCAAGGTCCCATAGTGCTGTATATGTTTTCCTTTGATAGTACTTCTCATATTGCATTATAATTCATTTTCTTGGCTGTCATCCCAACAAGTTCATTGAAGGCAGGAGGCAGGTTGCTAACTATGGACTCCCCAATGCCTAGCAGAGTGAAGGATTTTCACATGCTAGTCGAAAACATTTCCACCCCGGTTTTGTCATGGAATAGCTGTGAAACTTTGTGCAAGTCCCTTTAAACCAGCGGTTGCCAACCTTTCGGACCACATGGACCACCAGTGCTCCGCGGACCACCGGTTGGTGACCGCTGCCTTAAACTCTCAGTAACACAGTTCCCACCTTGGAAAGGTGAGATGGTGTGTACCAGCGGTTCTCAACCTGTGGGTCGTGACCTGTTTTCTGATGGTCTTAGGCTCTATAGCAGTGACCCACAGGTTGAGAACCACTAGCAGGGTCGCCTAAGACCATCAGAAAACACAGATATTGCCGAAACCGGTTTGGCTCAGTGGATAGAGTGTCAGCCTATGGACTGAAGGGTTCCAGGTTTGATTCCAGTCAAAGGCATGTACGGTGGTTGCGGGCACATCCCCAGTAGGGGTTGTGCAAGAGGCGGCTGATCAATGTCTCCCTCTCATCGATGTTTCTAACTCTCTATCCCTCTCCCTTTCTGTCTGTAAAAAAGCAAGAAATTATATTTTTTTTAAAAAGAAAACACAGATATTTACATTACGATTCACCACAACACGAGGAACTGTATTAAATGGTCGCAGCATTAGAAAGGTTGAGAACTACTGGTGTGTACTAAATGATCTGATTCCATCTCTGATTTTCTATCCTTTGATGCATTACACCAATTTGGATGCAGTTCCCAAATTCTTAGGTACTTCTTAGTCTATTCTACTCAACCAGGGGCTCTTTATCTTTTCCTTTCCCTTTTTAAATCTATTTTATTGATTTTTTTTTACAGAGGGATAGTCAGAAACATTGATGAGAGAGAAACATTGATCAGCTGCCTCCTGCACGCCCCCTACTGGGGATGTGCCCACAACCAAGGCACATGCCCCTGACCAGAATCGAACCTGGGACCCTTCAGTCTGCAGGCTGATGCTTTATCCACTGAGCTAAACTGGCCAGGGCTCTTTATCTTTTCTTTTGGTGTTGTGAATCCCTATGGGCAGACTCCTTCCAAGAACTATGTTTTTAAAAATGCACAACATAATATATGTAGGATTCCAGAAAACTTCAATTATATTGAAATCACTGTCACAATATTTAAAAAAAACAAATTACAGAAATATGTGACTTCTTTCTGCATTAAATAAAACGAGAGCTCTAATTACTACTGTACTTGTAAAGTGGTAAATGAGTAGAAATGATATCTCAAGAAAGCTTCCATGACTAAAACATGGTATGAAGACATCTGCGCTTTCTCTTAATGACCAAGTCACAGGTACTGCTGATATTACCGTGGTTTGTGGCCTGCACTATAATGGAAAGAAATGGTAAAGTTCAGTTAGAGGTTAGTAAAAATAAAGTTGTAATTTTTCCCCATCCGAGTTCACATACTTCCCAAATTGAAAACTCCTGCCCTAATTTATCACTATACTTCACATTTTTATATACATATGTCATCCCACTACTAATGCAGAGCCTTCAGAGTCTTCTCTCAATATTTCTCCGTAGGGATGTGGATGGGGGTAGCTTGGAACATGTAATTCACTTGAGAAGGAGAAAAGCAGCCTTTAACATCTGGAAACTGGCCTGGCACTCACAGCTGGGATTTGGTGTTACACTGGCTTCCTAACGACACCCAATCCAGAGCAAAGCCCCGTTTCCTTTAACTCGCCTCAAAAATCACCCAAAGAAGCCCAAATCCTATAATAAATCTTTCTAACACCCTCTTATGGAGATGCCCCACTGTGTGCCAAAGTGTGCGTTTTCCTTGCAGCAGTGAGAAACAAACCCAAGTTGTTAAACTATACTGGTGCTCCAAGTGGTTTTTGACTGGAGGGCAGTCACATGCCACCACACCAACCTCCCAAATCTTCTGGATGCCTGCCTGGATGGCTTTACACTTTCTATGGGGTTAGGACATGAAATACAGGATGAAATATGAACACCCCCCCCCGCCCCATTATGACACATTTACGTGAGATCACAGGCGTTAAAGGTAGACTAGGGTTGATCCTGGCTTCCCACTTCTGTGTGGCCTTGTACAAATTACTTCTCTGAGCCTCAGTTTTATCATCTATTAGGTCGGGAAAAATAATCATGCCCATCTACTTTGGTTGTCCAAAAGATTAGATAAGTATGTGTAAGCAGTTAAGGGCTGAGCTGCACACATAGTAAACGCCATGTTAGAACTTACTCTCCTTGTTACTGGGATAATTATTACTGATTTCTACTAGTATTAAGGGATCCCCAGTGAAGGGCATGCACTTAGTATATCAAAGAGAAAACAAAAGGTTAAGGCCTTTAGAGACGAAAGGACATAGCAAATTAGTTGAAGACCTCAGAAACTCCAGCCCACGGTAAACATCAAAATCTGAAAACCTTTTGAGAGGTAAATCCAGGCCCCCGAAGTCGGCGGTTTACCGGTCCGAGGCTTCCAAGCGGCCCCAGGCCCTTCGGACGCCCTCGCCCGGAGGCCTGGAGCACCAGCTTCCCAGCCCTCGCCACTGGGTGGCCAATAGGCCGGCGAAAGCCGATTCCCGGAGCCGCCCGGCGTCGAGTGCCTCCCTCCTCGCTTCCCGCTGGCTCCGCCTACACGAAGCAGACGCTTTCTGGTCGCCTAGCAACCACCGGCGCAGGGGCGGAGCCTGCGGGAGGCGGGCTTAAGCTCGCGCGTCGCGCGAGGCGCGACGCGCGCTGCAGCTTAGCGACGTCGCTTCTAAGCCTCGCTTCCGAACTAAGCTTTCGCGGGACCAAGTCGGCTGTACCACCACCACCACCCGCTCGGCGGCTCGCTGGCGGCAGGAAGAATCAGGACCCTAGCCGGCCGCCGTAGCCGCCTCTCTCTAGTGGGCGGGGTCTAGGTCGGGGTGACCCCGCCAGAGCCGCCGTTGCCAGCGACATGTTCAAGGTGAGAGCGTGGAGCCGGGTCACAGCTGTCAGCGCTCCCTCCCGGTGTCCCGGAGCCTCTCTGGGGACCAGGCCCTACTCGCCCTGAGGCTCTTCCCGCCTCCGGGGAGGCAGCATCTTGGTGCCGCGGGTCATTCACCTGTCCGCTCGGAGCCAACGGCTGCCGGGCGGAGGCGTGAGACTCCGGGGAGGGTGGGCAGGGCCATTTGGGTCGTATTCTCGTGAATAAAACACTGTGAAAAATTAAAAGTACCCCCTCCCCCAAAGTACCCACCCTCTCCCCGCTGTGCCCTCCTGGGTTTGTGAGTAGTAGGAGGCCATCTCGGGGCTCTGCGGGGTTCGGCTTTAGTTGCTGGGCAGGGTCAGATTTCAGAACCTTGTGTATGAATGGGGGAGGGCCAGCCTTTGAGAAGGTGCTGAGGATGTGGGGATTGCTGGCCCCAGGAGAAGTTGGGTGAGGGTGGGAGCTGGAGTTTTGCTCCCCTCCTTAGTGAACATTATTTAGTATGGACCAGTCGACCTCTTTCTTTTACATTTTATGAACTCGTGTCCTTTGAAAGAAATTAACTTGTACAGTGAAGACTTTTATCGCAAATCTGCATTTTAAGAGAAGTTTTTATTCTACTACTTAAAAAAGTAAATGATAGTCTCAGTCTTGAAAAACAGATCTCAAGCTACCAGAAATTTGTCTACAAAAAGCATAACACCCATAAAATAATGCTAATGAAGTTTCAAAAATACTGCTCAAAACTTTTATTGAGCTCCTGCAGTGTGTTTTGGGTGCATTAATATAGGCTATGAAGTCAGAACATAGATTTTTGCCTTCTTCCCCTGGTATTGCCACTGTCTGGCTGTGTGACCTTGAGCAAGTCACTTAACCTCTTCGTACTTGTTTTTCCACTAGTGAAATTGGAATGGCATGTACCTCGTAGGGTTATAAGGAATAAATAAGTTAGGGCAAAGCACTTGGAAGGGTCTCTGGTACATAGAGTTACCATCTAAGCATTCACTTTTGTTTTGTCTTCAGCCAGCTCACAGTTTAATCAGGATGGCAGATCCCAGGCCACTTGCATTCATTTGATTACTTTGTGTTGAACAACTACCTATTATGTGCTGGGAGCTCAGCTCAGCTTTAGGGCTGCAATGAAAAAGGATATGCTGTGATCAGTTTACACGGGTATCAACAATGTACTGTGTGGGAGTAAAAAGGAGAGCAGGATCTACTCTGCCTAACCAGGGCTTTGTAACGAGAGGTCCTTCTCCCCTCAAAAGTGTTTGGATAGAATCTAGGGAGTCCCTGATCTCTGATAGAAAAATAACTTTTTTTCACCAATCTCTAACTGAAATGTAGCAACTTCTTCTGTTATGAATGTAGATAACTGTGTCATTTATCTGTTGCTGGAGAATGATCCACTGCAAGCCAGTACCTTAAAACAACTGATTTATTCTCCCTATCGGTGGGTTGGCCGGGCAGTTTGGCTGGCATCTGCCAGCGGACGAATTCAGTTGGTGGCCGTACTACAAGGCGGTCTTACTCCCATGTCTGGGGGCTTGGTCCTCAGTGTGTCTAACTGGAGCTTCCTCACATGGTTCCTGAGTTACAAGAGGGCAGGTCTCAGTGTACAAACTTATAGGCTTGTATCACATTTGCTGATTTCAAGACAAGTCACATGACCAACCCCAGAGTCAATGTGGTGGGGGACTACATAAGATCACGGATATAAGGAGGTGTGGTTCAATAAGAGCCATTAATTTATTAAGCTACTACAGCAACAAATCGCAATAGTATTAGCAGTACCTGTCACCAGTAGAAGTCCAAAACCAACGCAAGTCACAGACTTTTCCACATCCCATTACAGTTCTTGCACATGTCATTTATGCTCATCACTGCTTCACAATTACAGTAGTTATAGGACTCACTGTTAGATCTTTTTATTTAACGAGCTAATAAAGGAGCACATAATACTGTATCAGATTTCAGGTTTTAGAAAGATTTATATAACTTGCAATATAATGAAGCGTTTTATGCAGTTAGAAGGGGCCCATAGGGCTCATCAGCCAGCCAAAGAAGTCTGTGGCAGCAAAAGGCAAGGAACCCACGGGGACTTCAGGAGAGGCTTGAAAGAGGAGACATTTAAGTTTACTTAGGAAAGACTAGTCGGAGTTCCTGAGTTGGATGAGTTGGAGAACATTAGCACTGGTATTCCATTGGGGGCAATGCCAGAAACTAGTTCTGCTGTGTCAAGAGAAATATAGATTGAGCCCTGACCGGTTTAGCTCAGTGGATAGAGTGTCCGTCTGCGGACTGAAGGGTCCCAGGTTTGATCCTGGTCAAGGGTGTGTACCTTGGTTTCGGACACATCCCCAGTAGGGGGTGTGCAGGAGGCAGCTGATCAATGTTTCTCTCTTATTGATGTTTCTACCTTCTGTCTCTCTCCCTTCCTCTCTGTCAAAAAATAAATAAGTAAAAAATAAGAGAAATATAGAGCGAGCTAAAATGATTCAAACATGTAGTTGGAGTAGAAAAGATACAAGAAACCTTGGAGAATACCAAAATATAAGGAGTAGGCAGAGGTAGAGGGGAGGCGACAGATATTGGAGAAGCAACCTTGGGGAAGTAGAAGCACAAAACAGTGATGTTTGGAAAATTAAGGGAGGAAGGTTTCAGGGACAGGCTATGCTAGGATACTTGCGGCTGGGAAACCCCAATTGTTTAAATAGTAAGGTAAATTATCTCACAAAGTCCAGAGGAAGGGTGGAATCCTGTGGGTCACACATGTCATCTAGGACCCAGTCTGTTTTCTTGGCTTTCAGCTGTAAGATTGGTTCCCGGATGGTTGCAAGATGATAGTAACACATGCTTTCCCACTCACTAGAGCAAGAGAGAGATGACAACTACCATTCTTGGATTATGCTCTTTCTTTTTTTTTTTAAACATTTGTTATTTATTTCAGAGAGGAAAGGAGAGGGAGAGAGAAACATTAATGATGAGAGAGAATCATTGATTGGCTACCTCCTGCATGCCCCCTACTGGTTGTTGAGCCTACAACCCGGGCATGTTTCCTTGACTGGAATTGAACCTGGGACTCTTCAGTCCACAGGCTGACGCTCTATCCACTGAGGCAAACCAGGTAGGGCATGATTATGCTCTTTCTTCAGTGTGATTGGACCAACTTAGATCAGTTATCTGCCTCTGACCTTTATCGATCGCTAAGGGAATGCTGTGCTCTGATTGGCTTAGACACAGGTTCATCTCTGGGTCACTTTATCTTAATCACACAGGAGAAATGAATTCATGAACACTGGGGCGGGGGGGGTATAGAGACTGGATATGTAACCAACAACGCCCATTGCAGAAAGATAAGCTAATTGAATTCGGAGAAGTGTTCATTGATTTGGGCAATTTGGAAAGCTTTCATGATATATACAGGTTTACTGATGGAAGTGAAAACTAGATTAATATGGTTGGTGCTTGAGAGTTGTATAAATGTGCACAATGTTTGATAAGCTTGAGTGTCAAGCTAGAGGGACATGTTGGGTCAGGATTCTAGAGTTGTCTTGTGGTTGTTGCAGAATTTAAAGATTTGGCAATGTTTATGGCCGAGGGAGGAATGTAGAGAGGGAGCTTTTACAAAAGAATTCCTCAGCTTTAAAAGGAGAGATAATTCCTCCCTCCTGTGAGATGGAAGAAGGATGACAGTGATTGTAGACCAGTGGTTCTCATCTGGATGGTACCACCCCCTCTGCATACTTGAGTTGTTCTTCACATCTTTAATTTAGTTGTATTGAACATTTATATACTGAAATAGAATTCTTACAAATCTTTCCTTTTTGTTCCCCATTATGTTATCATCAAATCAGTCTATTGGTCTCTTTTTTGGACTTAAGTGTGTAAGTGGGTGATTAATTTTATTTAAAGACTAGAGGCCTAGTGCACAAAATTGTGCATGGGGCGGGGGAGTGGCCCTCAGCCCAGCCTGCACCCTCTCCATTCTGGGATCCCTCTCACAATCCTGGACTGCTGGCTCCTAATTGCTTATCTGCCTGCCTGCCTAGTTGCTCCTAACTAACTGCCCCCCCCGACTGCCAGCCAGGTCCCCCCACCTGCCCTCTCCCTGCTGGCCTAGTCGCTTCTAACTGCCGAGCCTGGTCACTCCTAACTACCCCCCCCGCCAGCCTGGTCACCTCCAACTACCCTCCCCTGTTGGCCTGGTTGCCCCCAACTGTCCCTCCCCCCACTGGCCTGGTCACCCCTAACTTCCCCCCGCCAGCCTGGTCACCCCCAACTCCCCCCCTGCCGGCTTGGTTGCCCCAACTGTCCTCCTGCCAGCCTGGTCACCCCTAACCCCCCTGCTGGCCTGGTCACACCATGCAGCCTGCTTGTTCAGTCATTTGGTCATCCCTTGGGCTGGCCCTGGGTGGCTGGGCAGCTGCAATCTGAGGCTTGCCTGCACCTCGGGCCAGCCCTGGGCAGCTCGGGGGCTGAGGATCCTGGGGGACTCCAGAGGCAGGTGTGTAGAGCAGCTGGGCCCACCCCAGGCAGGGCTGAGGGGACTGGGCGCCACCGTCTTTGAGGGCATGACAGTCAATTAGCATATTCCCTCCTTATTGGCTGTGGGTGTCACCATGTTTGTGAGTGTGTGTTGGTCAATTACCATATTCCCTCTTTATTAGATAGGATAGCAAAAGAATTGCTTTTCCTAGCCAGTTTGGCTCAGTGGATAGAGCATTGGCCTGCAGACCGAAGGGGTTTGATTTTGGTCAAGGTCATGTACCTTGGTTGCAAATTCCTCCCTGGCCCTGGGCCCTGATTTGGGGCACCTGCAGGAAACAACCAATCAATGTGTTTCTCTCACATTGATATTTCTCTCTGTCTTTCCCTTTCTCTGAAAATCAATGGAAAAAATATCCTTGGGTGAGAATTAAAAAAAATTACTTTAAAAATATTTGTCATAAAATGGTGGTGTTAGGTAGATGTAATAGTTGAGAACCAGTGCTTCTCAAACTGTAATGTGCATGCAACTTCTGATTCAGTAGATGGGAGCTCAGATTCTCCATTAAAAAAAAATCCTCACCCAAAGATATCTTTATTGATTAGAGAGAGAGAGAGAGAGAGAGAGAGAGAGAGAGAGAGGGAGAGGGAGAGGGAGAGGGAAAAGATTGGTTGCTTCCGTATGGGCCCCAACTGGGACCAAATCTGCAACTTATCTATGTGCCCTGACTGGGAATCGAACCCAAGACCCAGCCAGGGCAGATTCTCCATTTTAAGTAAGCTCCTGGGTGATATAGAGGCTGCTGGTTCCCCATCATACTTTAAATAGCAAGAACTGAGGCAACTTGGTAGATGAATGGTTTCTTGTGTCTTCAAGGTGAGCAATTTTATGACTGGTGGGATTTGGAGGAGCACTCCCCAAGGAACACAAGAGACAGGTGAGAGGCTGAGAGCTGCGAGGGCAGGTGTATTGTGATTGTAGCCCAGGAATGGGGACAGAGCAACCAGTAGAATTGATTTGGCTTTGGGCGTTATCAGTTTGGGTCACCTAGGACCTGAGGGCAAAGGAATTGATAATAAGATGTTGGTGGAAAAAGCACAGTGTGTGTGACTAGTTACATGCATGTACAATTAAATATTTGAACTGGAACTGGTTTTGATCTAGCTGTTCATCTTTAGTCCAGCAGAGGGCACTGTTGGATTATAAAACACATTTGAAAGGCTGCCCAGTGTTTGCATTTTATTGCAAGAAGCAGCTTTTCAGGGTGCTGCTTCTGGAAGCTTGAATACCCAATCCCCAGATTCACATCACTAGATTTCATTCATTACACAAATGCTTATCATGGCCCACCTATGAGCTGGGCATGATGCTGTGCCCGGGCGGGTACAAAGGAAAAGACCCAGTTCTCACCTAGGAGTCTCCCAATTTGGCCACACATCATAATTAGCCAAGAGACAAATCGTTTCCAGGGCCCTGGCCACAGATCATATTTAGTTTATAAGTGAAGTCCAGGAATCTCTCTCTAGTTTTGAAACAACAAAAAAATCCCCAGGTGACCGTGAAACTGCCATTGCAGGATCTCACAATGCTATTAGCAGCACAAACAGAAACAGCCATCCTAATGCAGTGGGGTAAGTGCGCGAATGTAAAAGTGTTGGGGAAATGTAGAGCAGTGGATCTCAATCTTGACTGCACATTAGAACCACCTGGGGGGCTTCGATACGTCTCGTTGCCCCAGTTGCACTCAGACCAATGCCATTAGAATCTCTGGGGTTGGGATCTAGGCATCTAGGTTTCAGACCTGCAGCCGACTTTGAGAACCACTGACTGAAGGAGCAAGCACCAGCAGGGGGCATCAGGAGACTTGGTAGAGGAGACTGTGCTTGCGTTGACCTTTGGAGCTGGACAGACAAGGTTGAAAGGGCCTGCCAAGTAGAGCAGAAAAGTGCCTCAAGGACACAGAAGTGAGAATTCAGCGGAACTGTGGGCAAGACGCCAAAGTTCTCTGTAGCCGTGTCCTCATCTGTAAAACACGATGAGAGTAGCACTAACCTCATACTGTTATGTGGATTAAATTAACTCAGACCTAAAGCTTAGCATGGTGCTTGGTACAAAGTAAGCCTCGATAAATGTGAGCTTTTTGTAGTAATTTTTAATTGGCCTCTTAACTTTTGATTGGCTGTAGGAGATTGCCACAGCATTCCCCCCCCCTTTTTATTTACAGTAGTGTTATGGTGGTACCCGTTCTTGATGCTTTCCGAAAGTATTTATTCAAAACTTGGTAGTGGAATGGATGTGGCAGAGGAGTGAGAAGGAGGATTTTCAAGCTTTTGGCTTGGAAAATTCAGTGGCCGTTAGAAACATGCATTGAAATGGGAAAGTGGAAGAAGGCCGAGTTTGGTTATGGGGAGATAATTTGATTTTGAAGAAGTTGGGCTTATTGAAATATCTGTGGACAGTAAGAGGTGAGTTTCAGTTGGCATGGAACCTAAAAGGTATGGAGTTTTCATGAGAGATGTGGGCTGGAGATGGGAGAATCCTCAGACGTTTCGACTCAAGAAGAGGAAATATAGCGAAAGCTGATCTATATCCGTTCCTTCGGTAAGGACAGAGATGTGACTTGTACTCAGAGCACTAGTCAGAGGAACCTGAGGTGACCATGTTTTGGGCTGTAGAGCATTATTACCTCACCTATTCTTTGTAGTTATTTGGTCTTTAAAATACACACACACACACACACACACACACACACACACACGGATAGATAGATTGATTTCAGAGAGGAAGGGAGAGGGAGAGAGAGATAGAAACATCAACGATGAGAGAGAATCATTGATTGGCTGCCTCCTGCATACCCCCTACTGGGGATCAGGCCCACAACCCGGGCATGTGCCCTTGACCAGAATCGAACCTGGGACCCTTCAGTCTGCAGGCTGATGCTCTATCCACTGAGGGCTAGGGCTAAAAAATATATTTTTATTGATTTCAGCGAGGAAGGGAGAGGGGGACAGAGAGAGAGAAACATCAGTCATGAAAGAAAATCAGTGATCGGCTGGCTGCCTGCTCCACGTCCCATGCTGGGGATTGAGCCCGCAGCCCAGGCATGTACCCTGACCAGGAATCGAACCCTAACCTCCTGGTTCATAGGTCGACACTCAACCACTGAGTATGCTGGGTGGGCCTGTTTGGTCTTGATGTAAATGCCTTTATTGCCTATCTTACTTTCGGAAATTAATTTCCTTACCATGAATAATATGTTACTGGTACAAACTGAGGGGAGAATTATACTGCTAAATGGAAAGGAAAATCTTCTGTAAACTGGAAAAGAAATACTATAACTTCATTTTACTTGAATATTATTTTAAATGCCACATATTATGGGAGATAATAGAGATTCCCCCCTTACAATTTAAGCATCTCTGAGGCAATTCTCCATGAGGAATTCTAGTGAATACATTTTTACTACATAAATACCTATTTATGTGAAGAACTAATTGGATGTTTTTTCCTTTTACCCTTCAAAGATGTTGGGCGGTAGATCACAAAGAAGGAAAAACAGTTGTAGTGTTTCTGGTTTCTGAGCGACCTTAATGAGGTTTCTTTATCTCGGAGTCCCTTTATCAAGGTACTGTGGGGACAATAATATGCCCCTCCATATCACACAGGATATTTGGGAGGTTCAAATGAGATAACGTATGTGAAAAGCACAGTAAACTACGAAGCACAATATGAGTGTAAGTATTTTCAGTTCCTGCAGCACCGCTCCACGGAAGTGATCTAGAGTTTCAGGTTAGCACTGTGGACTTAGGACTGTATAAAGTAGACCAGCCCTGGCCAGTGTGGTTCAGTTGGCTGGAGCACCATCATCCTGTGTACCTACGGGCCTCGGGTTTGATTCACAGTCAGGGCAGTTGTGGTTTGATCCCTGGTTGGAGCACATGCAGGAGAAACACCGATTATGTTTCTCTCTCTCTGTGTGTCTGTCTATCTGTCTCTTTCTCTCCCTTTCTCCATTCCTCACTCCCTTCCCCTGCTTCTTCTCCCCCTTCCTCTCTCTAAAACTCAATTAAGAAATAATAAAGTCTTTGAACATCCCCCTTTAAAAAATAGGTGATCAGACTTGGATACATTTATTTCTCATTTGGAACTGACTTCTGCTTAGGCCACGGTGACACACTCTTCCATCTACTTCTAAAATGCAAATAGCCTCTCATGTGCAGCTAACACTGGAGGAGGATTCAGAAGTAGATGAATTATACCTTAAAAGAATGGGGGGGGGGCAGAGACAAAATGGAGAACAGTAGATAATACCCTAGACATTTCTGATAAGTGAATTTATTACCTCAGAGACCTATGCATATTTGTAGACTTTTATGATATAAAGGTTTAATTTATAATCTGTATGTATATGTGCTCCACACCCATATTCTTTTTAGACTAAACTGGAAATTCTTGGAGGCTAGGAAATGAATTTTGATACTTGTTTGTGTAGCACATTTAAAATTAACTGCAAGTAATTAGATTTACAAGAAATCTCTAAAAAAAACCCTCTATAGCAAATATATGTATCTATTTCAAAAATTTGAGAGTTATTTATAATATGACAGGAAGGTATCAAAAGGATTTTTAAAAAGAAAGAATTAAAAGAGTTTATATCAGTTGATTTTTCTGCAATAATGCTTAAGTGGAATTTTAGAGTTAGTGCATATAACATGAAACTTGGCAGATATTTTCAGGGGATATCTCAGTCTAAAGGTATATCTTTCAACTTGGAAGTTGTTTTTTATGAGTTTTTTTTTTTTGCTGATTTTTTTCTTAATTTTTGCATGGCCTCATGCCAGTTTTATTAAAAGCTTGAACAGTACCAATTTCTGCCTCCTGCACGCCCCACACTGGGGATGGTGCCCACAACCCACACATGTGCCCTGACTGGGAATCAAACCGTGACCTCCTGGTTAATAGGTTGGTGTTTAACCACTGAGCCACGCCTGCCGGGCTTAATGTAGTGGGTTTTAAAACTTGTGTCCATTGTACACAAAAACTTGTATACCCAGGAATTTAGTGGAAGGGTTGCAGAGTTTTCAATATGCTGAGAGCCTGTAACTTTGAATCTTAAGCTGTATCTTCATGATAATAGCATTACAGATAGTATAGTCGTATTTTGAATGAATATTATCTTTTTTATTTTTATTTTATTTTTTTCTTTTTATTAATTTTTATTAATTTTTTATACATATCTCCCCATTGCCCCCCCTCCCTCCCAGGCATACCCCAACCCCCCAGTGTCTGTGATCATTGGTTATGCTTATATGCATGCATACAAGTCCTTTGATTGATCACTTACCTACCTCACCTAACTTTAATCTTTCTGCTGTAATTTCACAGTCTGATACTTTATGATTTTTGTCCCCCTGAGAATTATCAGTCTACTCCCTTTCTGTGCTCCTGATTCTATTATATTCACCAGTTTATGAATGAATATTATCTTAAAGGCACCTTAAATACAGTCACCCTTTGGTTGCCTCCTTCGTTCTGACTTGTTGAAGCAATGTAATGTGTTTTACTCAGAGCCCACACTGGCTCCGACTGAAGGATGTCTTTAGTTGGGTGAGGACGAGGAGCCTTCTGTGGGAGCTAGAGATAGAGTCACAAGTGCATGTTCATGGCTTTAATGGGAGGGGTACCCAGTGGTCTCTTTTTTTCAGATATGTCTGTTTGTTCCTTTGGTCTTTTAAAAAAGGATATATGAAAATAACAAGGTACTTTTTTCTTTTTCCCCCATTCCACAAATGTCAGTCCTTTCTAAAGAACAGCCTGTTTCGTTTTTGTTGAAATGAACCTCCTCTTCCACTAGAGGGGCTGCTTCCCGTGCTGCATGATGAACCGGGATAAACTGATGAGTAAAGTAAGCAGCAAGCGGTAGGGGGACTCCAAGTTTACTTCACCCCTCTGATGATGGCTTACCTCACTTGGCTAATATTTATTCTGAGCCGGCTTATGAAGTCACATCATTTGGGAGCACTGTTAAAAATTGTTGTAACCAAAGGACTTCTGTGTCTTCATATTAGCATAACTAATGGACACAGACACTGGGGCGGTGGGGGCTTGCCTGGGGTGGGAATGGGTGAGGGGTGTCAATCGGGGCAGAAGGAGACATATGTAAAACTTTATAGACAATAAAAAAATAGTTACTGAACCTCTAAAAAATTGTATATAGTACAAATACTGACTTTTCTTGTTTTTGTTCTATTTTAAATTATTGTTATTTCTTTTTTAAAAAATTCTTTATTGTTGAAAGTATTATGATTGTCCCCCGTTTTCCCCCACTGATCCCCTCCACCCTTCTCCCACCAAGGTATTGTCTATGTCCATGGGTTATGCATATAAGTTCTTTTTTTTTTTAATATTTTATTGATTTTTCACAGAGAGGAAGGAAGAGGAATAGAGAGTTAGAAACATCGATGAGAGAGAGTCATCGATCAGCTACCTCCTGCACACCCCCCACTGGGGATGTGCCCGCAACCAAGGTACATGCCCTTGACCGGAATCGAACCTGGGACCTTTCAGTCCACAGGCCGATGCTCTATCCACTGAGCCAAACCGGTCTCAGCATAAGTTCTTATTTTAGCAGTAAGTTTCATTATGAATACAGATTGTTGTAGCTGAATTGAGCCTTGCACATGATTTAAAAAAAAATTGTAGGTTTCCTTTTCCTTAAAGATGAAAAGCCAGTCACTATCTGAGATGAGGTGGAAGGCAGTTGTGGCCAGTTATTTGGCATTCTCTGTGCACACAGTGGCCTGTTAGGAAACGAAACCTATTAGGAAAGGTTCTCTGTACACACAGTGATCTCTTAGGAAAGAACCCTACATAGACTTTACTTTGAAAGAATAGCTCTTCCTCTTACAAAATGTAGATTTTTTTTTTAGTTGCTTGAAAATATAGAAACATTCAAAAGGCAAGCCTTGAAGTAAATGTTCCCTTGTGATTTTTTCCTACTTATCTTCCCTTAACTCAGAAAAGAATAAGTGGATTTTGGGATGCCATTCCTACACACACACACAAACACACACACACACACACACACACACACCATATATATACACACACATATACATATATACACATGTATGTGTATATTTATATGTATATATGTGAGATTTAGGTAAGCAGTGGTAAACTTTTGTCTGAATGAGGAAGTTCAGAAATATTTGAAACAGGGTACATTACATGTCATCTGTGTTCCAGTTGTGTGAAGCCAGTGCAGCCTAACCAGATGACTCAAAATCTGTCTGAAGAAATAATTATCTCATTCTTTGCCCCTGCGCTTTCTTCCTTCCTGTTTATCAGACAACTTTATGACTTCTCTGTGTGAATTTAATAAAATCTGATGAGTATTTTTAATAAGTAGGAAATGGAATAATTACAGATAAAACATGCTTTGAGGACCTAATTTTGTGGTGAATTCTGCTTTCTTTTTTTAAAAAAAATATTATATTGATTTTTTACAGAGAGGAAGGGAGAAGGATAGAAAGTTAGAAACATGCATGCCCCCTACTGGGGATGTGCCCACAACCAAGGTACATGCCCTTGACCGGAATCGAACCTAGGACCTTTCAGTCCCCGGGCCAATGCTCTATCCACTGAGCCAAACCGGTTTTGGCGAATTCTGCTTTCTAAAGATAAAATAGAAGTTGGTTTTCTGTAAGAAAAAGGTAAATGCTAATCTTGAAAACAGCCTCGTTTTTTTTCCCTTTAGTCATCTCTAGATCACAGTGTGTGTATAGTGGATGAGAAAGAACTAGGGAATATCTATTACTCTAGTACAAAATTGAAAGTTTGTCATAAAATACTTCTGTGTTTGTCATAGTTAGAAGACAGTTCTTTTTGTTGGTTCAAGTCTGAACTCTTAGAATGTTGGTTTCATACTCCCTTCACTGTGGAACAGATTGAAGTGATTGTGGTTTGTATTGTTGAAGTATAAGTGCTCCCAAATGTATACATTCAAATGAGTACCCATTAAAACAGTTGTTTTGAGAGAACAGATTTAATTATTCTGTCATATTTCTTCCAAACACATTGTCACTGATCAATGTAATTATTCCAGAAAATATCATCACTGATGAAAACATTTTTCCCATCTTCTTTTGGTGTTATTGTCATACTTTGTGGTAATTTTTTTTCTTTTAACCCTCACCCAAGGATATTTTTCCATTGATTTTTAGAGAGAATGGGAGAGAGAGGAAAAGACAGAGAGAAATAGCAATGTGAGAGAAACCAGCAGTTGCTTGTCTCCTGCACACCCCCCACCAGGGCCCAGGAGGGGGAGGAGCCTGCAACCAAGGTACGTGCCCTTGAGTTGAATGGAACCCAGGACCCTTCTGTCCGCAGGTAGATGCTCTATCTACTGAGCCAAACCACCTAGGGCGCAAATTCTTTATAATATCTTCAGGAGCCAGCCATTTTTGTTTTTTTCTTTTTTTGTTTTTTGTTTTTTTTTTCCATAACACAACACAAATCAATATTTATTGTACAATCTTAAGGAAATATAGTCTCATTTTTACTCATTTCTTGGCATACTTTTATTTTTATTTTTTAAATATATTTTATTGCTTTTTTACAGAGAGGAAGGGAGAGGAATAGAAAGTCAGAAACATCGATGAGAGAGAGACATCAATCAGCCGCCTCCTGCACGCCCCCTACTGGGGATGCGCCTGCAACCAAGGTACATGCCCCTGACCGGAATCGAACCTGGGACCTTTCAATCTGCAGGCCGACGCTCCATCCACTGAGCCAAACCGGTCTCAGCTCGGCATACTTTTATATTATATCCTCAGTTGGACATTTTTTTAAAACCTCACAATCCCCCCCCCCTTGCTTTTTAAACAAATACCATTTTCTCATTTTTATTTGAAATATATTGAGATATATTTACTTATAAGCTTAAAATTTGATCTGAAGGCATTTAAAAATAGAAGCCATATTCGATCACATATTAAAAGTAAATTTCTGCCAAAATCGGTTTGGCTCAGTGGATAGAGCATCGGCTTGCAGACTGAAAGGTCCCAGGTTCTATTCTAGTCAAAGGCATGTATCTTGGTTGTGGGCACATCCCCAGTGTGGGGTGTGCAGGAGGCAGCTGATCAATGTTTCTCACTCTTTGATGTTTCTAGCTCTCTGCCCCTCTCCCTTCTTTGTAAAAAAAAAAAAAATCAATAAAATATATATTTAAAAAAAGTAAATTTCTTTTACAAAGTTGTTATATAAATACTTGCAATAAATTTTGACTCTATATGATCTATCAAGATTACTACTTTGAAGAAAAAAAAATTTTTTTAGGGGGCGTACTGTTTATTTTTCTTTCTGTTTGCATTGATTTTCTTTTCTTTTATACCATCTTAACCATTTTTTTTTAGTTCCATATATTTTTTATTGTGCTAAAAACTTACATAAGATTTACCATCTTGGTCATTTTAAATGTACAATTTAGTAGTGTGAACTATATTTACATTGATGTAGAAAAGCGCTCCAGAACTTTTCATCTTGCCAAACTGAAACTCTATACTCATGAAACAACTCCCATTTCCTCCTTCCCCCAGCTCCTGGTTACCACCATTTGCTTCCTGTTTCTATGAATTTTACTATATGAAATAACCTCATGTAGATGAAATGATACAGTATTTTGCCTTTTGTGGCTAGCTTCTTCCCTTAGCAGAATGTCCTCAAGGTTCTAATATTCCATTGTATGTATATACCACGTTTTCTTTACCTGTTCATCTTTCTGTGGACACTTGGGTTGCTCCCCCCCCCATTTTTAGTCCTCACCTGAGGATACATTTTTATTGATTTTAGAGAGAGAGGAAGGAGGGGGAAGAGAGAGAAACATCTATGTGAGAGAGAAACATTGATCCGTTGCCTCCTGAACTCACAACATAGATATGTGCACTGACTTAGAATTGAATCCACAAACTTTTGGTGTATGGGATGATGCTCCCATCGAGTCTTAACTTTGGAAACCGGCCAGGGCTTGCTTCTACTTTTTGGCTATTGTAAATAATGTTGCTATGAACATGGATATGCAAATATGTCCTCGAGACCCTGCTTTCAATTCTTTTTGATAAATACCCAGAAGGGGAATTGCTGGATCATACGGTAATTTTATTTTTACTTTTTTAATTTTCTGTTTTCCTTAGTGACTGCATTTTACAGCCCCAATAGTGCATGAGGGTTCCAGTTTCTATCTTTGTCAACACTTGTTATTTTCTGTATATATTTTTAAAGTATATATTTTTATTGATTTCAAAGAGGAAGGGAGAGGGAGAGAGAGAGAGAGAAATATCAATGATGAGAGAGAATCATCAACTGGCTGCCTCCTGCACATCCTACAAATGGGGATTGAGGCCAAGTCCTGGGCATGTACCTCGATTGGGAATCCAACCGTGATCTCCAGGTTCATAGGTCAACACTTAGCCACTGACCCAACACTTAGCCAGCCAAGCTGTTTCTTTTTTTGTTTGTTTTATAGTGACCATCCTAAGGGATGTGAGGTGAGAAAATACCATTTAAAAGTTGTATAAGTAATACTGAAATAACTTTTCTTTGAAAAAAATAAAAACAATGCAGTAAAGGTAATTATCAGGTTTCCATTGTCCTCTTCCCTCTAACTCCTTCTCTGAGAAAGCCTGTTACCACTTTGGCATGTGGCCCTCTGGATTAGACTGGATTGTTACATAAAATGTAGGTGCTGTACTGAATGCTCCTTTTGAGATTGAGGGCAAATTATTTTGGTGTATCAAGAATATGGACTCATTTAGTTTCTCTATTTTTAATTCAATTTAAGACACATTACTAAGGACAACAATATAGCCTGATTTGGGCATAATTGCTGATTGTTTGAATTATTTTTTACCCTAAATTCTTTCACATAGTTTATTTTTGTTTTATGTCCTTTTTTAGAACAAGAATAAACTCAACTATATTGTTATTTTTCAAAGACCTTTTAAAAAACAAATCCATTTCAGATTTTTACTTATTAAATAACTGAAAAGAATCAGATTAAAGCACTTTATTTTTACATGAAAAATGCTTTCACATGGAAATTATTGCAGAAAAGGTTGAGAACCAGTGTAACATGGTGGGGGATACATAATTGTGCCTCATTTCCTATAAATAGGGGAATATCTAATATTAAATGGCATTTACTTTTTTGTTTTTATTTTTAATATATTTTATTGATGTTTTACAGAGAGGAAGGGAAAGGGATAGAGAGTTAGTAACATCAATGAGAGAGAAACATCAGCTGTCTCCTGCACACTCCCTACTAGGTATGTGCTGCAACCAAGTTACATGCCCTTGATGAGAATCGAACCTGGGACCTTTCAGTCTGTAGGCTGATGCTCTATCCATTAAGCCAAACCAGTTAGGGCAAATGGCATTTATTTTAAAATGTCCCCAAATACATTTTTTCCCCCAAAGTGATAGATATAAAAATGATCTTTTGCAATAACTTTGGAAACAGCTATACATTTTAATGTACAGGTGTTATAAAAGCTAAAATGCATTAGATTGCTTTGGCCCAGTAGCTCAGTTAGTTGAGTGTCATCCTGTACACCAAAAGGTTGCTGGTTCGATTCCCATTCAGGGCACATACCTAGGTTTCAGGTTCGATCCCAGGTTGGGCCTCATACAGAAGGCAGCTGATAGATGTTTCTCTCTTTCTGTCTCTCCCCCTCCCTCCTCTCTCTCTCTCAAAATTAATAAAAATTTAATAAAAGTATATTCTTAGGTGAGAATTTTTAAAAAGGCATTAGATTTATTTATGCAGTTTTTTAAAAAATATATATTTTATTGATTTTTTACAGAGAGGAAGGGAGAGGGATAGAGAGTTAGAAACATTGATGAGAGAAAGACATCGATCAGCTGCCTCCTGCACGCCCCCTACTGGAAACCGGAATCGAACCTGGGACCTTTCAGTCCGCAGGCTGACGCTCTATCCACTGAGCCAATCCGGTTTCGGCTATGCAGTTTTTGATACCAAATTATTTTGAGTGGATTATCATCAAAAGTATTTGATCTTGATAAATATGTACAGTAGAACCTCCTTTCTCAAACTTAATTCATTCTGGAAGGCTATTCAAAAACCAAATCATTTTTTCCCATTAGAAATAATGTAAATTGAATTAATCTCTTCCAAGCCCCTCAAATAATTCCATGTTTTAACCTTTCTTTTTAAAAAAATATGTTTTATTGATTTTTTTACAGAGAGGAAGAGAGAGAGATAGAGTTAGAAACATTGATGAGAGAAACATCCATCAGCTGCCTCCTTCACACCCCCCACTGGGGATGTGCCCGCAACCAAGGTACATGCCCTTGACTGGAATCGAACCCGGGACCCTTCAGTCTGCAGGCTGACTCTCTATCCACTGAGCCAAACCGGTTAGGGCCCTTTCTTTTTCTCCTAAAAAATATTTTTATTGATTTCAGAGAGAAAGGAAGCGGGAGAGAAAGAGAGAGAAACATCAGTGATGAGAGAGAATCATTGATCAGCTGCCTTCTGCACGCCCCACACTAGGGATGGAGCCTGCAACCCAGGCATGTGCCCTGACCAGGAATCAAACCCTGATCTCCTGGTTCATAGGTTAATGCTCAACCACTGAGCTGCCAGGCTTAACCTTTCTTATATACAATACATGTCTGTTGTACTGTGTAATCTATAAATAAACACTTTAAAAATAAAAAGGGCATGAAAATTTAACAAAAAGGAAAGGAAATGTATAGTAAAAATGAAAATTTTCCAATAATTGTAAGCAACAAAAGCAAAAAAAAAAACCAACACGAAAATATTCACAGCCCAGTATCCTGATATTTTATCCGGGGTAAACTGACTTATATTTGCACATTCTCTCCTTTGTTTATCACCTGAGAGATGCATGACTCATCATACAGGTACCAGCATGAAAGAGTTGTGAGGTTGAGAAGCAAATTTTTCAAGATAGGAGACACTCGAGAAATGAGGTTCCACTGTATGTATTTTAATCCTCAACTGAGGATTTCTCTTCCATTGATTTTTTTAGAGAGAATTGAAGTGACAGGAAGAGACAGAGAGAGAGAGAAACATTGATGTGAGAGAGACACCGTTGACTGGTTGCCTCCAGCATGCACTCTGACCCGGCCGGAGGTCAAGCTTACAACCTAAGTATGTATGTGCCCTTGATTGGAATTGAATCTGGGACCTTTCAGTCAGCAGGTCACAGTTCTATCCATTGAGTCAAACCAGCCAGGGCTCTGACCTCGATATCAAAGGGGACTTTTTGATTAGGGATGTTTTTGATATTAAAGTAGCAGCCATGGTTTATGGTTGCCTATTTTTTGCTCCGTATAGCAATCGGATCTGCTCCTGGGTGTAGCTGAAAAAAATCGGTGTGTCAGAAATCATCCTCATGTTCCAAACCTTTGGTTTCTTTTGTTACTTCTCTTTATAGCGGCTCTTCCTTGGAGACACTGAGTCTTGACATCTGTCGGGTGACCGCTAAAAAATAGAAGCGAGGGTGGCAGGAAGGCAGGCATAAACTTTCTGATTGTTGATTCCGCCTTTTCTCGGCAGTTGTTTCCCAGAATTTCTAGCTGTGGCACATTATTCCTTCTTCTTTGTTACCCCTGCCCCTTGTCTGGTTCGTGCCCTTCCACAGGTGGTGTAATTATTTGCTTATCTGCTTTATTAGGCTGCGGAGGTAGTGGCCACATCTTACTGTTTCTGAAGTTTGTTTTCATTAAAGAGTTGCTTTGATGTTGTCCTTTGACTGCGGGGCCTGCACAGCCATTAAATGAGGTAGGGAGACTCAGAGAAGGACAGGTCTTGGAGGAAGAAAATTCATGATGAGGAAGGGATGGAAAAACCTGGTGAAGATGTCCATGGGGAGTTAAACATACAAGCCTGAGACTGAGGGAGAGGCCCAGCCGGGATACTGATTTAGGCATCAGTAACATAGGATCGGAGTTAAAGACTTAGATATAAATGAAATTGGCTCTGGAGTGAGAAAAGGAGAGGGCGTGAGGAGAGGGCGAAGGTCGCCTCAACCTTGAAGAGATGGGCAGAGGAAGAGAAGGCCCAAAAGGAGAGGGAAAGAGTGCCCTACAAAGCGTGTGGAATGGAGCTAGAGGGGAATCTTGAAACACAGGAAGAGAGAGTTTGAAGATGGAGGGGTCCCCGGTTTCAAGGTGCAAGCAAGAGGCCTTCTGTCCATTGAAGTTTAAAGAAGCGGGGGGCCTTGGGAAGAACAGTTTTGGGTGCCTTGAGGAGTGAAGGGAGGAAGGACTAAAGTGGAGAAAGCAAACAGTCTGTCTTTCTAACCTGGTGTTGAAATATACATACAGAGAAGTGCACAGCTCGTAAGTGATTTTTTACAAATTGACCACACTAGTGTATCTAGCACTCGAGGAGCCCTTGTCAATGTAAGAATCGCCCAAACCTGTAGAGAATATTTATGATTTTATTGGAACCAAACTGTGGGTAATTACTGGGAAGCAAAATCTCAACAAATTGAGGAAATGCTCCTGAAAAATGGCAGTTTCAGTACTTATTTTATCCATCGGAACCATTGGTGGTAGATTGGGGAGGCAGTAGAAAGCAAAGTGCTCCTTTTGCCTGCTCCTTTTACCTTCCTGAGGGTATCTGGACATTTTAACAGCCTTTCCCCCTTTAAATTCTGCTATTGAATGGGCTCGCCTGAATACTCATGATGAACGCTACTAAATTATGATAGCTGCCCAGCAGGAGTCCAGCGTCCACAATTCCCATTTGTGACATCGTCTGGTCAGGTCCAGGTGGAATGGGGTGGTTTTTCACTAGAAAGAACCCCCTTTGATGCCAGAAAGGAAGGAACTGGTCTGCCTGTGGACCTTTTACCCAGGCTGCTCCTGTAGTTTTCAGCACACATTCAATGCACCTGTTTTTACCGCACTCGGGTGTGTACCTGAATCCTTCCTAGGAATGACATTGGCCTGCACTGGCTACCCATACGTTGGCAAGAATTTGGTGCAGTTTAGGTGTGCATCAGATCCTTTTTAAAATAGGTTTTGCAGCCGAGACCGGTTTGGCTCAGTGGATAGAGCGTCGGCTTGCGGACTGAAAAGTCCTGGGTTCGATTCCGGTCAGGGGCACGTACCTTGTTTGCGGGCACATCTCCAGTAGGGGGCGTGCAGGAGGCGGCTGATCGATGTCTCTCTCTCATTGATGTTTCTGATTTTCTATCCCTCTCCCTTCCTCTCTGTGAAAAAATCAATAGAATATATTTAAAAAAATAGAGTTTGCATATAGTGTGATGCACAGATTTGAAGTTGTACAGATCCCACAATTTGAGTTTTGACTTCTGTATATACCTTCTGTAACCTGCACCCCAATAAAATACAGATCATTTCGGTCATCCCAGAAAGTTCCCTTGTGCCCTTTCTTAGTAAGTCCATCCCCACCCCCTCCACACATTACCCCCCTCCACACATCGACTACTCTGACTTCTGTTACTATAGATTAGGTTTGAGGCCATAGAGTTCAAAACATACAGAGTTCCTTAAAGTCTGGATGATAAGAGATGTCAGCAAATAATACTTATTCAAGTAAATCAGTGCTTTTCAATGGGGCTGGACGATGCCCCCCCAGGAAACTGTTGGCAGTGTCTGGAGACATTTTTGACTCATGCGGGGGGGTGTCCCTGGCATCTAGTGGGTAGAGGCCAGGGATGCTGCTAACCTACATGCACAGAAGGCCTCAGAACAAAGAGTGACCCAGCAGTACCTCATATACTCTCTGCCCTGGGGAATGTTAATCTGTGGCTCTCCCAAGTCTCTGGGGATGACCTTTGTTTTGTTTATTTGTTGGGAACCTGTGGGAAGCTGGAAAGGTGACTGCCGGAGGGGGCTTTGTTGGTTCTACTGACCTGTGGACACAGTTCTTGCTGTTGAGTGGGAGTGAGGGCGGACTTGGGGGTAGACTAACAGGAGAAGTGGAATAAAAAAACCATTTGGGCAATAAAGGGGAAGGTTTAGCATAATATTAAAACAAGAACAGTGGAAAGAGGGAAAAATAAAGTAGAAATTAATAATCAAGAATCCAATACAGCCCTGACCAGTTTGGCTCAGTGGATAGAGCGTCAGCCTGCGGACGGAAGGGTCCCGGGTTCGATTCCGATCAAGGGCATGTACCTTGGTTTTGGGCACATCCCCAGTAGGGGGTGTGCAGGAGTCAGCTGATCGATATTTCTCTTTCATCAATGTTTCTAACTCACTATCCCTCTCCCTTTCTCTCTAAAAAAAAATCAATAAAATATATTTTTAAAATTTTTTAAAAAAGAATTCAATACATTGTTAAATTTTAAAAAAATATATTTTATTGATTTTTTCACAGAGAGGAAGGGAGAGGGATAGAGAGTTAGAAACATCGATGAGAGAGAAACATCAATCAGCTGCCTCCTGCACGCCCCCCACTGGGGATGTGCCCGCAACCAAGATACATGCCCTTGATAGGAATCGAACCTGGGACCCTTCAGTCCGAAGGCTGACGCTCTATCCACTGAGCCAAACCGGTTTCAGCACATTGTTAAATTTTTAAAGTAAACAAGTTGAGATTGAAAATAAAAGATGAACAGGAGAATAATCATTAAGAATTTAAAAAGTAGAAATCTGAATTAAAATGATAGGCGGCTGTGAGATGAAAGGTGAAATATGTGGAAAGTACATAGGATTAAGGATTGAAAGCAGGAATTGAGACTTAAGAAGGTCAACATAAGACATTACACTAAAGAAGGATGAAGATAGGGGTCAATATGAACCTAAAATGCTCAATGGGGAGTAGAACAGGGGAGGCAGCCATGAGGAAGAAAATCAGAAACAAAGTCCAGGGTGGGGCCACCTGGCTCACTGGAAAGTCCCCAGCTCAAGTAGTGTTATTAGTCGGTCTCAGACAGACTCAGAGGGCAGAGAGCACTGCGTTCACACCTCCATATACGCAGCCTAATAGGCCCTCTCCTGGGGTGCAGGGAGGGATTACATTAACTGTGTCAGCAGTAGCTGGCCAACCTTTACCCTGGAAGCAAAAAAAAAATATATATATATATATATATTTTTTTTTTATTGAGTTTGACAGAGAGGAAGGGAGAGGGAAAGAGAGTTAGAAACATCAATGAGAGAGAGACATCAATCAGCTGCCTCTTGCACGCCCCCTACTGGAGATGTGTCCGCAACCAAGGTACATGCCCTTGACCAGAATCGAACCTGGGACCTTTCAGTCCACAGGCCGACACTCTATCCACTGAGCCAAACCTTTAGGGAAGCAAAAGAAATTTGTAGCAATATTTTCTTGAAGACTTTTCAAGATGAACACATAATACTTTCAGGGGATGTTAATTATTTTAAAAGCTGGTAAAGTCATAACCACTTAAAAAATAACTTCTAGCTCTTTATTTGCCTTTGAAATATAGGAATTTCCTTTTTGTTGTGTGTGACTCTAGGCATACATTGCTACAAACGTTTTTGTTCTGGTTTATTTGTGTTTTGTGAGTATTAAGAATAGCCCAGTCTTTCACAATACAGGCACTGCAAATCTCAGCGCTGTGATTTCCGTGAAGCTGAATCATGCCAAAGTACATAGAATAAGTCAACCACTTATTTACATTTCACCTCGCTCTGTCCATTCAGGCAGGCAATAAACCGTTAGTCAGCATTTGGTATGTGTGAGGTAGTCATGGGCACTAGAAATACAAAGTAAGACATGACCCTATCCCAAAAGGGCTTCCAATCTGGTAGAGAGAACTTGATAAGCATAAATAAATGGACAGATAAGAAAAGCAATGAATCTCCCTGCTCTTAGGCAAATTGTGCAGAAAGATAAAGCAAGGAGAGAACATTCGAAGCAGAGGGATCAGCATGTGGGAACCCATGAAGCTGGGAAACAGCATGGGAGAAATACAGGGAATTCACGTTTTGTGGGAGAAGGCAGAATGACAGATCAGGTTAGAGAAGGTGGGTGGGGTGAGATTATAATGGACCTTGTTTGACCCACATGAGTTCCAAAGGATCTCAAGGGTAGAAGATAATCAAGTTTGTGGTTTACAAAGACCATTCTTTCTCGAAGTGTGGTGGTTCGAGCCATCAGAGGCCAGGTGAGCAGCGAGAATGCTGCTCAACAATCCAGGAAAGAAGTGAGGGCCCAGGTGAAAGCTCTATAGGAGGGACTGAAGAAAGGGAATTAAGGTCATCCAGTAGGCAGAGTTAAGAGGACTGAATGACCAATAGAATGGGATGGCAGTGAAGGATGACCTCAGAGTTTCTGATTAGGTGTTGTGGCTGGGTGATAGCACCATTCCTGAGAAAGCAGAGGAAGAGGGGCACATCTATGGTCAGGTGCTGTGTAAATAGAGGGGATTATTGAGAAAAAGTTTTCTGACTTGATTCCACAGCACACATCCATGCATCAGGGCTAGTGTGGACTTGGAGGCACAGGTCTGATCCCGATGAGTTGGTTTTGGACATTCTTGATCTGGGAAGCTTGTGTCCGATCCGAGTGGAAATGTCCAGAAGTCATAGGGTGAGTGAGTTGGGAGCTTAGGAGAGAGTTCTGGGCTGGAGTTGTATGTCTGGAAGTCACTGGGCATGAGTGACCCCCCAGTCAGGGAGAGCAAGGCACAGAAAGAGACTGAGTTTGGGAACTGAGATCAGGGAGACCAGCTCTGGATGGAAATGGAAAGAGGGAGCTTCTGAAAGTTTGATTAGCAGAATTACAGGCATAATCTTCACTCTATTCAATGAATTACTAGGTGAGATCATGAAAAACTCCTTCCCTTGTTGGTGTGTATACACTGAGTGGCCAGATGATTATGATCTCTGAACGCAAAATAATCTGGCCACTCTGTGTGTGTGTGTGTGTGTGTGTGTGTGTGTGTGTGTGTGTGTGGCCCGGTGCATGAATTTGTGCATGGGTGGGGTCTGGCCAGCCTGGCCATGGGGAGGGGACATGGGCAGTTGGCTGGCCTGCCTGCTGGTTGAACTCCTGGTCCAGGGAACAATTTGCATATTAGCCTTTTATTATATAGGATATACACTGAGTGGCCAGATTATTATGTGTTCAGAGATCATAATAATCTGGCCACTCAGTGTATATATAAAATTTATTTTACTTGAAAAGCCAAGTAGAAAAACTTAGAAACTACTGTCTTTGGGAAATTAAGGTAAAGGTGACCTGAAATGTTAAGTCCATGAAAACATGTTTTTCAGGCAGGAGTGGCTGAGGTTAGGAACATGCTTTCATTTCATAGCATTGAGATAAGGCTTAAGATTGCTTCTGTGTTTCAGGTAATCCAGAGGTCCATGGGGCCAGCCAGTCTGAGTCTGCTCACCTTCAAAGTCTATGCATCACAGAAAAAGGACTCAACTAACAAAGCTTCTGTGAACGTTAATGAGGTGACATGCTGTTCATGTTGTGATATATTTTGAGCATCTGACTTACTGACCATAGCAAGTATACAAATTGTGTATCCGGAAGATACAACATTTAAAAGATATTTAATAGGAAAAAATACATTCCTTATAGTTTATTATTCTTTGTGAAGTTACTAACCTGGCTTTTTCAACACATAAATTTTAATTAATAAATGTAATGCCTAGGGCATAATATTTCCTAAATTTTTAGTGGGGAATCTGCTATGTCCCAGTAGATTGTAAGCATAGTTTGCTTCTAAGTGATCTGCCCAATTCCAGACTGCTTATCAAGTCAAGAAAATATTTTTCTTTTTTTAAAAATATATTTTATTGATTTTTTACAGAGAGGAAGGGAGAGGGATAGAGAGTTAGAAACATTGATGAGAGAGAGAGACATCGATCAGCTGCCTCCTGCACGCCCCCCACCGGAGATGTGCCCGCAACCAAAGCACATGCTCTTGACCGGAATCGAACCCAGGACCTTTCAGTCCGCAGGCCAGTACTCTATCCACTGAGCCAAACCGGTCTTGGCAATATTTTTCTTTTTCATCTCTGAAAAAAAAAAGAAAGAAGAAATTAAAGACCTGGCCTCATTTTACTTCTTGGCCAGATTAGAAGTTCATAAATAGATGCTTAATGAATACTAAACAAATAAAATAAGAAATCTTCTCTCCATTTACATCCTTTTTTGTCTGTACTTGCCACTGATTATTTTGTACATTTGGTTTCTGTTGACTATGAGTAAAGTGGCATAGACATTTACCTTCAGACACGAGCACCGTTACTTAAATGTGTTTACAGAAAACTAAATAGCTTATCTCTTACCCTTTACTCTCTCCTCAGGCCTCGGGGCAGTGGAATTTTTGAGGATGAGGAAGGCAGCCAGTAGTGGCTGTAAAAAGTTTATTCTCTGAGTGGAGAACAAACCTGCTATCATCCTGCTTTGATTAGCACCAGACTGATCATTTGAACTGAGTAACATGCTCTTTAGTTATGTTCCAGCTTTTTTTTCTACCCCCCTCTAGTCTACCCTTCAGAACAAGCATGTCAAACTCACCGCCGGTGGGCTGCATGCCTCATTTAAATTAGTTTGACATGCTTGCTTTAGAGTAATACTATTTTTTTAAATTGATCTCAGAGAGAAGGTAGAGGAAGAGTGGGATAGAAACACCAATGATGAGAGAGAATCATTGACTAGCTGCCCCCTGCACGCCTCACACTGGGGATTGAGCCTGCAACAGAGCATGTGCCCTGACTAGGAATCGAACTGTGACCTCCTGGTTCATAGGTTGATGCTCAACCACTGAGCCATACTGGCTGGGCTAGAGTAATACTATTCTTTTCCCAAACTCAATCTAAGGTGGAACACCAAATTTTAGTATATAAAACAGACAAAGGGGAGTGGCTTTGTCTGCTACCAGGAATGTGGGTTGAACAGTGAGATACCTCATAGCCCTGCTCTCTTGGCCGTGGCCTTATTGAGTAAGGAAATAAGATGCAGAGATCCTGTGAAGCAAGTTTAGGGCGGAGTTTATGAATTATTAGAAATGCAACGCCTACAAATTTGATCATTGATTATGTTCTCATTGCTATATAGACATTTTTATTTCTTTTTGTTCTGTTTTATAATGTACGCAGCTTTCACTCTACTCAGTTCCCGAAGTTCAGTACAAATATGTGGAGGAGCCAAGGACTCAACTTGAAGAAAGCATCTCACATCTCCGACAGTATTGCAAGCCATATACAAGTTGGTGTCAGGTACAGCTCTTCTGAAAATGGAGTGAACACATTTCTATTTAGAGTCAAGAGTGAGAAGTCTGTATAAGCTGCATGTTTTCCAAAAAAGGGTCCCAAGTTAAGAGTGCCCAACTTACAAATGTTCATCTGTGCCATCTATGGGGTGGAGGTGGAGGGAGCAGAGAGCTTCCTGGTGGTGGCAATGGCCATAGTTGCATGGAGAATTTCCTTCCCCCTGGGTAGGAGTAGAGGGCTGGTAAGTATCTTGGTCACAGCTATGAAAACACTATTGTCTACAGGGAGAGGATATGGAGTTGGAAATCTAGAGGAAGGAAAAGAATACAATGTACCCATGTTATGTCAAAATTGGGAAGTCCCCCCTAGAGATTCTACAAATCAGCACCACTTTAAACAGTAATGGTTACAGAACATGTTGAATGCTATAATAGGAGGGTAAATAACTAAAAAAGGGTAGAATTACGTATTTGAGTACTGAACTATTTGCCCCAATAATCCAAGAACAACTTGTACAAATTGGCTTCTATCACTGCTCCGGTTTTAGATCAGGCATTTGTCATTATGTTCACGATGGTATTTCTGTGATTTTTAGCATCTAAAACCAAAGTTTACAGTCAGTCTACAGAATGCTTTTGTGGGCTTTGATACATATACTTTTTATACTCTATCTTGATTTTGAAAGTTGATGGGAAGTTAGTAAGAAGCATGTAGATATGTGTCACCTAGTCTAGATTTATTTTGCTTGAGACTTACAAACTCAATTTTCATCCAGATCTTATTTAAAAATTTTAAATGTCCACTGTCTATGTCAGCACTGAACCAATTAGAAAGAAAATAGTAAGCACAGACTCTAACAACAATATAATTAGGCCATTATACTTAAGTATCATAACCATATTATTGTTATGAAATACCTAAAGACTATATATGAGTTGTAAAACACTTAGACTTTATTCTCTTGTTCCAGAAGATTTTTAAACCATCTGCTAATGATTAAGATAAGGTCAGCAAAGTTGTGCAAATATTTTTGTATTATGTAGGCATGGCTACTGTTAATTCTCTCCTTTTTTTTTTTTTTGGTTATGAAAGTACTTTGTCTCTTGCTCTCAATCTAAGGTTGCTTTTTGTTTTTTACTTTTTTGTCTGTATATGATACTTAGTGCAGGAAAATACCTCTGTAGATGATAGAATAGTTATCAACATGTTTATTTGCACTACTTTTAAATAATTTTTGTGATTATAATCATCTTATTTTCCTATATAATAAAGTCTTTATGAATAGAAATATTTTAAATTTTTGGCTCCTTTTTTGTGAGGCCAACAATTTCTAGCCCCTTTCTTCAAGAACTAATTTAATTTTTCTTCATAGTGAAAAGATTATGCCAGCAAAAAACGTGGGCAGTCACTCTAGACATTGATCTGTAGTTGTTTTTTTTTTAATGGACAGCAAAAATCAATAGGTTTTAATGAAGTGATAATTCATTTTAATGAATGTTTTTTAAATGTTCTTTATTTCCCCCTTCAAATTAGCATTTATTATTTAAGTCCATTTAACAGAATTAGAATAACTTGTTTAGATTTGAACTAAATGATATAAAACAAATTCTTTTCCAAGTGGCCACTGGTTCTGATACCCGCACATCTCTCTTACTATCTTCACTGGTAGACTTCTTGAAGGTGGGTACCTTCTAGGTAGTCCCTTGTTTTCTTTAGGATCATTTGATGTTCACGTCCAAAGCCTCTTTACTGTCATTATTAAGGGAATATTAACATTTCCTTTGCTTTGCGACTAGGGTAAGTATCTTTTCAAACTTAGATATAGACTCCTTTGTCCCAATAAAGCTAGTCATTCCTGTTTCAAATGGGCAGTTTTTTAGACAGAGGCTTTAAAATCATGGCAAATCAGGAATTAGACTTAATGTGAAAGGACGGATTTAATCTCCCATGGAAAGGATTAATTATTGAGGGTATGGATTTTTGTCCATTCTCTTCCATTTTAACAGAGAATGAAAAGATTGGGTTGTTAAAACCACTGTACTTGAAATCTTTGTTTCCTGTGGCAGGCATAAGCCATTCCGCTGAGCAATTTGTGGCGAAGGGGAAATTACGAAAGAAAATAAAGAACGCAAAAAACTCACCACATCTTTGTTTGAAAAGTGTTGATAATCCTTGATAATTTATTCAGTAAAGGCAAATATATTTATTACTACTTTATAATCAATAAATTCTACTCATTCATTTTCTTTTCACCTTTTTAGGGAATGTATTCCCAAACTGAGCCCAAGATGCAAAGTGTGGTTCAGTGGGGGTTAGGTAAGTTTATTTTTAATGAGATATAATCAGTTTCTTCATTAAAATTGGACCCTTTAACCAGGGTTCCATGGATGGCTCCAGGAAATGTATGAATTACTTAAAATTGTATGAAGAATTTTAGAGCTATGTAGGTTTTTCTGGAAAGATGATTGATTATTTTCATCAGATCTCAGAGGATTCGTGTACCCAAACACTCAGGTAAGTCTCTTCAAGATCATTAGGGTTGTTGGGCTAGCTAGCAAATGCAGATATACTGGATTTTTTTTTCTTTAAATCTATTCCAGGTGCAATGTTCTTAACTCACACTAATCCACACTGACTCATCAATAGGTTTTCAGAATCAGGAGAGCTCTTTTGCATAGCTATTCACACATTTTGTAGAAGTTTAAATGCAGGAAAGAAATGGGTTGATGTGCCTCAGAAAGCTCTTATTGCATAATTAGTAGTGTTTTTACATTTTTTTATTGGTTCTTATTTTTTTCAAATTATAAAAGAAAGTTTATTTTAAAAGTCACAGAGTTAGAAAAGGTGAGCCAGCTGGGCTGTGTGGGCTCAGGAAACGAGTTACTGGGGCAAAAGAGGGGCCCTAGAAGGGTCCTTCGAGCTGAGGAGAAAGGCAAAGGTAATGCACCTGGGAAAGGAGAGGGGGAAAGGTTCAGTCATGCTCCAGAGAGAGGAGAGAGGAGAGGGGGGGAGAGAGATAACAGGAGAGAGAGAGAAAGATTGAGAGAGAGAGAGAGAGAGAACACGAGAGAGAGCATAGATGTGAGAGAGAATGATCAATCAGTTGCCTCCCATATGCACCCAGACTGGGGATTGAACCTACAACCTAGGTATGTGCCTTGACCAGGAATTGAACCCACCACCTTCCAGGATATGGGATGATGCTTTAACCAGCTGTGCCACACTGGTCAGGGCTATTGCCTTCATTTAAAAAAACACATATTTTATTGATTTTTACAGAGAGAAAGGGAGAGGGAGAGAGAGTTAGAAACATCGATGAGAGAGAAACATCGATCAGCTGCCTCCTGCACACCTCCTACTGGGGATGTGCCCACAACCAAGTTACATGCCCTTGACTGGAATCGAACCTGGGACCTTTCAGTCCGCAGGCCAACACTCTATCCACTGAGCCAAACCGGTTTCAGCACCTTCATTTTTTTTTTTAACCTAAGGAAACTAAAGAACTCCTGGTCTTTTATCTGGACATGTGTCATTCATTGTTACGTGTTATTTCCCATAGATTCAGAGCAGCGGTCATTTGCAGCATGTAGTTTTTTGTTCTCTTGAACTCATAGTTCAAGAATAAAGGTCCTTAAGGAAAATTCCAGTATGAGTTGCGTTGTTGTCTGCCAAGGCAATTAGTCCATTCCCCAGCACTCACAGCCAAGTTATGTTGCCAGAAGCTGGGCGTCAGCTTCAGTGCAGTCCTATAGCTTATCTTCTTCCCATTTCTTTGTGATTTTACCCCCTTCGGCTCAGCTCACCAAAGCCGTCTGGTTGTCCTTCTATCATCTGCTCTGTGTAGAGTTGATAGGCAAAAATAAAGGGAAGTAGAAAATTGTCTCAAATGACCCACGCAAAAAGATGGAAACTTAAAACTAGGTTAAAAGCAAAGTAAGCAAAAGGCCAGACCGGAATTAGTACCAACAACACCAGCCCTATAGTCATATCGAAAATGACCACTTTCCCAAAGAACCCAGGAAATGGGAAACTGGGATGTGTCTGCGATGTGTCTGCTGTTATCTGGGGGAGAGAATTACTCAGTACTCCAATTCGTTCAGTTCCGCATACGTCACCATAATGTCAAGCATTGAAGATCAAGGCTGATGAAGACAGTGGTCCAACCATTGCTGCGTATAATATAGCACCCACACAGAGGTGGTCACAGACCCTGTAGAAGCACAGAGGAAGGAGACTAGTTTATTAGAGATTGGGGAGCTGGAAGCAGTCAGGAAGGCTCTCTGTGACTGATCTTGAAGAAACAGAGGTAGCCACACCAAAACCTGGGGGTAAGACGTGGGCAGCATTCCACACAGCGGGCACGGCACCATCAAAGCTTGGCTGTGTGACTCAGTGTTGCGTGTGCTGGGAACTGGAAGCAGATAGGGAGTGCTGGAGATGAGCTGGAGAAAGAGATGTGAAGGCTTTTTAAGTCATGTCCCAGCTAAAAGCCATTTGTGCCATCTTCATCAATGCCTGGCAGTGTTTTTAACCAATTATCTGTCATGTGAACATTCGCTGTTACCACTGAGGAAAGTCACATAGAAATCTGAGCAATGCACCATTAAGGATTGTATGTTCTTGTGGAGACATAACATACAGCCCTGATTAATTAAACACAAGGTGCTGTGAACGTAGTAGCAAATGGTGGTACAGAGAATAAATATGATGGGCCTTTAGAGGAGGTCGAGCGGTGTGGGCTGATGAGCATAGGATAGGCTTTTCTGTGTAATTAGGACTTAAGCTGGCTGTTATTTGATGGGATTGGCTCTGGAGAGGAGAGGAGATGTGGCATCATGCAAATAGAAGGCATGTTCAGACGTGACAGATAGGCCTACGTGTTGCCTTTATTTTTATCTCTATCAACAGTGACTATTTGCCACATATACTCGTGCTACAAGTTTCCTTCATTATCCAAATTTATTCTCTTCTTGAGTTTGAATAATAAATTCAGATAGCAAAGGATGCTTTTCCCCCTGAGCCTAATGTATTTGGTTCCTCAGTTTCAGAGAGCAGGCAGCAAAGCTTCAGAGAGTGATAAATTTATCCAAACTATAGGCTCACCCCATTTTCTTGTGCTTTGCTTTATTGTGTTTTTTTTTTTTTTTAACAAATTGAAGATTTGTGGCAACCCTGCTTAGAACAGGCCTATCGATGCCATTTTTCCAACAGGCTTAGATGATGATTAGCATTTATGAAGCAATAAAATATGTTGTAATTAAGGCATGTACATTATTCTTTTAAATCTAATGCTACTGCACACTTAATAGACTGCACTACAGTATAAACATAACTTTTATAGGCACTGGGAAACAAAAAACTCATGTGATTTGTTTTATTGTGGTGGTCTGAAACCAAACTTTTTAAAAAAAGAGTTCTTAGATTTTAAGTGAATAAATGGTTTGATGAAAATCTTTAGTTGGTGAAAATATTTTTATTGATTTCAGAGAGGAAGGAGAGGGAGAGATAGAAAGATTAATGATGAGAATTGTTGGTCAGCTGCCTCCTGCATGCTCCCTAGTGGAGATCGAGCCTGAAAACCCCAACATGTGCCCTGACCTGGAATTGAACCGTGATCTCCTGGGTCACAGGTCAATGCTCAACCACTGAGCCAGAACTGGCTGGGATGAAACCAAACTTTTTGTATCTCTAAGGTATTCCTGTATTCTGTGTTTGGATAACAAGAGTTCAGATAGCAAGAATCTCTATTTGTATTTCTCCCCGTGTGAATAGTTGATTCTGGTCTGTAGCCTTTAGGAATATGAAGGTAATCTGATATTACTCTACTGTCAGTAGGTTGTTAGACCAAAAGTGTTTGGAAATTGGATACTTGGTATGTGAATAGTAAATCATAAGGCATGTTCAGGCATGGCAGATAGGCCTACATGTTGCCTTTATTTCATGTTTATCGTATAAAAAGAATGTGTTGAAAAGAAGCATATTAGCAGAAAGCCAAGAATACATAATTTAAAAAGCATCTGAGACTATATATACTACTTACATTTAAGATTTTTTTAGTTTGTTTTTTAATGAGCAATTTATGGAACTGTTTCCTGGTCTGATTCTATTGTAGACAGCTATGAATTTCTCCAAAATGCTCCTCCTGGATTTTATCCAAGACTTGGTGTTATTGGTTTTGCTGGCATTGTTGGACTCCTTTTGGCTAGAGGTAGGTACAATTTTGTGAAATTTTAAAAACACAGTTCATAAGGGAGAGAGAATATATATATTTGGTTCTTTCTTTTCATTTGCCAGTTTTTAAAATGAGTTGGATCCTGAGTATGGCCTTCTTAATATATAATTGATATGGTTGTTTTCTCCAATATATTTGATTTTAAGCATATATAGAAATATGTAAAAACAACGCAAAAATTATATATTCTTGGTTGAAAAAATTAGTTATCCTTTATAGGCACATTTTCTTGACCAAGTTACTATTGCTCTTTGGTACAGAAAGAGTGAACTTTTGTTAACCAAAGTCTGTCATACCTGAGACACTGTTTTTAAATGTTTCACTCTTAAGAATAGGCTGTTAATCACAGTAAATAGAATAGTGATTTCATAGAAATTTTTAACATTTTTTGATTCATTGTAGCTTTAGTCCTCGAGAATATAAAATTTTTTTAAAATATATTTTTATTGATTTTTTTTTTTTATAGAGAGGAAGGGAGAGGGATAGAGAGTTAGAAACATCGATGAGAGAGAGACATCGATCAGCCGCCTCCTGCACGCCCCCCACTGGGGATGTGCCCGCAACCAGGCTACATACCCTTGACCAGAATCGAACCTGGGACCCTTCAGTCCGCAGGCTGACGCTCTATCCATTGAGCCAAACCGGTTTCGGAGAGAATATAAATTTTTTAAACACTTAAAAGTAAACGCTAATAAATGCCAACATAAAAATATTACCACACTACACTGATGGACTATAAAACATTTATAGAAAACCAAGGATGAAAACATTCTTCACTATAATGAAATGAATTTATGAACTACTTGATGATTCACTGATTGTGAAATCCAGATTTTACAAAAATTCCTAAAATAGAAAGTTTATGAACTCTGTAATCAGATCCCCATAAAAGATAACTACAGACACTAGTTCGGTATCCATTCCTCCACTTTTAAAAGTCTTCGCTGTGCATGCCTTAATGGTAATGTTAGAAACTGCACTGATGCCCCTCCCCAATCTGTGGCATGAGCTCTGCTTGGAGTTTCTGCGCCCGCTTCCCGTCTACTGTATATAAGAATTAAATTTAGAGGCCTGACTCAGTTGGTTGAGCAACATTCCATGCACTGGAAGGTCAAGGGTTTGATTCCCACTCAGGGACATACCTGGGTTTGGGGTTCAATTCCCAGTCTGGGTGTGCATGGGAGGCAATTGATCAGTGTTTCTCACATCAACGGCTCCCTCCTTCCTGCCTTCCTCCCCCCCCCTTTCTTTCTCTAAAATCAATAAAAAGCATTTCCTTGGGTGAGGATTTAAACACACACACACACACACACACCAATAAACAGCATTTATATGTTATCCTGTGTGTTAATAATATACATCACACTAGCCCTAGCATCTATGTGCATCCCATGTAAAAACACATATCTCTCAGTGGAGACTATTTCTCATGTCAAGTCAATTTCAAGTGTATTTCCCTGTTTCACCCTCTACATGTTTTCTTAACCTCATTCTCAGGTTTTTCCCAGCTCTCCATCCTGCTCAACTCCCCCTTTCCCCAGGCTGCACATCCTCTCAGTCTGCACTGACATGCAGCACAGCTGTTGTCTTGGGATACAGCTCCACACTCCCTTGGGTGTGACCCCCTTTTCCGGTTCCATGTCATCATCTCCTTGGTTTGCTCTGCCATGCTGTGGAACTACATGCTTAAATCACTTTCAAAAAAGCCCATGTGGAAGTAAACTTTTCGAGTCCTTGCAGGTCTGAAAATCACTTTCTGCCCTCAAGCCAAGTGATAGTGTGGTTGGGCCTCGAGTTTGTTTTCCATGAAAACTTTGAAGGCCACATCTTCTATCTAGCTCAGGAGTTGCAGATGTGAGAGTCAGAAGCCAGGCTGGAAGCTTGTTCTTTTTGAAGTGGTGGGGGGGCCCCACCCCGGGAGTTTTGAGGAGCTTCTCTTAATCTGCAGTGCTCTGAATTGCCATGGTGCTGTGACTACATGTAGTTGTTTCACTACTGGTTGGACATTTCGGTGGCTTGCAGCCTTCAGCTGCAGGAAGGCATCTGTCCATCTTGTATTTCTTTGAAAATTTACTCTTAGCTTTTTCCTTCCCGGACTCATCTGCATTAGTGATTGAGCTGTTTAAACTGGCCCTATATGTCTCTTATATACTCTTGATTATTTTATTTTATTCCTTTTGATTTTTTTTTTAGTTGGTCATTTCCAAGACCTCTTTCTTGTTCTCTGAATGTTCCTTTTTCTTAGAACTTTTTTTAAAAAATGTAGTAGCTTCTTGAGTTTATTTGATGATACTTAATTACAGGTTTAGTTTTTTTTTTATTTCTTGTTTCCTATAGGGTCATTTTTTTCTTCTTGCTTATCTCAGTTTTCTCTTTTATATTGTAGGCTTTTCTCAAATGACTAGTGATCATTGGCTGTACAGTCATGTTTAAGAGCAAAGCGATTGAAATGCCAGTAGGAACTTTTTGAGTATAGATGGGTCTTGCTGGCAGATAGGTTCTACCTCTGGATGAGCTGAATGGAAACTGACTTAATATGAGAGGTGCCTACCCTTAGTGCCTGAGGCACTTACACCTATGTGCACACTACACCACATATTGGTTCTCAACAGAAATCTGTGGCATTTCTTTAGAGACAACTCATCCACTTTATAAACTTTTTAAAAATATATATTTGTATTATTGATTTCAAAGAGGAAGGGGAGAGAGAAACATCAATGATAAGAAAGAATCATTAATTAGCTGCCTCCTGCACACTCCACAGGGGACCGAGCCCACAATCCAGGCTTGTGCTCTGACCGGGAATCGAACTGTGACCTCTTGGTTCATAGGTTGATGCTCAACCACTAAACCACTCTGGCTGGGCTACCCCATCCACTTTTTTAAATTTTTGCCTGGAGAGACACCTGGCCACAGGCAGTTTTGCCCTAGGCTGGTGTGAGGGAAGAAGGCCAACTAATCCATGCACAGGCCTTGCATTTATACCCCTGTCTTTTTTTGTTTTGTTTTGTTAATCCTCACCCGAGGATATTTTTCTGTGGATGTTTTAGAGAGTGGAAGGGAGGGCAGAGACAGAAACGTCCTTGCGAGAGAGGCACATTGATTGGTTGCTTCCCACACCCACCTGGATGGGGCCATGAATCAGATCGAGCTTGCAACCAAGGTACACGCCCTTGACCGGAATTGTACCTGGGATTCTTCATTCCCCAGGCTGATCGCTATCTATTGAGCCAAACGGCCCAGGGCTATATCCATGTCTTGATCCCTGGCTGCCATTTCCACCCTCCACAATACCTAGAAAATCCTGCTCCCTTCTGTGCCACAGCCCCTCCCTCCTCAGGACTTCAGGGCTGTGTGTCTTCTTGCTTCCCTCCACTCTTCATTTTCTGTCTTTTTAAAATACATTTTTATTGATGGCAAAGAGGAAGGGAGAGGGAGAGAGAGATAGAAACATCAGTGATGAGAGAGAATCATTGATCGGCATGCCCCACACTGGGGATCTAATCAGCCACCCAGGCATGTGCCCTGACCGGGAATCCAACCGTGACCTCCTGGTTCATAGGTCGATGCTCAACCACTGAGCCATGCTGGCTGGGCACACTCTCCATTTTCTGAGAAGTGGTTGATATTTCTTATCTGTCAGTACCCACTCCACACATTTCCTCTTTGTTACGGGTTTATTATCTTTATTTTCTTCTTGTACTGTTATTACCACAGAGTATTAGAAAGGAGAGGAGAGGAATGCTTGTGTTCAATATGTAAGTAGGAATCCAGTTTACTATAAAAGGACACACACCTTAGAAACCAAAATGCTATGTGGTTTTTCTTTTCGAAACTATCTTTTTTTTCTGCTTCCTTGAAAATAGTGGTTCTCTTAAACATTGCACTGACAAAAGAAGCCAGTCACAAGGACCACATATTATATAATTCACTTACATGAAATATCCAGTTAGGCGGGTCCTTAGAGATAGAAAGTAGATTAGTGGTTCCCTAAGGCTGTGAGTGATGGGGGATTTGGGGGCAACTGCTAGTGGATGTGGGTTTCTTTTGGGGGTGATGAAAATATTCTAAAGTTGATTGTGGTGATTGTTGCACACTTCTCTGAATAACTAAAAGCCACTGAATTGTACACTTTAAAACACTTTGTACAGGGAAGTTGTGTGAATTCTATCACTCTGAAGCTGTGAAAATGTGGCAGTCCTTGTTTATATGTTTGATATTAGTAGGCACATTCTCTGTCAATCTTAGGACCGAAGAAGTTTTATTCAGTGTTAGATAATAATAGGCAAATTGTGATGGTAAAAGTGGAATCATCTGACCGTGTACATAACCTTTTATTTAATAGGTTCAAAAATAAAGAAGCTCGTATATCCACCTATTTCCATGGGATTAGCTGCCTCGCTTTATTATCCACAGCAAGCCATCGTATTTGTCCAGGTAAGTTAGACCCAGTAAGTTAAGCTGTCCCTTATTCTTGGCTATGTATGAATGGGTTTACTGCTTGCTTTTATTTTATAGCTTTTATAACACCAGACTAAAGTTTATTTGCACATGTAAATGAATAGAGCAAATTTAAATGTTCCCCACTATGTACTTCAGCTCTGGCTCTCCTTTCAATCATGTCAGAATTCAGAAAATACACAGTAATTTGAATATTAAAAAAACACACGTAAGATCTTTTTTTATTTTGCATATTGACATGGAAGTCTAGAGACTCAAATTTCAAAGTTGACAGTTTTGGGTCATTCTCGGTTCAGGAGTCTCAGGTTGCAGCGCCCTCTTTGGAATGGCAGGCCTGGGCCTGTGCTTGGCCCTTCGCGCCTTCTCCCTGGTCCTGGAGCTGGCCCGGCTTCCCTTGGGAGGTACTTGAGGGAGTGCAGTCCCATCTGCTGGGATCACTGCTCTCAGGGCTCTCAGTTGGCTACTCCTTTCTCATTCTTCAGGCCTTAGCTTGGCAGCATGCTGGCAAGTAGAATACAGTGGTAGGCAACATGGATGGCTAAAGCTGATGTCTTAGTCAGCTCCAGCTGCCATAGCAAAACACTACAGACTGTGGGACTTGAATAATAGAAATTTATTTTCTCACAGTTCTAGAGGAGGGAAGACCAAGATCAAGGTGGCGGCAAGATTGGTTTCTCTTGAGGCCTCTCTCCTTGGCTTGCAGATGGTCGCCTTCTCGCTGTGTCTGAACATGGCCTTTTCACTGTACACTGTAAACCTCATTTAACCTTAAAAGGCCCTATCTCTAAATATAGTTATGTTGTGGGTTAGGCCTTCAACATTTGAATTTTGGGGGCACATCATTTAGTCCATAACAGCTGATCCCTGGACTAGCAATATCAAGATCACCAGGGAACTTGTTAGAAATGCAAATTCTCATGGAATCTGCAGGAACCACCCATGTGGACCAATGAAAAATACCTTTTGTCTACAAATTGCAGTGATCCTACATAAACATGCCTTAGGACAGCTGGCTAAGTCTGAGGGTTCCCCTCCATGCAGCCTTTAAAACAGCACTCCAGGTGCTGCCTTCCTTGTGCTTTAATAGCTTGCTGGTTAAGTGCACTGGATTATTAATGGACAACCAAGTAAGGTTCCTTCTGCATCCATCTTAACTGGCTTTTTAAAATAGTCTACTGTGCTGATTGCTGCTAACAGTCAGGGTACTGTTAAGGTCCTGGAGTTGATATGAAGAGTTTATACAAGTTAAATCGTACTTGATTCTGCTGAAATACACCTGCAGCTGACAGTGAGAAAAGACAGAAACTGTCATGTCATGTCTCTCCCCGAAGTCACCATAGGTTTGGGATTTGTTTTGAGTATTTTTTCTTTTACTCTTTTCCTCCTTTATGACCTTTGCTGACATGGGAATACCCAGGGAACACTCCCCCATCAGTGTAACTCTATAGACTTTGCTGCAGTTGGTGGTGTGGGTATCAAATTTTTGTGATAAACACATTTTCTTTTTTTTCCCAAACACATTTTGAAAATTACTCTTTTTAAAAAAGTATTTCTTATTGATTTTACAGAGTAAGAAAGGGAGAGGGAGAGAGAGAAAAATGTTGATCAGTTGCCTCCTGCATACATCCCCAACTGGGGATTGAACTTGCAACATGGGCAAGTGGTCTGATTGGGAATTGAACTGGTGATCCTTTGGTGCACAGGATGATGCTCAACCACCTGAGCCACACCGGCCAGGGCAAGAGAAACCCATTCTTTTGGATAAAAATAAATAACAAAATGTTTTTAAAGTTTGAGAAAGAAATACAGATATCAGGCCCTAACCCAGACCTACTTACTCAGACACTGAGAGTTAGGGCTAGCAATCTGTGTTTTAGTAAGCCACCAGGGGATTTTAATCTATATGAAGTTTGAGAACCACTGATATAGACTAGATTTCTTTAGGGCAGTGATGTTTGAGCTTTGTGGAACTCTAGACATGGTATTCCTTGGAAAATGGGCAAGCGCGAAGCAGGCTGTAGGTTCTGAGTTCCTGGACAGCTGATGGAGACAGAGAGCAGTTGCCAGAACTTCCGTGTCACACGGAGACTCTGTCCTAGGAGGAGGAGCAGTGCTGCCACCAGAAATGGGCGCTGGGGCCTCTGAGCCAGGCTGATGTGACACTGACCTCCCTGGAGTCCTCGTGACAGGATTGAGTATAGATTCCTGGATTGTGCTGCAGTTGTAGATGGGGCCCTAGTGGTTCCAGCTGTGGGAAATTAATGGCTTTGGTGGAAAGTTCCAGTAAGATCTCTCTAGCACGGTCTTGACATTGTTTATTGAAGCCCTGAAGGCAGACAGTTTATGTTCCTCTGTCTTTCAGCCCCAGCTCAGGAACAGAGTATCACTCTGTCTGCTCTAGGTCATAAAAGTAATCTAACATCATGTCAGTCTGTTATGGCCTAAACAATAAATGGATAGGGTGAGCATGGCTGCTGATTGACAGGCACAGGGGGCTATAGCATATGTTGAAAAATATATTTTATGTTCACAACCAAGATAGTAGGATGCAAATCTGAGTTGTATTCTAATTTATTTTTAAAGTCAGTGGGAAGGAGTTTTGTCTTTTATTTTGTACCTAGGGTAAGCCAGAACAAAACAATTAACTTTATTTTCCCTAGGTATAAACATTAGTGATCCATTTGGGATGTTGAAAAAGTTCCAGAAATGGATAGTGATGATGGTTGCATACATTGTGAATGTATTTACTGTAATGCCACCGAATTGTACACCTAAAATGGTTAAAATGGTAAATTTTATGTTATGCTTATTTTGCCCCAGTAAAACAAAACAAATATCAGTGATTGAAAAAGATTTTCTGATACCGTTTTAGTGTCATTTAGTTCCTATTTCATAGTTTAAATTTTTGTGTTTTTTTTGTGTGTTTTTTTTTATGAATAGTCTGACTTTGGACAAACCTCTTAATCTAAACATTCTGTTTTCTGTCCAGTAGTGTTTGGATAAAAGTACCGTAGAAAACCCTTAAAGTGATGGTGAATGTTATTTTCCTCTAAGAAATTTATAACACTGAAAAGTATCATATATGTGTTAAATGTTTGACATGTCTCCTATGGGTCTGAGAATCATAGTATATCATATTTTAAGAATGGTTGCAGCAAATGGAAGAATATAATTTGTAATCAGCGTGTTACAACTACCACTGGATTTACTAGCACTGTATATAGAATAGAGATAATTCATGTGAATGTACTTTGTACACTAAAATGCTATATATGGATAAATTATTATAAAAATTGTAACTGTTTTCTGAAATTTTTAAAAATATATTTTGTTGATTTTTTACAGAGAGGAAGGGAGACGAATAGAGTATTAGAAACATCGATGAGAGAAAAACATCTATCAGCTGCCTCCTGCACATGCCCCCCTGGGGAAGGGCCTGCAACCAAGGTACATGCCCTTGACCGGAATCAAACCTGGGACCTTTCAGTCCACAGGCGGACGCTGTATCCACTGAGCCAAACCGTTCAGGGCTGAAATTTTGGATTACTGTCATGTGGAAGAGTAATTAACATTCTTTGTCACAAACAGGACCAATGAGTGCAAATTACTGGAAGCTTTTTTTTTTTTTTTTAAAGAAAGCTCAATAATTAAAAAAAAAAACTTTTCCAACCATTAAATCTAGTAGCCAAAGGTGGACAAGTGTCTTTTAGGTAGTGAACTCCCTGACCCCCAAATACTCTCTGACTCTGGGGCCTACGTCTCAGGATGTTGCAGAAAGGATTTTGGATCAGGAGGCAAAATCCCTGTAGAAACTTGAAGACTTTATTTGTATTTTGAGGGACCTGGGAAGACTGAGAGCACCTTCATTGGGTTCTCCAGTTTTTTACCTAAGCCCCTAACATGAATGATTGATTTTCATCTTGGCAGTGTGACTTGATTGTGCAAGATGTGGTAGGTAGAAGCCTTTGTTCTGTGTCTGGTTTTCAGGAATTTCCCATGTCAGCAGTGATCTCTGTTTTTTCCTTTTGAAATTATGAAAGTTTGAAATATACACCCAATTGGTGGCAGATTATTTTAAATAACCACACACCGCAAAGTATTTTTCTTCTTCTATCCCTCTTACTATTTTTTATTTGCTCATGTTGCACAGTTTTAATGTGTTTGTCTCTAGACTTCTGTAGTGATCATATGCTTAAATATTGTTCTTTTGGAAACAGGAAAATTCTATTCCTTACCAGTCATGTACTGACTAGCAATGGCTCTTTTCTATTTGCAGGTCAGTGGGGAGAAATTATACGACTGGGGTTTACGAGGATACATAGCTGTAGAAGATTTGTGGAAGGAGAACTTTCAAAAGGTAAAAAAGACCTTTTTCATGTTCTTCCTTTTGGTTTAAATACGTGGTTTCTCTAGAGCAGGAGTTGAAACATCTGGCCCTGGGCCGTGGAAGGCCCGAGAAATCATTTTGGTCTGGCCCTGCCAAAGCATTAGGGCTGAGTAACTTAAAAGTTTGACCAAATACAGCAGGCTAATTTTTAAGTTGATAATTTTGTATGCCCATGAATGATGTTATAAATATCCAAATGGTTGTTTGCAGAAGAAAGGTTCTCCACCCCGGCTCTAGGATTTTGTAAAATTCTTGATAACTCTGTTGTTCAGTCTTGCCTTTTCTGTTTATTTATTTGACCTCTTGCTCAGATTCTCTGGTGACCATTAGTGGAGAAGCAATAGAACTTCTGTGCTTTTCCTTATTATCAGCAGGTCTGAATAGATAGTAACCATGAAATGCATCCCACAGCAGGCTTATACCATAATTTCCATTGTATTGTATTAATAATTTGTAATTTGCTTAATTAAATTATAGCATAGTATCTGAAAGTTTTATCAAAACTGGATAGGAAGGGAACATACCTGCTCCTAGACATATAACCAACACATATAACCAAGACTCTTCTTGCTGTTTCACCTGCCATAAGCTCCTGTTCTTTCCTCTAGCAATACTGTATCTCAGCTACAGGCAAGATTATCTGTCTGGCTGATGGACACGCGGCAAAGGTTGCATAACTATAACGAGGTGTCATTGTTTATCTTTTCTTACAGCCATATAGCTAATTGGATGTTGCCCAGGTTTACTGGAATATTCTCTCTTTCCTTGATAAGAATGAGCACAGAACAAGGCATCATGTCTCCTTTAGGCACTCAGAGGCACAGCTTGCTAAGGAAGAATTAGAATTCTTATATTAACATACCTTTGGCATTGCAAATTGAAGGAAGTTTATTTTGAATACTGTCATCTCAAATCACAATAAAAAATATAAATAACTACCTCAAAATTAAAAACCAAAATTTGGAAATTTGGAAGTAATGTTATAGAATAAATTTTAAGCCCTCCTCATTGTATACATAAATGCTCTTCCAGTGAAATCTTTGTTTGGTATTTGTTTATGCTTTTTAAAAATTGTTGACACTATTACAGATGTCCTCATTCCCTCCCCACCCCACCCCCCACCCACTTTATCCACCTCTGCTCCCTGCCCTCTGGCCATCACCACTTCCAGTGAAATCTTGACAAATTTTTGTACCGGTTTCTAGAGGAATTAATCTCTATTGAGCCTATTTAAACTAGCTCTTGAGTAGGAAGTTCTGAATTAATATCAAATGCCCTTTGGTAATCCCTTTTAAAGACAAAACGGTCATTGTTTTACTTTCATTTCTCTTGACCTTTTCTTTGGAAGCTTCCTTTCCTGTTTTAAAAATTCCTTAAGTCCACACTGATTTTTATATGGGAAAGAAAATTCTAGAATGTCAAGGAAGCTATACACAGCCCTAGAAAGAAAATACTAGAATGTCAGGGAAGCTGTACACAGTCCTAGAAAGTGAAGCTCAGCCTCAGTTGTGAGTGTTCACGGTGTGGTCAGGCAGACCCATACACACCAAAGCCAAGTGGGGTCCCCTGGAGCCTCTGGATTGAAAACAGTTTCCTGTATTCTGATTCAGCGCAGTGCACAAGCAGTGGCACCGTGATTGGAATGCAAGTCAGACAGGCCAGCGTTTTATGATAACTGGAAAATGTTAGATGTTAAAGCTACTCAAATTTACATGCTTGCATTTGGGGAGTAAGATAGTTAAGGGGAGTGTGATAGTAAAGATGATCAGCTCATGGTGGCTCTGCATTTCTTTCTCTTGTTTTCTGGGTGTGTTTTTTTAAGCCCTTGCTCTCTTCAGAGTCATGGAGAACTCATGTTCTTCCGTTTGTTTATTTTCAAAACATAACTTTCTTGACAGCTGTTTGTTCTCAGTAAAAGGTAATAAAGTCAACGATGACCACCTAAACATTTAGCACAAGTTTTAAATGAAAAATAGCACAAGGCTCTATTAATTCAAGATTTGATATACTTAGATTTTAGGAATTACTTGATAAAGAAATGCCTTTGTTTTTATTGATTCCTCTGCCCTCCTCATGTTTGATTTTCTGAGTTTCAGTGTGTTTTTTTTTGTTTATTTGTTTTAATGAGAACAAAGATTTAAGCTACCTTGGAACAGAAGTCTGTTAGGGTCCAGGAACTATCTATTGATGGAAATTTGGGGACACTTGCCTGGCTGGTGTGGCTCAGTGGTTGAGTGTCAACCCATGAAACAGGAGGTCACAGTTTGATTCTCCGTTGGGGTGCATGTCTGAATTGTGGGCTCGATCCCCCAGTAGGGGATATGCAGGCAGCAGCCCATAGATATGTTCCTCTCTCATCAGTGTTTCTGTCTCTCTATCCCTCTCCCTTCCTCTCTCTCTAAAAATCAATTAAAAAAATAAAAATTGTATATAAATTTTAACAGCTGATAGCTCCATTTTGAAAATGAAAAATGTATTTTACTAAACTCTGCATTTGTAATTATTCAAAGTATATGTTTATATTTTTGGGGATATCCTATATATAAATCAAAATATAAATAAATACATAGTTTATCTAGAACAGTGGTTCTCAATCTTCCTAATGCCGTGACCCTTTATTACAGTTCCTCATGTAGTGGTGACCCCCAACCATAAAACTATTTTCATTATTACTTCATAACTGTAATTTTGCTAGTGTTATGAACGTAATGTAAATATCTGTGCTTTCCAATGGTATTAAGCTCTACAACAGTGGTTCTCAACCTGTGGGTCCTGACCCCCAGGTTGAGAACCTCTAGTAGGGTCGCCTAAGACCATTGGAAAACACAGATATTTACATTACGATTCATAACAATTTATTAGGAGTTTTATAAGGCTGGGATTCTTGATTCATAGGATCTGCAAATCAGTTTCACTAAGTGGCTCCAAGTAGATCTCTAAAGTGGTTTTTTTCCTTTTTTGCGGATTGGCTGATTTTAAAAGTTTGTGTGTGTGTGTGTGTGTGTGTGTTGTTTTACTTTATTTCCCAATTTTTATTTTGAAAAATTCTCAAAATTATAGAACAGTTGCAGCAAGAATACAGTAAATATACCCCTCACTTAGATTCACCAATTAATACTTTGCTACAGTTGCTTTATTTATCTCTTTACACGTGTATGGGTGCTCACACACACTTGTATTTTATTTTTCTGAGCCATTTGAAAGTTAGTTAGATGTCATTGCACTTTCCCCCCATATATAATTCAGCACGTATTTCTAAAGAACATGGACATTGTCTCATGTAATTACAGTATCATCACTGTTCTGAGGAAAGTTACATTTCACTGTTTTACATGAACATTACCTAATATACAGTCCATATTTGGATTTTTTCAGTTTTCCCAAGAATGTGCTTTCCTTCAACAACTTAATTTTTTCATAACTGAGGGAATTATTATAAGGCAAACACCCTCGTACCCATCATCATTAGGACAAAAAACTAGAACTTTGCCAGCCACCCCAGGAGCCCCTGCATGTAGTCCACCCCACCTCAGTCCTCTTCCTCCATCCAAAAGTACCTACCATTCTGACTTTTATACTAATAAGGCCCTTCTCTTTCTTTATGGCTTTTTCATCTCAGTATTTATCCCTGTCACTTTAGTCTTACATATCATTATTTCTGACTTCATTTGTCTTTTACTATCCCAGTTTTACAAGTGAGGAAACTACATTTTGGGGAAATTAATTGATCAAAATAATTCAACTGGTGAAGACTCAGAAATTGTGGTGGACTGCTGTACCTCAGAGGTTTGGCTGGAAATCCCTTTCACATGGTAGCGCATACTAGTTAGGAAGAAATGTTTTGATTAAAACAAATATTTCAATTTTGTGAATATAAATTATCATTCATGCTTGTGGACAAACATGAATTTTCTAGTATAACCTAGCCAAGCTGACACATCTAACTAACCATCACAGTGTTGTTTAGCTTATTCCTCTAGCCCTGTGTATCCACTATGGCAGCCACTAGCTATTTTACAACTCATTCTCTCTGTTTTACAACTCATTGAGTACTTGAACTGTAGCTCGTCTGAATTGAGTGTGCTGTAAGTTTAAATTCACACCAAATTTAGAAGACATGATAGAAATAAATCAATATAACATATTGATTATATGTTGAAATATTTTAGATATGTTGAGTTCAATAAAGGTATTGATTACTAAAAAACAGCAATGAAACCCAATATATATTAAAATTAGATTATAAGGAGAATGAGTTGTAAAATATTTTAAATAAAATTATTTCTCTGAACCCATGATTAAGGCCTGGGGTGTGGGCTTAACCATGGGTTCAGAGAGGGAAAAAAGGGAACATCTGTAATACTTTCAACAATAAAGATTTTTAAAAATAATAAAATTATTTGCCTGAAAATGCAAAAAAGTTCATTTCTGGCTTATGCTAAATCACAAACTGTCTTTTGAAGTCAGAGTATTGGTTTTGTTTTTCTGAGATCATGGAGGTTTTTGCCAAGAGAGGTCTGATTTGTCATAGGGTAGATATTTCTTTAGTGAGATATTTTTGACTGTCATGCTTTGTTATACTTTAAATGATATGTAACCAAACAAGAAAAATTTCCTAGCAACAGACTTGTTTTCCTCAACCAGAAAAATGGTTATATGTGCTCATTTTCTTTTTTAAAAATATGTTTTTATTGATTTGAGAGAGAGAAGAAGGGAGAGGGAGAGGGAGAGAGAGAGAGAGAGAGAGAGAGAGAGAGAGAGAGAGAGAGAGAGAGAAACGTCTATGAGAAACATTGATTGGCTGCCTCCTGGGATTGAGTCTGCAGCCTGGGCATGTTCCCAGACTGGGATTTGAACCAGTGACCTCTTGGTGCATTGATTGACCCTCAATCCACTGAGCCACCCTAGCCGGGTGTGTTTATTTTCTTAATGTCCAAAAGATTAAACAGTTTATGAAATTAGCATCTTATATTTTTGACATTGAAATGCTGGCTGGTATAGATAGTAGATATATATCACTAGAAGTGCTTGAACCTGGAGGCCAAGAGAGTGGACTCCACAGTGGGATGCCAGACCCTGTCCCCGCTCCCCCCTCTTACAACATTTTAGAAATTACTCCAGCCGAAACCAGTTTGGCTCAGTGGATAGAGCGTTGATCTGCGGACTGCAGGGTCCCGGGTTCGATTCCGGTCCAGGGTGTGTACCTTGGTTGCGGGCAAATCCCCAGTGGGGGGCATGCAGGAGGCAGCTGATCGATGTCTCTCATCGATATTTCTAACTCTCTGTCCCTCTCCCTTCCTCTCTGTAAAAAAAAAAAAAATCAATAATATGTTTAAAAATAAGAAAAAAGAAATTGCTCCAGAGCTCTGGGAAACGGGGATAGGAGCTCATGGGGGCTGTTTTGAGGATTGAGTTTATTCATGTGAGAAACATTAAATGGACAGACTAGCACGCTAAGCCATGCTAGATACCACTGCACATTTTCATCTCTG